>JAQMRL010000005.1:62021721-62621721 GCA_035578175.1 Catonia carolina | reverse complement strand
GCCAATAACCCCGAAACATCAATGACTTGAAGGAGGAAATTCGACGGGTTATCGGGCAAATGGAAGTCGAAACTTGTCTTGCAGTAATATCCAATTTCATGGACAGAGTTGATGCGTGCCAGCGCAGTAGAGGAGGACACATGCATGACATCATTTTTCATACATGAAATTGGAAGGTAAGATGAACTTGTTGATGTATTTATTTTCAGTTTTTCAATAAAATAAATCTCTTAATTTGATATATCAAAACCGGCGCTCTTTTTGAATCACCCTATACATAGTGATGCAGTCCAACCTCGATTATCCGGGCTGACCTCGGGCTACACCCACCCCGGAAAATCGAAATCCGGGTTAATCCGAATACACAGTATTACATTACTTTTGTACCTATGAATGCCCATATATATATGTATATATATATATATATATAAGTATGTATGTATATTTTCTAACCACCAGAATACGGTAACATAAAACACTTACCAATGTTTATAGCGCTTTCGTGTATCTTGTACACATCTTCAGTAAATTAACATTTATTACAAGTCAAAATTTAAAACTTCCTGCTCCTACCATGGTAGATAAGGAATCTACCATGTTTAAATAATACGGCTGTTTAAAAATCCTACATAGGATGTTTAATAAAATAATAAGTATGTATGTATGTATATTATATAGGTTATAGGTGGACTCATCAGTAAGATGCCTATGTGAAAGTGTATTAAAAAACCGTGTCGTCCCAGAGATCAACTGCTATCTTAGACGGCTTTTTTTTTAACTACTGATTACACCATATTATGAGTTTTTCCAATATACATTATACATACAAACGTACATAATGACCCTTCAAGAAAATCAGGTATACAAGCGTTGCGGCCACGCCTACAATTATGTTACATCAAAAGACAAATGATATTTTCCCTGTTGCGACCGCAAAGTTACTTTTGTTTCGGCGCCGGTGCAGATGTTCCCATTATCACGATGTCGGATGATCATGACCCCAGTTAATCCGAATCCCGGATAATTGAGGTTGGACTGTATACAATTTATATAGCGATATAAAGCGCTAAATTTTGAACATATTTTTATAAAAATGATTTATTTGTTCAAAGTAACATGAGTTATTATGCGCTGTTGAAGATTATGGTGAGTGTTATTGTCTTCTTGTTTAATACAGTAAAGTAGTAGTTTTCACTCTGAACATCTTAAAACGGTAATGCAACTTGACAGACTATGGATATGACGCTGACATTCTGGAACATCTTTATCCTCAACAAAGGGTTAATCTGCAGTGAAACAAAATGTGACACAGTGCCGAAAAGTGATCTAAAGTAGAAAATATACATTACATTTAGTTTGATACACATTTATATAAAGCACAAAATTTTGATATAAAAAGCATTCAAGTTAAAAATAACATGAGTTATGCGGTGGAAGTTTAATCTTTAAAAATGAATGTGTTGAGAAAAACACATTAAAAGTTTTCGTGAGTATAATATACTCAATGGTATGTTGCAGAAACAGAGAAAACAGCACAGCGATAACATTGAGAAATGGGGTGATAAAGGAAGTGAATGAGTTTAATTACCTGGGCAGTAAGATCACAAATGATGGAAGGAGTTACAGGGATGTCGCAAGCAGGATTACCCAGGCTAAGAATGCTTTTAATAAGAAGAGCTTATTCACTTCCAGGAATGTTAGTCTTGATGTAAGGAAACGCATGCTGAAGACATATGTGTGGAGTATTGCAACTTACGGGAGTGAAGCTTGGACACTTGGTGTGAGGGAAGAGAGAAGATTAGCTGCATTTGAAGCCTGGTGCTGTAGAAGGATGTTGAGGGTCAGCTGGAGAGAAATGATGACGAACGAACAAGTTTTCAGTAGAACGGGGGAGAAAAGGAGCTTCCTAAAATGGATCAGACAGAGGAGAGCCCAGCTGATAAGCCACATACTCCGACGTGACAGTATGTTGAAAAGAATAATCGAAGGAGTTGTGGAGGGGAGAAATTTGCAGGGAAGACCCAGATTGGAGTACATGAAGCAGTTACTGGAGGACATGGGATGTCCTTCATACTGCGAGTTGAAGCGGATGACCGAGGAGCATGGAGAGCCGCTGCCAACCAGCCTTGTGGCTGTTAACTAGAGAGAGAGAGACAGAGAATATACTCAAATCAGAGTATTATTCTGATTCAGAGTAGGCTTACACAGTCTGTAATTTATCGGATAGTTCGCCACAGGAAGGATAAAATTTTAAAATTAATATCGTTCTTTGACATTTTTCAAAATAATTCTACAATATAAACACACAATAGATCGTGGTCACAGATTATAAATAGTAACTTGTAGAGTATGTGTACTAATGTAATCTGAAAGATTGTAATAAATAGCATTAAAAAGTGAAAAATCAAATAACTATTGGTTGAGGTAATAAGCAGTTGCTAACTCTGAAGTTTCTATTTCATATAATGAATTAATATAATAATTTCACTAACCTTCTTTTTAAACTGCGTCACCTTTATTGTAATTTCTACTTACACGTGTTTCGGTGGATCCACCATCATCAGAGTAAATGAAAAATTGAAACAAAATTTTTTTCACATTTATTTAAAATTTACAGAAGATGGTACATCTTCAGTCACTTGTATAAAACTGATTTAAAATTAATTTATTTTAATTTATCCCTTCTCATATTTACTGTAGATAGCAGCAGCAGTCAATATCACTTCATCATTCCTAAATTTTATTTGTTCATTCAAAATGTCCTGCTTTTGCTCTTTCAAATATTTGTAAATATGGAACATCTCATATTTCTCAATTTTATTTTTATTCTCTATATTACATTGTTCTATTATATTGAAATGTTCATCTATTTTACCAAATTTATGTCTTTCTTCTTTTATATGATTGGTATAGTTAGATATAATGTAGTCACATTTCAGTGCTTTTTTATGTTCATTATACCTCACTTGAAAATTACGACTAGTCATACCAATGTAAAAATTTTTACAATCCTCATTACCACAATCTATTTTATACACACCCTTTTTATTGCTTAGTGTTTCATTTATATTATTTTTAATTATATTTGTGGACAGTAGTTTTTTATTATTACATATGTATGCGATTTTATAAAATTTATTTAATGTTCTGTATAATTTATTATTAATAGTTTTATTGTATTTTAATGCAATAAATGGTTTATGTTTTATTTTATTATCTATTATAAGGGTGGTTCTCAAGTTATTTTTAAAATATAGTTTGTTTTTAATTTTATTTATTACTTTATCTATCTCTTTTTCATGATACCCATTCTTTTGTGCTATGAATTTTATTGTTCTTAATTCATTTTCTAGTAGTTTTTTATCTTTTATATAATTATATGCTCTGTGAATCATACTATGGTAAGCTGCCATTTTATGTGAGTATGGGTGATGACTTATTTATATTTGTTATTGGTAATATACTTTTACGAAATACACCTGTTGTTATTTTACTATTACCCTTGATTAATTGTATGTCCATGAAATTTAATTTATTATTATTTTCAAGTTCCATAGTGTGGTGTCAATAATACTTGTCAATTACAAAACCAATCGGAACCAAATAATTTATTGTTGACTTCTACTTTTATAACCAATAGTGAGCATTATCAATAGAGTTGAAAATTAAAAGCAGTTTTAAATGTGGATAAGATATTTGATTGACTAGGATTAAATGGTATTTCTGTTTTTCTCATTTATTGTTCTTTATTTGTCCTGAATAATTAACATGAATTGTTTTTCGTTTTGTTTTAGGATACAGATCAGGAAGGCGAGATTATGGAGATAGAGGTGGTGGTGGTGGATATGGAAGACGCGACGATAGAAGAGGTGGTTTCGGTGACAGAGATCGTGATCGCGGCGGTTACAGAGATAGAGGATTTGGCAATAGAGATAGAGAAGGCGATAGTAATAGAGAGTGGGTGAGAGATGGTGAACGATGGAGAGATGACAACAGAGATAGAGGTAGTTTTGGTGGAAGAAGCGGCGGTGGTAGTGGAGGTGGAGGACATGACGACAGGCGTAATGAATACACTAATTGGAGAAGAGATATGGATCACGATCGAGACAGAGATCCTCCTGAACGTAGTCAGTATTCTTGTTGTTTCCTTAATTAGTTTAGTATAATATGCATTACAAGTCATTGATCTGGATGTTGTATCGGATCAAAAATTGTTTTTCATATTCTTTGTTGAGTTTTTTATGCCAAGTAAAGGACGAATTTGGGTGTTATTTAGTGGATCAGATGGTACAGTACGTCTTTTATTTTGATCAATCAGGATTGAGGTCGATTCAGGATAACCAGAATGTAGGAAAATTGTTAAAAATAAATTGTACTAAATGAAAACTGCTCTTAAAACATGTTTTAACATGTCAACCTTCATTCGCAGATTCCAAATATAACGGGTGGGGCAGAAAGGACTCCCTGATTTGACGGGTGTATTGTAAAAAAAACTAATCAATTTAATTAAGAAAAGTTTTTATTTCTGAAAACTACATACAATGCCATTTTTCATTGGGTTTTGAAAATTACATCATCCAGGTGATGACCTTGACAAGCGATGCTTATATTGAGTCGTTCGAAAAAGTTTCCATAAACTCTTTTCAGCATATCTTGCGTTATTCCAGCGATGACATCTGTAATTGCCTCCTTAAGAGCCTCCAAAGTCCTAGGTTGAACTTTATAAACCTCAGCTTTGAGATATCCCCTAAAAAAAAATTGCTTGGGCTCAATTCAGGGGAGCGAGGGGGCCATGAAACATCCCCTCATACAGAAATCAAGCGGTTTGAAAACTTTTCTTGGAGAATTTGGTGTGAACGACGGGCAGTATGAGCCGTGGCACCATCCTGTTGAAACCAAAATGCTTGTGTGTCATGTTCCTCACTATACTCTTCCATTTTGGGAAGTAGAAATGTCTCTAGCATCTCACAATAGCGTACGGAGTTCACAGTAACATTTAAACCTTAGGATTCAAAAAAGTAAGGCCCAATGGTGCCTATGGAGGATACAGCGCACCAAACTGTCACGTTGGGGCTATGGAGAGGTATTTCTTGAAGTTCATGAGGGTTTTCAGTCGCCCAGTAATAGAAATTTTGCTTATTTACTGTGCTAGAGAGGTGAAAATGCCCTTCATCACTAGACCACAGAATAGTGTCGGGTTGCACAGATGTAAGATTGCGTTGCAAGCTTCTGTTCATTTCACCCAGTCTTCTGGATTCAATTCTTGAACAAACGTCATCTTGTAGGGGTGTAAGTGAAAGTCGGAGTGTAAAATTCGCCTTACCGTTCTGGACGATATTCCAAGTGCAGCAGTATGTTTCCGCGCAGAGCGTGATTGAGACTGTTCTATGGATGCTCTCGCTGCAGCGAAATTTTCAGGTGTCCTTACACTTTTAGGCTGCCCTGCTGGTTTTCTAGGAAGTGCAGATCCTGTCAACCGTACATTAGTATTTCATTTCATAATGGTTTTAGCATCAGGAACCCTGTTATGACGAGTCAAACCAAACTGCCTACGAAAAGCCCTCTGCATCGCCATCACACTCTCATTGTTTTTAAAGAACGTTTCAACAACAAAGCCTCGATGCTCACCAGACCACTGCATGATGACTACTGAACATGGCGTAGTTTCCCCCAGCTAACGCCACTACTCCCACTCCGCTAACTCACCTGTGTGCTCTTTAGTGATTGAAACTAGGGAGTCCATTCTGCCCCACCTGGTACAAGCAAAACAGTAAACTTTCACATGTTACCAACAAATATAAAGTTAAGTTCTTTAAGAAGTCAATTCCATCAGTGTATTGTATTTCTTTTGAACTGTATGATCACGTATCCTTTTACAAGATTTACCTCTTTAAAATTAACATCTATTGGAAGCTCAAAATTTCCTCTTTCATTAAATTTAAATATTGACAGTAAAATGTTATCATAAAATAGGATACTTTTGTAAAATAATTACGATAAAAATAACCCTAAACAATCGCAATAAAACACTGACAAGAGTTTTAAATAGATTGTGATTTAAATTTTCTCTTGGACAATATGAGATTTGGTACCATGCACCACTCTGAATTTGGTGTTGATAAAATTACCAGAAAGTTTTCTGATGTCCATTAGATTATTAGCATTTTGATAAATTTTGTGAATATGTAACATTTTTATTAATTTCTTTTATAACAATGTGTCAGATTACTTTTTACAATTCTTGTTGGCCAACCAGTGTTGTATTCTCCATATTTATCTGAATTTTGTGTTGAGGTATTACCAATAATTATTTCCTGATGTCCTTGGTTTTCGATTTATTTTAATTTTTGATTTTGTATGTAGCCTAACTATGGAAAAGAACATTTTTGGGTTTTTCAAATCCCTTATCATTTATGTAACATCCCGGGGTTGTAATTTGTTCATATACATAACATATGAAATGTTTTCTTTATTTTGGACAATATGATGATTTGGTACCATGCACCACTCTGAATTTTGTGTTGAGGTATTACCAATAATTATTTCCTGATGTCCTTGGTTTTCGATTTATTTTAATTTTTGATTTTGTATGTAGCCTAACTATGGAAAAGAACATTTTTGGGTTTTTCAAATCCCTAATCTATCATTTGTGTAACATCCCGGGGTTGTAATTTGTTCATATACATAACATATGAAGTGTTTTCTTTATTTTGGACAATATGATGATTTGGTACCATGCACCACTCTGAATTTTGTGTTGAGGTATTACCAATAATTATTTCCTGATGTCCTTGGTTTTCGATTTATTTTAATTTTTGATTTTGTATGTAGCCTAACTATGGAAAAGAACATTTTTGGGTTTTTCAAATCCCTAATCTATCATTTATGTAACATCCCGGGGTTGTAATTTGTTCATATACATAACATATGAATGAAGTGTTTTCTTTATTTTGGACAATATGATGATTTGGTACCATGCACCACTCTGAATTTTGTGTTGAGGTATTACCAATAATTATTTCCTGATGTCCTTGGTTTTCGATTTATTTTAATTTTTGATTTTGTATGTAGCCTAACTATGGAAAAGAACATTTTTGGGTTTTTCAAATCCCTAATCTATCGTTTATGTAACATCCCGGGGTTGTAATTTGTTCATATACATAACATATGAAATGTTTTCTTTATTTTGGACAATATGATGATTTGGTACCATGCACCACTCTGAATTTTGTGTTGAGGTATTACCAATAATTATTTCCTGATGTCCTTGGTTTTCTATTTATTTTAATTTTTGATTTTGTATGTAGCCTGACTAGGAAAAGAACATTTTTGGTTTTTTCAAATCCCTAATCTATCATTTGTGTAACATCCCGGGGTTGTAATTTGTTCATATACATAACATATGAAGTGTTTTCTTTATTTTGGACAATATGATGATTTGGTACCATGCACCACTCTGAATTTTGTGTTGAGGTATTACCAATAATTATTTCCTGATGTCCTTGGTTTTCGATTTATTTTAATTTTTGATTTTGTATGTAGCCTAACTATGGAAAAGAACATTTTTGGGTTTTTCAAATCCCTAATCTATCATTTGTGTAACATCCCGGGGTTGTAATTTGTTCATATACATAACATATGAAGTGTTTTCTTTATTTTGGACAATATGATGATTTGGTACCATGCACCACTCTGAATTTTGTGTTGAGGTATTACCAATAATTATTTCCTGATGTCCTTGGTTTTCGATTTATTTTAATTTTTGATTTTGTATGTAGCCTAACTATGGAAAAGAACATTTTTGGGTTTTTCAAATCCCTAATCTATCATTTATGTAACATCCCGGGGTTGTAATTTGTTTATATACATAACATATGAAATGTTTTCTTTATTTTGGACAATATGATGATTTGGTACCATGCACCACTCTGAATTTTGTGTTGAGGTATTACCAATAATTATTTCCTGATGTCCTTGGTTTTCTATTTATTTTAATTTTTGATTTTGTATGTAGCCTAACTATGGAAAAGAACATTTTTGGGTTTTTCAAATCCCTAATCTATCATTTATGTAACATCCCGGGGTTGTAATTTGTTCATATACATAACATATGAATGAAGTGTTTTCTTTATTTTGGACAATATGATGATTTGGTACCATGCACCACTCTGAATTTTGTGTTGAGGTATTACCAATAATTTCCTGATGTCCTTGGTTTTCGATTTATTTTAATTTTTGATTTTGTATGTAGCCTAACTATGGAAAAGTACATTTTTGGGTTTTTCAAATCCCTAATCTATCATTTGTGTAACATTCCGGGGTTGTAATTTGTTCATATACATAACATATGAAGTGTTTTCTTTATTTTGGACAATATGATGATTTGGTACCATGCACCACTCTGAATTTTGTGTTGAGGTATTACCAATAATTATTTCCTGATGTCCTTGGTTTTCGATTTATTTTAATTTTTGATTTTGTATGTAGCCTAACTATGGAAAAGAACATTTTTGGGTTTTTCAAATCCCTTATCTATCATTTGTGTAACATCCCGGGGGAATCACAAAAGATCTTTTAGGTCGCGGTGAGGAGGGGCTGCAGAAGCCTGAACGCCCATATAGTAAAGTAACATCCCAAGGTTGTAATTTGTTTATATACATAACATATGAAGTGTTTTCTTTATTTTGGACAATATGATGATTTGGTACCATGCACCACTCTGAATTTTGTGTTGAGGTATTACCAATAATTTCCTGATGTCCTTGGTTTTCGATATATTTTAATTTTTGATTTTGTATGTAGCCTAACTATGGAAAAGAACATTTTTGGGTTTTTCAAATCCCTAATCTATCATTTGTGTAACATCCCGGGGTTGTAATTTGTTCATATACATAACATATGAAGTGTTTTCTTTATTTTGGACAATATGATGATTTGGTACCATGCACCACTCTGAATTTTGTGTTGAGGTATTACCAATAATTATTTCCTGATGTCCTTGGTTTTCTATTTATTTTAATTTTTGATTTTGTATGTAGCCTAACTATGGAAAAGAACATTTTTGGGTTTTTCAAATCCCTAATCTATCATTTATGTAACATCCCGGGGTTGTAATTTGTTCATATACATAACATATGAAATGTTTTCTTTATTTTGGACAATATGATGATTTGGTACCATGCACCACTCTGAATTTTGTGTTGAGGTATTACCAATAATTATTTCCTGATGTCCTTGGTTTTCGATTTATTTTAATTTTTGATTTTGTATGTACCCTAACTATGGAAAAGAACATTTTTGGGTTTTTCAAATCCCTAATCTATCATTTGTGTAACATCCCGGGGGAATCACAAAAGATCTTTTAGGTCGCGGTGAGGAGGGGCTGCAGAAGCCTGAACGCCCACATAGTAAAAAAACATCCCAAGGTTGTAATTTGTTTATATACATAACATATGAAGTGTTTTCTTTATTTTGGACAATATGATGATTTGGTACCATGCACCACTCTGAATTTTGTGTTGAGGTATTACCAATAATTTCCTGATGTCCTTGGTTTTCAATTTATTTTAATTTTTGATTTTGTATGTAGCCTATCTATGGAAAAGAACATTTTTGGGTTTTTCAAATCCCTAATCTATCATTTATGTAACATCCCGGGGTTGTAATTTGTTCATATACATAACATATGAAATGTTTTCTTTATTTTGGACAATATGATGATTTGGTACCATGCACCACTCTGAATTTTGTGTTGAGGTATTACCAATAATTATTTCCTGATGTCCTTGGTTTTCGATTTATTTTAATTTTTGATTTTGTATGTAGCCTGACTAGGAAAAGAACATTTTTGGGTTTTTCAAATCCCTAATCTATCATTTGTGTAACATCCCGGGGTTGTAATTTGTTCATATACATAACATATGAAGTGTTTTCTTTTTTTTGGACAATATGATGATTTGGTACCATGCACCACTCTGAATTTTGTGTTGAGGTATTACCAATAATTATTTCCTGATGTCCTTGGTTTTCGATTTATTTTAATTTTTGATTTTGTATGTAGCCTAACTATGGAAAAGAACATTTTTGGGTTTTTCAAATCCCTAATCTATCATTTGTGTAACATCCCGGGGTTGTAATTTGTTCATATACATAACATATGAAGTGTTTTCTTTATTTTGGACAATATGATGATTTGGTACCATGCACCACTCTGAATTTTGTGTTGAGGTATTACCAATAATTATTTCCTGATGTCCTTGGTTTTCGATTTATTTTAATTTTTGATTTTGTATGTAGCCTAACTATGGAAAAGAACATTTTTGGGTTTTTCAAATCCCTAATCTATTATTTATGTAACATCCCGGGGTTGTAATTTGTTTATATACATAACATATGAAATGTTTTCTTTATTTTGGACAATATGATGATTTGGTACCATGCACCACTCTGAATTTTGTGTTGAGGTATTACCAATAATTATTTCCTGATGTCCTTGGTTTTCTATTTATTTTAATTTTTGATTTTGTATGTAGCCTAACTATGGAAAAGAACATTTTTGGGTTTTTCAAATCCCTAATCTATCATTTATGTAACATCCCGGGGTTGTAATTTGTTCATATACATAACATATGAATGAAGTGTTTTCTTTATTTTGGACAATATGATGATTTGGTACCATGCACCACTCTGAATTTTGTGTTGAGGTATTACCAATAATTTCCTGATGTCCTTGGTTTTCGATTTATTTTAATTTTTGATTTTGTATGTAGCCTAACTATGGAAAAGAACATTTTTGGGTTTTTCAAATCCCTAATCTATCATTTATGTAACATCCCGGGGTTGTAATTTGTTTATATACATAACATATGAAATGTTTTCTTTATTTTGGACAATATGATGATTTGGTACCATGCACCACTCTGAATTTTGTGTTGAGGTATTACCAATAATTATTTCCTGATGTCCTTGGTTTTCGATTTATTTTAATTTTTGATTTTGTATGTACCCTAACTATGGAAAAGAACATTTTTGGGTTTTTCAAATCCCTAATCTATCATTTGTGTAACATCCCGGGGGAATCACAAAAGATCTTTTAGGTCGCGGTAAGGAGGGGCTGCAGAAGCCTGAACGCCCACATAGTAAAAAAACATCCCAAGGTTGTAATTTGTTTATATACATAACATATGAAGTGTTTTCTTTATTTTGGACAATATGATGATTTGGTACCATGCACCACTCTGAATTTTGTGTTGAGGTATTACCAATAATTTCCTGATGTCCTTGGTTTTCAATTTATTTTAATTTTTGATTTTGTATGTAGCCTATCTATGGAAAAGAACATTTTTGGGTTTTTCAAATCCCTAATCTATCATTTATGTAACATCCCGGGGTTGTAATTTGTTCATATACATAACATATGAAATGTTTTCTTTATTTTGGACAATATGATGATTTGGTACCATGCACCACTCTGAATTTTGTGTTGAGGTATTACCAATAATTATTTCCTGATGTCCTTGGTTTTCGATTTATTTTAATTTTTGATTTTGTATGTAGCCTGACTAGGAATAGAACATTTTTGGGTTTTTCAAATCCCTAATCTATCATTTGTGTAACATCCCGGGGGAATCACAAAAGATCTTTTAGGTCGCGGTTAGGAGGGGTTGCAGAAGCCTGAACGCCCACATAGTAAAAAAACATCCCAAGGTTGTAATTTGTTTATATACATAACATATGAAGTGTTTTCTTTATTTTGGACAATATGATGATTTGGTACCATGCACCACTCTGAATTTTGTGTTGAGGTATTACCAATAATTTCCTGATGTCCTTGGTTTTCGATTTATTTTAATTTTTGATTTTGTATGTAGCCTAACTATGGAAAAGAACATTTTTGGGTTTTTCAAATCCCTAATCTATCATTTATGTAACATCCCGGGGTTGTAATTTGTTCATATACATAACATATGAATGAAGTGTTTTCTTTATTTTGGACAATATGATGATTTGGTACCATGCACCACTCTGAATTTTGTGTTGAGGTATTACCAATAATTTCCTGATGTCCTTGGTTTTCGATTTATTTTAATTTTTGATTTTGTATGTAGCCTAACTATGGAAAAGAACATTTTTGGGTTTTTCAAATCCCTAATCTATCATTTATGTAACATCCCGGGGTTGTAATTTGTTTATATACATAACATATGATATGTTTTCTTTATTTTGGACAATATGATGATTTGGTACCATGCACCACTCTGAATTTTGTGTTGAGGTATTACCAATAATTATTTCCTGATGTCCTTGGTTTTCGATTTATTTTAATTTTTGATTTTGTATGTACCCTAACTATGGAAAAGAACATTTTTGGGTTTTTCAAATCCCTAATCTATCATTTGTGTAACATCCCGGGGGAATCACAAAAGATCTTTTAGGTCGCGGTGAGGAGGGGCTGCAGAAGCCTGAACGCCCACATAGTAAAAAAACATCCCAAGGTTGTAATTTGTTTATATACATAACATATGAAGTGTTTTCTTTATTTTGGACAATATGATGATTTGGTACCATGCACCACTCTGAATTTTGTGTTGAGGTATTACCAATAATTTCCTGATGTCCTTGGTTTTCAATTTATTTTAATTTTTGATTTTGTATGTAGCCTATCTATGGAAAAGAACATTTTTGGGTTTTTCAAATCCCTAATCTATCATTTATGTAACATCCCGGGGTTGTAATTTGTTCATATACATAACATATGAAATGTTTTCTTTATTTTGGACAATATGATGATTTGGTACCATGCACCACTCTGAATTTTGTGTTGAGGTATTACCAATAATTATTTCCTGATGTCCTTGGTTTTCGATTTATTTTAATTTTTGATTTTGTATGTAGCCTGACTAGGAATAGAACATTTTTGGGTTTTTCAAATCCCTAATCTATCATTTGTGTAACATCCCGGGGTTGTAATTTGTTCATATACATAATATATGAAGTGTTTTCTTTTTTTTGAACAATATGATGATTTGGTACCATGCACCACTCTGAATTTTGTGTTGAGGTATTACCAATAATTATTTCCTGATGTCCTTGGTTTTCGATTTATTTTAATTTTTGATTTTGTATGTAGCCTAACTATGGAAAAGAACATTTTTGGGTTTTTCAAATCCCTAATCTATCATTTGTGTAACATCCCGGGGTTGTAATTTGTTCATATACATAACATATGAAGTGTTTTCTTTATTTTGGACAATATGATGATTTGGTACCATGCACCACTCTGAATTTTGTGTTGAGGTATTACCAATAATTATTTCCTGATGTCCTTGGTTTTCGATTTATTTTAATTTTTGATTTTGTATGTAGCCTAACTATGGAAAAGAACATTTTTGGGTTTTTCAAATCCCTAATCTATCATTTATGTAACATCCCGGGGTTGTAATTTGTTTATATACATAACATATGAAATGTTTTCTTTATTTTGGACAATATGATGATTTGGTACCATGCACCACTCTGAATTTTGTGTTGAGGTATTACCAATAATTATTTCCTGATGTCCTTGGTTTTCTATTTTTTTTAATTTTTGATTTTGTATGTAGCCTAACTATGGAAAAGAACATTTTTGGGTTTTTCAAATCCCTAATCTATCATTTATGTAACATCCCGGGGTTGTAATTTGTTCATATACATAACATATGAATGAAGTGTTTTCTTTATTTTGGACAATATGATGATTTGGTACCATGCACCACTCTGAATTTTGTGTTGAGGTATTACCAATAATTTCCTGATGTCCTTGGTTTTCGATTTATTTTAATTTTTGATTTTGTATGTAGCCTAACTATGGAAAAGAACATTTTTGGGTTTTTCAAATCCCTAATCTATCATTTGTGTAACATCCCGGGGTTGTAATTTGTTCATATACATAACATATGAAGTGTTTTCTTTATTTTGGACAATATGATGATTTGGTACCATGCACCACTCTGAATTTTGTGTTGAGGTATTACCAATAATTATTTCCTGATGTCCTTGGTTTTCGATTTATTTTAATTTTTGATTTTGTATGTACCCTAACTATGGAAAAGAACATTTTTGGGTTTTTCAAATCCCTAATCTATCATTTGTGTAACATTCCGGGGGAATCACAAAAGATCTTTTAGGTCGCGGTGAGGAGGGGCTGCAGAAGCCTGAACGCCCATATAGTAAAGTAACATCCCGGGGTTGTAATTTGTTCATATACATAACATATGAAGTGTTTTCTTTATTTTGGACAATATGATGATTTGGTACCATGCACCACTCTGAATTTTGTGTTGAGGTATTACCAATAATTATTTCCTGATGTCCTTGGTTTTAGATTTATTTTAATTTTTGATGTTGTATGTAGCCTAACTATGGAAAAGAACATTTTTGGGTTTTTCAAATCCCGAATCTATCATTTGTGTAACATCCCGGGGTTGTAATTTGTTTATATACATAACATATGAAGTGTTTTCTTTATTTTGGACAATATGATGATTTGGTACCATGCGCCACTCTGAATTTTGTGTTGAGGTATTACCAATAATTATTTCCTGATGTCCTTGGTTTTCGATTTATTTTAATTTTTGATTTTGTATGTAGCCTGACTATGGAAAAGAACATTTTTGGGTTTTTCAAATCCGTAATCTATCATTTGTGTAACATCCCGGGGTTGTAATTTGTTCATATACATAACATATGAAGTGTTTTCTTTATTTTGGACAATATGATGATTTGGTACCATGCACCACTCTGAATTTGGTGTTGAGATATTACCAATTATTGTTTTTCTGATGTCCTTGGTCTTCTATTTGATTTTGTATGTAGCCTAACTATGGACAAGAAAATTTTTGGGTTTTAAAACCCCTAATCTATCATTTGTTGTAAACTTCTTGGGGTTGTAATTTGTTCATAAAATACATACAAAATTGAAGTTTTTTTTCGGACAGTATGATGATTTGGTAGCATGCACCACTCTTATTTTGGTGTTGAGATATTACAAATTATTGTTTTTATGATGTCCTTGGTGTTCTATTTATTTCATTTTGTATATAGCCTCACTATGGATAAATAAATTGTCCGTTTTTCAAACACCTAATCTATCATTTTTGTAAACTTCCTGGAGTTGTAATTTGTTCATAAAATAGTTATGAATGTGGAGTGTTATTTTTTTTAATTTTTGACAGTATGATTTAGTACCATGCACCACTCTGAATTTGGTGTTGAGATATTACCAATTATTATTTTCTGATGTCCTTGGTTTTATAAAAATATTAAATTAATTTTTATTTTTATTAATAATAATATAATGTTGATAATAATGTTTAATATAATGTTGTATAATTTTGGGCAGTATTGTACCGTATCAGATACTTAACTGCGTAATTCATAATGGTATAATACTGATGAAAAACCTAATATTTCCTAATGACATAAAAATGGCCTAATAAATAAAAAAGGAAAGGTGACTTTCATTGTATCAATCACAATTTTCTTTTTTAATTTAAAAATTACAATATGCTTTATGCCTACTGCATCTGTGTTGGGCAGTTTCTGAGATTTCTCTTATAAACAAATAGTAGTGTGGATAAGTGTGCAAGTTGTGGAATATTCTCAATATCAGGAAGGGATTTCACAAAAAGTTAGTGATTTATTGTGAACTTGTGTAATAAAATGAAATGAACTTGTTTTTTTCTTACAGGTGAGCCCAAAACTAGACCGAAAATAGCATTACAGCCACGTACCGTACCATTAGAAACAGATAATAAAGAGACTGAGACTTCTTCGGCGTCGATATTTGGCGGGGCAAAACCAGTCAACACAGCAGCCAGGGAACGTGAAATTGAGGAACGTTTAGCTAGACAGTCTGCAGCTGTCGATGAAGCTCCAAAGTAAGTTCTTTACCATAATTTTAATGACAATTTTTTGGCATGTGGGTAAAGTCATATTGAGTGGCTGCTGGGCTTTTTCAGTTTTTCCCTTGGATGACCTCAGTGTTTATAAAGTTCGAAACTAACTTAATTGGTGGAAATTTTTTTAATTGTCATCTATAATTTTTTTCTTTGCCCGTTCATCACACCCTGATGACAGAAAATACAAGAGATAGCAAGAATCGGTTTTCGAATTCATAATCTACAAAAAAAGTTAGTGGGCCTGGATTGGGTTTAAAGTTCTGGTTTCAACTGAAACAAACCCAAAACTGGAAGTCAAGAAATCGATCGGAATTTCAAAACAAAAATAGTGATTCGATTCCGCTTAAAGAGTAGATACAAATCATTGGGTTTGAAGTTCTGGTTTCAGCGGAAGTCAAGAAATCAGTCAGAATTTGGATACGAAAATAGTGTCATTCAATTCCTTTTAAAGAGTTTATACAGAAATCACTTATGGTTTTTGCCGTAAGCCAAAGCTCCTAAGTAAGCCTTTTATAAAATTACCACTAGCAATGACATTTGTTGTCTTATGAAAGGGATTTTTTTCTCTTAAATTCTTTTAACTACTCTGAAATATTAAAAATATGAACACAGTACTCTGTACCTAGAGGTCATTTTCATGACAACCATACCAATATTCTCAACCAATAACTCTAAAACTGTTTGTAGTAGTCTTATCAGTACTTTTCATTTTTGTTATATTACATTTCAGATTTAATTGTTCAGTAAGTAATAATCCAAGAAAACTCATGAACATTCTGTAATTTCGCTTTTGTTATTGTGGTTTTTGGCTCAACAGGAGCACTTCAGTCATTCCATGTCTATTAGGTCTTTGAGCTATGAGTTAGTTCATTTCATTTTCTTTGTACTAAGGAAAATTTTTTGAGAAAATCACATTCAGACATGCACATACATCCAGTTACAGACTACGTAGCAAAAAGGAGCACGGTTTAATGTACTTATGACCAAAATTTCATTCATGTACTCTTAATTTATTTTTTCTGATTCTAATTTTTTATTTAGCTGTTAGACAATGATGTAATTTTCTTTTTTCTGCTATGAATTTATAGGGAAATAAAGTATTGTTTTCACTAAAAATGCACATTTTCTTCAGGCCCCTGAACCTTAAAACATGTTTTTAGCAATTGGTGTGTGTGTGTGTGAACTAAACATCTCAAGAATGGAATCGTGAACAAAATTGAAACTTGGAATTAAAGTTAGGTACCACTAAGAAGGGACCCTTGATATATTTTCTCGAAAACACCTTACAACTTTTTTTTAAATTTCCAAATTTATTAAATTGTTCATATGCTACAACATAATCTAAGCACCATGTCTCCTGAAACATTTGGGGCTGTGCTTTCATGGTAATAAATGGTATTTTAAATATTGCGGTTTTAATATGCGTTTTAAGGCAAAAGTGTTTATAATAAAGTTGTAGGAATTTTAAATAAACCCTACAACTTTTATTTCAAACATTTTTTTACAACGCCTAGTTCAGCATAAAATTTTGATTTTTCATATTTGCTTATCATAATGCTAAAAAAAATTAATTGTTTTTACATATTTCTAAATCAGACGTTGCACGATGCGGAAGATTATTTGTCAAAAGCATTTTGAAATTCAAATGGTTTGTCAAGATATCTCTTCAAAAACGCTTAAGGTTCAGTTTAAGTTTAACTAAAACTTAAGTTGCAGTTTAGACATAAATGATGATGTGTGACTATGCACCACTCTGATTTTGATGCTGAGAGATTACCAGTCCTTTTTCTGAACGTGAGATAATTCATGAGAGCAACTAGAAACACAAATGGTTTTTTTAGAAACAAATGACGTGATGCAATCTTGTCTAAACACTTTTAACTCGTGCTAACCTAGAAGCCAGAAATCAGGCATGCGCCATCACCTTTCTTTAAACTTAATTTTCTCCCCAACTATTCATTATTTTTTAACAGGTTTAGTTTTATTGGACAGAGAATTTTCTCATCTTTCATTTGATGTATCTTGCATATTTGTACGATGAAAATTGCGACGTGGTGTTACACGAAAAAAGAATTTTTTTGACGAGCGAGTACTAAAATTTGAGCGTTTTTGTCCAGTAGTTTTCAACAAAAAATGTATTTGTTTGAAACTGACATTATCCTTTAGCTTTAAATGTTACGGTCAAAATCAATAAATTGGAAGTGCCGGCGACAAATTTTATGACTAAAACTGAACAAAGAAGGTTAACACTACCCGTCTCACCTATCCCTCGATTAAACCTTACAATTAGCATCAAAATAAACAAAAACATATTTTGATTTATGCTATCATGTTTAGAAAAGGATAATACACAAATCAACATGTGGAAAAGAGATAAAAACTTTCATTAAAGAGGAGTAAATAAAAATTGAAAAGAGACAATATTATTTGGAGGAGATTGTTTTCATCCAGCACATTACTTTGTTGAACAAAAAGTGTGATATCTTTTGAACACGTCTATCAATTTGCAATATCTAAACATTATTATTTTTACAATGAATAATTGCTTTATTTATGTATATAGCTAAACACATTTTTTTTGTATTTTATAGTGATACTTTTTCGTACGTAAATTGATATTTCTGAAAGAAAATATTTATTTCAATTTTTATTCTGGTCGTAAATGAAAACGGAAAAATTGTTTCAAACGTGGTTCTAATTACAAATTCTTTATAAATCATTGGTAATTTTTTTTAAATTTTTAGGAATGAAATAAAAGAGTTTTTATTAGATGTTAAGTGACAGTCCACGTGATAGTTAAAATCGCAGTTCTCGTCTGGTTAAGTTAAGGGGTTAAAATTTTAGTTTGAACATATGATGATTTGGTACCATGCACCACTCTGAATTTGGTGTTGAGAAATTACCAGTTGTTTTTCTGATGTTCTTTATTGTTCATTAAGATCGAGCTCACTTCCTGAATGTGAGTTTTTTTGGTACTTAAATTAGTATTTTATTTGTTTCAGGCGGAGGGGTCCCCCATCTCAGGAGTCATGGGATCGTGACAGAGACAGAGGCAGAGGAGAAAGAGATAAGGATAGGGGTCGCGACAGAGACAGAAGCGATGATAAAGATAGATACAAAGGAGGCGATCGGGATCAAGATCGTGATCAAGAGTATCGGGAAAAAGAATACGATAGGGACGATGAGGAAGATACGTACTCTAAGGACAGAGATTATGACAGCGATGAGCGTGACAGCAGTAGGTTATCATCGCGTGATGACGATGATGAGAATCCTACGAAAGAAAAAGAGCCAGCACCTCCTCCTAAAGAAAATCCATGGACAAGGCGTTCGCAACAAAGCGCTAGTAGTAATGTAAGTGTTAAATTGTGTTGTTTTGATCTTAGAATAGTGGACAACTAAGTTTGATCAAGGTTCATTTAAAATTTGATGAGGCTGTCACGGTCCGGCCAACTTTTCACGTAGGTCTACCTTGCCGACTGTAAAAATTTAGACAGAAAATTACGCTAAGTTTTAATATTAATTGTTGATTTTGAATAGGTTTGAGCAATAAAATGAGATAACAGTTTCAAACTACGAGGGTGATTCAAATGAAAACCTTAAAAGTTCCATAAAATTTTGAAAAGTTGTGTGAAGGGTAGGTGGCAGTAGTGTTCCTTGAAGTTTATAAAGTGACCGACAGGTGTCAAGAGTGATAACAACATAGAAAAAGGAAGCAATGTCCACAACAAGATGGCTGCCCCACTGCCAACATGCTCCGGGATTGAGCAGCGATCTGTGATGTGTTTTATTTCTGTAGTGAAGATGTCAAACCAATCAAAATTCATCGCAGAATGACAACAATGAGACTAAGGTCCACTTTCACCAACCAGAAACGAAAAGTCAAACTAAGAATGGCACTACAGCTCATCGCCAAAACCAAAAAAATTCCGCACTCAACCATCTGCTGGGAAAGTTATGCTCATTCACTTCTGGGTTGCAAATGGAGTAATTTTGGAGCAGTGCATGGATAGGGTAGTGACTGTTACTAGTACTTCTTGTTCAAACATGCTGGAAAATCACCTTTGCTCTGCAATCAGAAACTAACTACAAGGACTTTCTGACTTCTGGATTATTGCTACAGCATGACAATGCCTGTCTGTATAATGCCTGTAAGATTATTGAGACTATTCGGGAAATTAATTTCAATGTTTGGTACATCCTTCTTATTCACCAGACCTCGCTCCTTGTGACTTTCATGTGTTCGGTGCACTCAAAGAAGCAATGAGAGGCTGGCATTTCAGAAGTGACAAAAAGGTGAAAACCACGATGCACGACTGGCTACACACACGACCAAAAGAATTCTTTCATCGTGGTATCTATGCACTTCTAAAGCAATGAAATACGTGCATTCAACATCAGGGGGACTACGTCGAAAAATGGCGTGTAAATTTTTTGTTCATTGTTAAATATTTAAAAAAAAATGTTATCACTTCCAAGATTTTCATTTGAATCACCCTCGTACTTTAACTTAAGGTCCATTATCAAAAGTTGTAGTTTTTTTTTTCTTAGTGCAGTATCATGAGTTTCTTTCAGCTTGATCGAACTTGTCCAGCAAGCATTAACTCTTTTAGAGAAACTTGGGTATAGGTAATTATTTACTCACACATGAAAACAAAATCTACGTACAAAAAATATCTAGAGCTTGTAGTCCGTGAGTTGGTGACCACTGATCTATAAAATTGTATCACATGTACGAGGGCCATCCGGAAAGTAGTACCCGTTTCCGCCGCATGAGGCGCTGACGAGGCGAGCAGCCGCCGGTCAAGGTCAGATCGCTTTAGTGGCTTGTCTGCCTTCTCTGTTGTAAGTTCCGCGACGCTAGCATTGCCTGTCTTGTTTCTGTGACCGTTCATAATGTTTAAAAAAATTGAGAACGCCGCCAGTTGTGAAGTGAGGGCTGTAATAAAATTTCTCAATGCAAGAAACGTTCGACCTTGTGATATTCATCGACAATTAAAGGAAGTGTATGGAGACGATGTGATGGATGAGTCATCTGTTCGGCGCTGGTGTCGTAATTTTAACTTGGGGAGGGGGAACACACACGACGATGAGCGTTCAGGGAGACAATCTGTCATTACAGATCAACTGCTGAGGTCAGTAGACGAATTCGTGAGGCACGATCGGCGCGTTACAATTGATGACATCTGTGAACATTTCCCTAATGTTTCTCGCACAATTCTTCATGAAATTGTCAAAGACCATCTGCATTATTCAAAAATTTGCGCAAGGTGGGTCCCTCGCATGCTTACAGATGAGCACAAAACCAAGCGTATGGCTGCTGCATTAACATTTTTGGAACGTTATTCTGATGAAGCAGACGCGTTCTTGAATCGCATAGTTACTGGTGATGAAACGTGGGTTTGTTATGCTTCACCTGAGAGTAAACGACAGTCAATGGAGTGGCATCATCCTCATTCACCAAAGAAACTAAAAAAATTCAAGACTGTTCTGTCCACCAGGAAACTTATGGCAACCATTTTCTGGGATCGACGTGGTATACTGCTTATTGATTTTATGGCCCGTGGAGACACTATTAACGCTAATGCGTATTGTGAAACATTAAAGAAATTACGGCGGGCAATACAAAATCGACGGAGAGGTCTATTGTCTGATGGCGTCATTCTCCTCCATGACAATGCCAGGCCTCATGCAGCGGGGATAACGCAACAACTTCTGCAGCAATTCAATTGGGAAATTTTCGACCATCCACCGTATAGCCCGGACTTGGCCCCTTCAGATTTTCATCTCTTTACAAAACTTAAAGAGTTTTTGGCGGGAAAAAGATTTGACAGCGATGAAGAACTTAAAGAAGGTGTGACTACGTATTTCGATCGGCTGGCGGCGGAGGAATATGATGCTGGAATACAAAAACTCGTCACACGTTATGACAAATGTTTAAATTTGCTTGGAGATTATGTGGAGAAGTAGTTTAAGGTATGCTCTTTTCAATTAAAATGTTTACATTTGTTAATATTTACTTCTGTGTCTTTATTTCACAAACGGGTACTACTTTCCGGATGGCCCTCGTATGTTAAGTAACTTTTTTAAAGAGATCTTTTTAATTAAGCAAATCAAGGAAGTTAGGGTGCATTCTTCTATCTGAGTTGCGAGTCATAACAACAATCCTTACTTTTAACACTATTACCCTCAATTTTTCACAGCGGAACCGTGGATACCAGTCTTGCAGGTTTTTTATGAATATATTCTTTGTTCGACTTTACTACTTTTTGCATGCATGCACATCATTATAAATTATTAGTATAAATAATTAGTCTTTTTATGGTGTTAATGAATTCTCAGTCTTTATGTATATGATTGTAAAATGTACTCATTTTCCCCATCCATAATATCCTTAACCCTGGACCAAAAACTCCATACTAATAAATTTTATATATACATCAATATGAAAAAAATGCCAAAAAATACCGGCACTCCAACAGCAGATTTGTGTAGTTTTGGTTAAAACTTCTTATCTTTTGTAAAAGCCATGATGTTTTTGTTATATTATTGGTTATATATAAAAAATTAACCATTTTTTAATTTTTACAAAATAAACCGAAAGGAATTTATCATTGCTATAGTAATTATCAAACTCATAAGGATCTTTTATGTAAATTTCTGCAACATGCACAAAAAACAGAGACAGCAGCACATAGCTTACCATGCAAGAAATAAAAAAGAACTGAACTACTCACCAATGTTAGGCTATATGGAATTCATGTAATATATCAATATGAAATAAAAATAATTTGTACTTTTTAAAACTATCTCAGTTTTAGAAAATATGTTTAATAAACACTTCAAAAATAATCAAATTGTGGTGACGATATATTGTCGCTGGTAGGCTTAAGTAATCCATCTGGGTTAACTAGCGTAACCTGAATAAGCAGCCAGTGAGCAGTGCCTGAGGTCTGGGGATTAACAGTGCACCTACAAAATGGCACAATGCCATTACAGGCTCTGCCATTGCAATTTCTATCTCTAGAAAATAAAGCCAATAAGTCCCTCATGCGCGGTGGCAGAAGAGGACAACAATTCTAGTGACAGTGTCCAGAAGGAGACTTGGAGAAAGTATGGAGAAAATGTCTTGTGAGCATGGTGACCTCAAGAGTATTTTGTCCGGGGAAGAAATTTGGAAAGGTCTAGGGTGTACTTTAGAAGTAACACGCGACTTAGAGGTCTTTATCAGAGACATATTAAATCAGCAAATGGCCAAAAGCAAAGTTTAGTGTAAATATATTTGTTGTTTTATTTTTTTTTTTTTTTTTTTTTGGAGGGTTGAACTTCTGTAAAAGCGTTAAGAGTTTTTTTGGCAAGTGGATATAGTGACAATAATTTTTAATTTGTTTAAAGCTTTGCACATTTTTATGCGTATGAAATTGTAACATTACGATTGTTACACTTTCTAAATCTGAATGTGCTAAATTATTACAATGCTTCTTTCAGACAGTATATTTGCATTTGTAATTGTGAATGTATTCGAATTAAGAAGTACATTATTATTAATGTAATATACGGTATTTATATGAATTAAAATATCAAATATTTTTATGAAATATTTGTGTATCGTAAATTTTTTTTGCAAATAGGTGAATAATGGTCGAGTGAGCCCGTCGTCTGAAGATGCTGAAAGTCGTCCGAAGAGTCGAGGAGCTTCACCACGACCTCCTACAAGAGAAGAATCATCATCTAATGATTCAGTTCGGAAGTATCAACCTCCACGGGGACAATCAAATGATCAAAAACGTGGAGAACGAAAATCATCTGGTGGTGGTTAGTGTTAATTTTTATTTAATCAGATAGTCATTCGTTCCATTACTCGAGTGGTTTTAAATTTATAGATGGCTCTGTATGTCTTAACTGAGTGATACTAGGAGGCAGAAAGAAATGCAGATCTATGTAGCCACAAGAGTACTGGGTACTTTAACCCTTTATAGGTCTGTGGTAGGTATACTTACCAGTGGCAATAAGGTCATTTTTTATAAAGAATTAGCTGTGCAATTGTGAAGCCTATTGGCTTTTTATGGTTTTATAGATGTTATCTGATAAGTAGGCTATCCACATATTACAATTAGCGCGCAGCGACCATTTACTTCGTGAGTTATACGAATGTGGTAAGGATTCATACCAGCGTACGCTACCATGTTGTTTTGTCGTTATATTTGTACAGTGCTTAGAAAATTCCAGTTTTTTTTACGGAAAAGCAAGCATTCATGCTAATATAAAGTTAAGATAAGTTATTCGACACATGTTTCTGTTATATAGGGCTACAAGTTGTTTTAATAAGCATTCTTACCACTATTATGTGATTCCCATTTCAATAAACATTCCTTGGGTAAGTGTACTTACCAGGGCTTAACACAAAAAAAGAAATATCTTACTGTTCTGGCACTAGAAGTTCATTATTCAAGTCCCTATAAAACAAAATTTAACATTTTACAAGTATATTTTTCCCTGTAGTACTGCCCTATAAAGGGTTAAACGATGTCTTCAAGATTTTTGGCCATCATATTGAATCAAACATTTATTTTAATAGGAAGGTGAACATGCATGATTAGATTGTAACTTTTAGTGCTGAAAACTAAGCAAGTACCTGTCTCAGTAGGGGTATTTGTTTTTATTGTTGCTACAGCAGAAAATACATGATAGTAATACAATGGGTAAAATGGCGTTTGAAAAATTTTTTACGTTTATTGTGCAGATTACACTCAATGCAAATAATTCTTTATATAGAATTAAGCAAAAGAGATAACATTCCTTTGTTCTGCCATGCCTGTACATGTAATTGTAAATTGTGCTGCCATTCTCATACTCTCTAACTTGTATCGAAGTTGTTATCATGGAATTTTAATAATTCAAAATGCCTTTCTCTGCAGATCGTTTGAAATATAAAGGCTTTTTATTGTAATCTAAAATTGTTGTGTTTGTTTCAACCAATTGGGAATTATTAAAAAACTGTTAAATTCTTAGGGGTTTTGATAACAGAAAAGTATAAATACTGCCGTTCATTGGAAGTCTGAATGGTTGAAAAATACTACAGTAACCTCTTTAGTCCGACACACTTCAGGTTCAAATCTGACAAAAAATATTACTATATATTTTGCAGTAATATAAACTTTGTAGTAGGTATGAAACTTTGCCGAATCGAACAAAGCTTAACAGTTCTCCAGAAAATTTGAACGTATGTATAATTCATAATGAATTTTTAAAGAAAAATAGGAATCACGATGGCAAAGAGATATCACAGCCATTTTTTTAAGTAGGATAGACCTAACCTATATTGGTAACAATGAAACACATACTGTAATGTAAGGGTAATTAATTGTTTCTTAAATATAGTTTTTAATTTTAATGCTTTTACAGTTTTCTAATGTCCATGTTACTGTATGACTAATCGTGCCATGTTTTAGTTAATATTTCAATCAAATCTACTTTACTGTGTTACAAAGATAATAACAAGTGAGAACGGGTGTTTTATTAAGGACGCAACCCTGATTATAAGAAGATAGAAGTAATACATCGGTAAATTTTCTGTCCCCCAATCTGTATGTTGGCAACAGTGTACTTAATGTCAACTACCTAAGACAATTAAAATGTTTCAGTCAAGCATTAGTGTGGTGACAGCAGTCGTTTCGTTATATGGTGTCAGCAATGGTTTTTTCCAAGGAAGAACACGTGTTCATTGTAGAGACTTACATAGTGAGTAAATCTTACAAATGTGTTCAAATCTTACAAAAAACAAATTTAAGGAGTTTATTTAACTTATCTTGCACACATTTGTAAGATGTACTCGCTATGTAAGTCTCTACAATAAACACGCGTTCTTCCTTGGAAAAAAACCATTGCTGACACAATATAATGAAACGACTGCTGTCACCACACTAATGCTTGACTGGAACATTTTAACTGTCTTAGGTAGTTGGCCTTGAGTACACTGTTGCCAACATACCAATTTGGGAACAGAAAATTTACCAATGTATTACTTCTATCTTCTTATAATCAGGGTTGCGTCCTTAATAAAACACACGTTAGTTTGTGCAATAAATTCAGTGTTTTTTTGTAACTGGTTGTGAATGCTAAAAATGTTTGTGGTCTGACCGGATATTTACAATCGCTGTGTATAAAAAGAATGGCCATAGAAATGAAAATATTGTATACTTTACTCAGTTGATTGTTCACGATCTTGATTGCCTGATTTATCGCAATTATCTTCAGTAAAGGAACCTTCACATTCGGTAATCCGGAAAAATCTGTATTCCGGCATCATACAAGTCTCAAAAGTGGTGGATGAAAGAGAGATTACTGTAACTACATTTTGGGATAGCTGTTAAGTAGTGTATTTGTGATTTCTTTTCCAGATGATCGTAATAAAGGTGGTTCTAGTGCTGGAAGAGGTGGTAGTAACAGTAGTGCTGGGCCTGCAAAAGGTAGTACGCAAGGATCTGCAAGATCCAGGTAAGGAATCACTTAAAAATATTCACTATTTTTTGTTTTTATTGTTCTAATACTTTCTGGATGGTGACGAAAATGTAAAAATACTTGTGGTCACATTACAAAAATGGCTTTGATTTTTTAAATAGGAAAGAGGGAAAAGAAACTAGTGTTCAAACCCTCTTACCATTAGCGTCATCCCAGTAAAATAACAAAAAGTAAATAAAAGGTCAAGCAACCACTTAATGCGGACTGATACAAAGTTAATTTTTTGAAATGTATGCTGGGTATAATCTGTTAAGTCCGCTAAACCAAAATCAGAGTTATTACCAATTGGTTGGTGAGAACGAAATAACTCAAGAATGGAATATAGTATGAAGTTGAAACTTGGAACTTAAGTTAGATATTATAATGGGACACAACACAAATATTTGTAGTTCAATCTGTTGTAGTTAATTCGTGCAATTTTACTTTTTTACTTTTTTTCAAAAACTGCTCCTATGTTTTTATTGAATGAAAGTCATCCTATTTACTAAATATTTTGTGCTTTACAGATTTGGTAAGCAGCATGTCTGCTGAAATTCTTGGGGGCTGTCCTTCTCATGGTAATTTTTTTATTTATGATTGCAGCCTTTTAATATAGCACATTCGAGGGCAAAAGTGTACCCAACTGAAGTTTTAAAGCATTAAAAACCCACAACTTTTAATACATTAATTTTGTATTGAATTAGTTTAGCTTCAGTCAGTGATTTTCCGTATTTCGCTTCTCAAAATCTAAGTCCAGTAGAGTTTGATTTTCATTTAGCGTATCATTCACTCATGATTAAAATTTAGTTGTATTTTCCATTATTTACATTGCAAGTGACAGTTGTGTGAGTGTTTCTCATCCCATTTGTTTATATCCGATTAACCTGGAAATATTTTCAAAATTTAGAACTTTTTTTAATTTTATTTTTCTGAAGTTCCTTTTCCCTTACGAAATAAGAGCTCAAATATGTAAACATGTACTGAACAGTTAAGAATGCTGATTTTAAATTTGTGTCGATAATTATGGCCTAGTAGAGGTTTAATTTTACACAAGTTTAAAGAATACTCATTATGTTTCATTTCATTTTTGTTTTTTGTTTTAGAGATGCTAAGAAAGAAGACAGGGATGAAGTGTTACGCATGCCAAAGTTTCAGGAACAGAAAGCACCCGTAAGTATTATCATGAAAATTTTGTTCTAGCGCAATAAGGCTGTATGATCAATCATTTGTAAGGTAAAGGTTAATTTAAATCTGTTTAAATTACTTTATGTGTTCTTATCTTGAAAGCGAGGGGAAATAATAAGAGAAACGACAATACGTAGTATTTTAAAAAAGTTCTGAGAACTTTTTTTAGAAAAAAAAGTGTTTAGACAAAACTATTCAAATTTTAATATAGTACACAGCTGCCTAAATTAATTTTTGACTGGTTGTAGAACCTCTGAAAGGAAAGGCCCTCATGAAATTTTTTAAAATCGTTAGCTGCACTCATGTCACAATTCATTGAATGTTGTTCATGTTGCATGCAAAAACCTCTCCTTTCTTGACGGTCTTTAATGTAAGGAATAAAAAAAAGTTTGCCAGAGTCAGATCCTGTGAGTAAGGTGATTACAAAATCATCCACCCACCATTCGTCTTGTTAGCATGTGTGGAACATATGTCTCACAAATGAAGTGGCCAACCGTAGTTCAGGGGAGACGGAATTCCTATCTTGCAGCATGTAAACGTTAAGAACATTTTCTCAAAAACTACTTAACCATTTCACTATAAATTTTAACACAGTTTCTATAGTAGCTTTTACAAAACCATGAGTTTTTACAACAAAGAATAAATTATTTTTACAAAAAGACATTTTTTTGTAGTTAACTGAAGGGACTAAAGAACTCATGGTTGTGTAGAGTGGTATGATATAAATTGAAGTGGATTTATTTGGTAGTTTTTAAGAAAATCTTTGTCTGTACAAAAAAAATAGGATTTTCAGTAACGGCAAAAATTATAACTATTTAACTTCAATCATACTAAATGGCAAATAAGTGATATAAAGGATTATTGGATTATGCTTACTTTTAATTTCTAATCCGTGTAATTTACAATTTTTATTATAACGCTTATATTCATAATTTCACCAACACTATTGTCATTTCCGTATAAATATTTATAAAAATTAGAACCAGATCATCATCATCATCTGGGTATACTTCCAGCAGGCCGGGTAGGATTTGAGTGGACGATATGCCTCCATCTATCTCTATCTTGATATACCTTTTGTATTCTGATATCCTGTAGCGTCATTCCTTTTGTTAGGAGATCATCCCTTGTTTGGTCTAAAACGAGGTGATGAACTGGAGTGGTTGGTTTGGGCTTAATTTACATTTTCACAAGAGGTGATCTTTGTTTTTTTTATCGTGACCTTGTATTCCCCCACATTTTTGTTAATCTATTAGTGAAATGAGGCATATTAAAAACTATAATATCAGTTGGCAAAATAAAAACAACACTAAGTCAGTCAAACAAACTAACAATACACAAAAACAAATGACCGTAACCTATACCGTTTGATTATTTCTCATATGTCAGTCCTGCCATCGTAAAGATTGTAAAATCCTGAACGTAACCAAGAAAAAACAACCAAAATCCAACGATTCGTTCAAAAGTTATAACATTGTAAAATAATTACCATTCATAGTCAGAAAAGTTGCCAAATATTGAAGTGCAAGCTATTTTTCAAAAATAAATTTCAAATATAAAGGAAAATCAGAGTGACGAGTGTTTTATACTAAAAGCCAATTACTTAAGGGAATGTAAACAAATGAGATCACCTCGTGTTGGCTAGATTAAGAATTTTATCTTTAGCGCGAGTCAACATATAAAATGGTTACGCTATTCATAATGAATTCCAACTACAAATAAACTTTTATTCTACCTTTCATTAATTATCAACAGTGTTATTTCTCTACTTTGTATTTTCAATATTATAGTTCTTCGTAACAATCACTTATTGCATTACATATGCATTACTTACTTAAAACCCTCTTTTAGAAATACAGTGCCATCTAACTTTATTACAGTTCTTGGATTCACTACTATCACATGAATCTGTGAGATTAATCACAAATCTGTTTTCTTCGGAAAAAATGACGCTTAAATTATCTGTATCCCACATTACATTCTCTTCTATTTGATTATGATGTACGGTATGCTGGAATTCCAAATTTCGGGGGTCTTGTTTTTGTTTAGGTCGTCAGCCGAAAGGCTGGTTTGAACCTGTATAGGCTTTACTTAGTAAAATGAGGAGTGATGTGGTTTACCATTGGCTTCCTCACTGAGTGGAAAAGTATAATTATCAGCATGCAAGGCTCTCTGAAAAGCACCTTCTTTCCATCCTGCAAATGACACCTTCACTTTATTTGCCATAGGGTCTAGCTGTAAAATGAATGTCGACTGTCTTTTATATAGAGCGAACGCCAAATAAGCTTGCCGGTTTTCAGAAGAGCGCAGAAGGTTTATTTTGGTGATTGCGCGCTCGGTTCCCTCAGTGAGTGGCGGAGGTCAGTGCTGTATCAGCTGTGATCAGAGTCACATAATTTAGTAATATGTTAATGTTACTTAATGTCACTTAACATTAAGTCTCTGCCCATAACAGACAGGTGGAGAGTCAAATTATTTACTCTCAATCTGTTCATTGCTGGGCTAAAATAAATAGTTCTTTTTCTTATCACATGGTCAGCCAATTAAATGACTGAATCATTTAAGAATGGAAGAGGTAGAGGTGTAAAAGACACTAATCAGAGTTATCTGCTCTGAAAGTAATGGATTTCATTATACAGCTAGACCCTGTGGTGAATGAAGTGAAGGTGTCACTTGCAGAGTGGAAAATATCTGCTTTTCAGAGGGCCCGGCATGCTGATAAGCATACTTTTCTATTCAGTGAGGAAGGCAACGGTAAACCACCTCACTCCTCATTTTACTTAGTAAAACCTCTACAGGTTCAAACCAGCTTTTCGGCCGATGACCTAAACAACAACAACATTAAGTCTGTAATATGTTGTATGTGGTAGGCATTAATTGTTGTATACAATGTTTACAATTAAATGTTTTTAATGTCGTTTATAGATGATAATTTACATCGTTCAGCGCCTGTGATTTAATAGGCAATTCGATACTAAGACATGAAGTTTACCAACTGGATCCGAACTGTTCGCGCAGCTACACCGGCAAGCTCGTTTGGCATCCACTCTACCTCTTCCTTTTCTGTTCTTAAATGCTTCAGTCATATTATTAATCAGTTGGCCATGTGATAGAAAATAACAATTTGTTGTAGCCTTAGCAGATTGAGTGCAAATAACTTAACTCTCCACCTGCCTGTCATGGGCAAACTTTAGTTCTAGTATAAATAAAAGATATCAAATTGACTAAAGTAGAATAGATGTACTCCTGTATAAAAAAGGTGTAGTTTAAAAAGGTCTGACTGTTTGGAAATTTCTTCTCATACTGATATATATATATATATGAAAAAAATGGCAGACCTGACTGGGAATCGAATCCGGGACCGGCATAGAAGCCAGTTAGTTACGCTATGCCAATGGACCAGCCGTTATTTGTTCAAATAAAAAATTAAAAAGGTGTTAATTATTGTTTTTTTTTTTACAGAATTTTGCTGGTTCGAATAAATATGCATTTCTGGAGGAATCGAGTGAGACGGCAGCTAATTAAATTTGGCTTGTAAAACAAATTAGTACATACAAATATATATAAATATTCATAACAAAAACATGGCGATGGTGACTGTCTGTCTGTCGTGTTAATTCGCGATAATATTTTCTAACTACCACCATTATATAATATAATATTGTTTTTCCCCGGATTCGTGAAACCAATTTATTGGAAAATCGCAACCTGCTGGTTTTTACCCTATTGAAGATTTATCGCGGAACGATCGCGAGGTTATTCATTGAAACAGTATTTATTAAAAGAAATGATTCTTTTCAAATATTCTTGTACACAATATATTATACAATTTTGTTAATTCAATTTATTCTTTCTTTTTGTTCATTTTTTGCATGCTTATTTTTTTATTATCGAAAATTAATCGTGATTTGTTGATTTTTTTGTGTTATTTATTTTTTTTATTTATTAATTATTTACGATTGTTGTGTTTTATTTAAGAGATACGTTTTAAACTCTATAGTTTTTAAATGAACAGAAAATATCTTTCGGTTAATTTACCAGTGGGAAACTGTGTTTAAAATTAGATTTTCCTTTGCTCTTTCCCCAATCGTTTTTAAATAAATGATATTATTTTTATAAGCATTATTTAATGCCGGAGACTTAACATCGCTAATAATTATTTTGTTGCCATTTTTTTTCATTGAAAATTTGATTGTTTTGTTACATACATTAAATTTTTCATTATTATTTTTTTAATAATACATGTATAAAAATCAAATAAATTATGGATTTACAAACAGATGTTATTAAATAATTTTATTTCAGATAATCTGTTTTATAAAGAAGCCTTATATAATAATATATTAATAATAAATAAGTATAAAATAGAAAAATATCATCACGTGAATCCGTTACATGATTATTTGATTATAGATAATTTTTTATTATTTTTCTTATACCTATTATGTTGTTATATACATTTTCTATTAATTTTTTTCTTGGGTTTATAATTTTTAAGTATGAATCTTGGGAGGATGGATTTTTCATTTATATATTTAGATTTATATATATATTTTTCATTGTTTAATATTTTCTTTCCGGAGGAGCATAATTCCAAAACTATATTTATTACATTTTTTTTAATGTTGGGGTTATTTTTTAGAATGTGTTTTCTTTTTTATTGATTAATAATTATTGTATTTTTATATAAATCGAAAATTTTTGTTGTGTATAATTAATCTAAAACTGACATTTATGACAAATCGATAAAACTATTTAACAAATGATATCACGTAATAAAATCTTTATATATACTTTATTATTATATTATATATAATATATATATATATAAATATAAATTAAATTAATAAAGTAAATAATATAATGAATAAAAATACTGTATATTTTGTATGTTTATAAATTTTTTTTCTTTTTTTTTCTTTTTTTATTAGTATTGTAGCAATTATAAATATATAATGTTAATTATATTGCAATTCCCTATATTATAATATGATTATTAATAATTATAATGTAAGTTAGTCAAATAAAAACAATTTGTTCAGTATCAGATTGTTAAAAATTTTTATTAATTGACACTATTATGATTAATTAACACCTATTAATAAAAGAAACAAGATGTACATCAATGGAATTTAAATGAAATTAAAAAATAATGTTTTCAGTTATTGTAAATAATTTCTCTGCTGACTTATTATTATTATTAATATTTTACTCTTGTTTTAAAAAAATTGTCGATCTAATTAATAAAATAAATAAATACGCTTTATACAATTTTTATATTCATATTGGATTTTTTAACCTACTCCTCTCCTTTAGCAATTTGGAGCCTACCCGTTTATAGTTCTGTGTGTTTGTTTCACTGCATTGCATTTAAATAAGTTATACATGAAGGGCTTTCAAAAAGTTCTCGAAATTGCATTGCCGTCGCCAAACTAGCAGTATTATTGCATGTGCACTCTAGTTTGGACAAGTGTGTAGTGGTGTCGTTGCTCCATACGACATGATGTGAATGGTTGTCAGTCAACACAATGTCACAGTTCGAACAGCTTGCAAACATCAAATTCATGTTCAAGTTGGGTAGAGACGCTGTTGGCTCGCAGCAAGTTTACGATTATATTTCACCAAAAAAATTGCACGGTTTAAGAAAGGGCAGGGACGTTAGAAGATAGTGAGCGCAGGGGGAGAACATCAACATCCCAAAATAATGAAATAATGGTAAAAGTGAATAAAACTGATGAAACTATTATCATGGGAGTGGGACACAACATAGTCTTCCAGACCAAAGAAATCACGCAAGTGTGTGTGTGTGCATATGGATTCTTTTTCGAAGGTGATTAGGTAAGAATTTTGCTGTAGGTCATAACATTAGCACATTGAACTACCATTCTGGGAACTTTTTGAACACTCCTTATAGTATAATAATGGCATAGTTATTTTTCATGTGCTCTTTTATAAAATTAAAATATTCACTGATGTTATGATACGAAAATATGAAGTAATAAATTAGTGTGAAACACTCATGTGACTTTCTCTTGCCGATGTAAATAATCTTTTGTGTGTGTGTATATAATACTAAATCTAAAGTAACGTAAGTTAGATTTTAGTTTTGATGAGCCAAATACAGAAAATCACTAAACTAAACTCTGTAGAAAAAAATTGAAATAAAACTTCGTAGGGCTCTTTATTTCCTATACTTAATTTATTACATAAAAAACCACAAATTACACAATAGATTATATTTACCTGATTTAAGAAAATGTCAGATATCAGGTATCAATCTTCAGCTGCAGTAATAAAAGATCAACGCACACACACTTTCAGCATGCACTTTTTGGCCGGCCCATTGGCATAGTGGTTAGCGCAACTGGCTTCTACACCGGAGTCTCTGGTTCGATTCTTGGTCAGGTCTGGCATTTTTTCATCACTAATTTTTATCTATCACAGTCTGCATTAGCAGTAATTGCAAAACAGTCTGATGTTAAACAAAAAAAAGACTGAATATGTCCAGTTGGAAGAAGGGAGGTGGGAAGACCTTGAAGAAGATGGCAGTAGTCGAGATGTAGGCCTACGGGTTAGAATGTCTCGTGTAGATGTACAGGATGGTTTGTGAGTTCGGAACAGGCTTATGCCTAATCCTTGATAGTAAGAAGAACAAGAAGATAAAAAAATAACTATCTTATCAGGTTTACCAACTTTTTCACTTTCAAATTTCATTTGGTGGTTTTAATTAATATGAAGGTCATTTGGAAAATAAAGAGCTTTGACCTGACAAGCCGTGCAGTTCCCAATCCACCTCCGCTACTGAATCATTGACCTTCCACTCACCATGGACCAGTCTGGTGCTAACAGTGAGCTGATACAGCCAGGTATTGTATAGGTAATGTATGATAAAATTACCAATCCTGCCTAGTGTGTGTAAAGGAATGCGATGTATCGAAATTTACAGACAAATAACGAAGATTTATGGTTATGTGATGAACAAAGCTTCTGTTCAAAAATGATGCATTAAGTTAGTGCGGAATGTTGTCTAGTGGTATTGTGCTTCTGCACGACCACATTCAGCTATTTTACATTAATAGGCTACCAGAAGTTGTACCTAATGGCAGAGCTTTGTTGTTTGCTGATAATACATCAGTAACAGTTTACTGGTAGATGCTCTTGAAGTAAATACACATGTTAACATAGAGTCTGTAGTACAGTTCTTGAATCAAATGTTATTAACAGTAAATGGGAAAAAGTGTCAGTACTTGCAGTTTAAAAATAAACATAACATTAAAGAAAGGAGAGAAGTGGATGTATTTATTCATAATAATAGTTTAGAGCATGTAGAAACAGTGAAGTTCCTGGGAGTATCTCTAGATAGATCTTTGTCTTGGGACTTCTGTACCAATCAAGTTTGTAGTAAAATATCATCTGGGGTATTTGCACTAAAACAAATTGCCAGATTAAATGATAAATTACTAATGACAGCTTATCATGGCCTCATTCTGTCTCATATCCGTTATGGTATCTTAGTATGGGGTAATTCTAGCATGAGTAATATGAATAGGGTTTTTCAAATTCAAAAGAAAGTTATTAGGTGTATGGTGGGAGCTAACCAGCAAACCTCATGCAGGCCACTATTTAATGAGCTTAAATTGCTTACAGTTCCCTCTCTCTACATTTTTGACGTGATTATGTATGTTAGGCAAAATAATTTTATGCAGAATTTCAATGTTCACAATCATAACACGAAAAACAGAAATGATTATGATGTGGCTAATCACTCCACAAACTTGTTTGAACAAAAACCTACTTATGCAGGGAGAAATTACCCCAATTTTTAAAATGTGATAATTTGCATTCCTTTAAAAAAAATCTGAAAAATTACTTGATTGGTGAGACTTTTTATAGCGTACAAGAATTTCTTTCTTGATACTAGTGATATATTGTGTGATTCTTACATGTATTTCAGGTGTTATAACTGACATATCCTATATTCCTCCTGGAGTCTCCAAGACTCATAAAAAAAAACAACGCGTTGACAAAGAACTTGCTGCAACAGTTTCTGTGGCAGCATTTTTATCATTCGCCATATGGCCCCAAGTGATTTCCATCTGATTCCCAAACTGAAGGACTTTTTGGGTGGAAACCATTATGGAAGTGACGACGAACCAAAAGAGGATGTTAGTTAGTGGTTAAACAACTGAGTATGCAGAGGTCATAGGAAAATTGGTGAATGGTGTGATATGTTTAAATTTGTACAGCAATTCCGTGGAAAAATAGTTGTACGGTATCCAGTTATGTTGAAAAAAAGTTGTGTTTTATTTTATTGTGGAGTCAACCAGTTCCACAATGTTCTCCAAGTATAGCTTACGTTGTGGTGGTGGCGAACTGATACCAAAGCAGTCGCGCATGCGCATTGGTGCTTTACCCTCATTATAATCAAGCAAACTCGAGACTCGAGTAACTACTAACTAGTAATACTTGGGCGCACAATAACTAAAACATATGTGTTTTAGTGCTAGTGTTTTATGTAGTACTTAATGTGCTCAGGTGCTAGCTGCTGTATAAATGCATATCTTTGTGTGAAACCTTGGTGTTTTAAAATCCTAATCAGTTGCCACGAGCAACTCGACCAAGAATTGTTGAGTAAGTACTTTCACGAAATGAGTTTAAACAGAAACGTTGTTTATTTAATTAAACTTAATTCATGTAATTCTTGGTTTTTCCCTGTTTTAATGTGTAGGTTAGCTGTACAATTTCCGCCTTACGATATTCCTTGTATGGCATTGCCTTAGATAGGTACGCAATGTCTGAAAGGAATGACAGGGTCTGGAAAAAGTTTTAGAAATCCATGTTATTGTACAGAATTTTAAAGTAAATTTAGAATATGAAGTTCTATTTTTAAGTCTTATAATATTAAGATAGTGGAATAATTTGTACAGATATTTCCTTCTAAAATCCGTTATGCTTGCTGGATCCACCGTTCCTTACTGACTCATTCAGGCACGGCTTATTTTCATACGTTACAAAAAACATTTCATCCTTCACCGTCTGCATTAGCAGTAATTGCAGAACAATCTGTCGTTAAACAAAACTAAATTCCTTACCGACTAAAAATTAATATACTGCAGGTTAAAAAAATTATAGTAAGAAATTTTTGAAATGAACAACGCAACAGAGTAGTTATTGCCTCTTGAGGATCGAAAATCAGTGACCAATTATTTTTTTATTAAAACTTAAAAGTCATAAATTTAAAAACTTTTCGCTAATGGCGTGCAGTATTATTCGGGAAAGCGATAAGACTAAAAAAATAATGTAGAAGATACAAATAACAAAGTTAAGATTAGTATAGTGTAGTCGTTTAGGTACAGAGTGATTTTTTAGTCCTGTTACCCAATTGTTAATGTCTGGTAATTTTTTTCTAAGAAAGGGAAATTTTATTGTGTGACACGAAGTTGGTAACCCTACTGAACCGGTATAGATACAGCAGTGTGAGTTGATTCTCCTTGAGCTGTGTAAAATTTTGTGCCGTTTCCGGTCGTGTTACGAACAGAATCTCTTTTACCCTAGAACAACGGCATTTAAAACTTGAGCAATATTTTTCTAAGAAATCGTACGCGAGTGTAAAAGAATCATTTCAAATTAAATTTGTTTGTGTTCCTCCTCCAGAAAAAATGTTAATTTATAGGCTAACAAACCGATTTAGAGAGACAGGTAGCATTTGCGACAGAAAACGTAGTGGTCGACCAACTCTCTTGCCAGTTGACGTTCTAGAGAATGTGAAAACAAGATTGCTCAATTCTTCACGGAAAAGTTTACGAAAACTTTCCTTGCAAGTTGGTTTGTCATAAAACAGTACCAAAAAAATAAAATATACATAGACGTCAAGATAGAAGAACTGAAAATCCAACACAAAATTACAATTTTCAAATAATACAAGGTAAAACTCTTGGTAGCCATAAAAATAAGTTGGGAACTCCTATAAATTTAACAGTCCTAAAACATATAGGGCCAATTTATAAACGGCTAATAAATACAAATTTGTTAGAGCGTTGTTTGCGAAAGCAGACACAAAATGCAAATGATAGCCTCCATAGCCGAATATGGAGCAAGTGTGACAAGCCAAAAAATGTTTCTAAAAGACTTGTTGAGAGAGCTGTAGCAGAAGCTGTAGGAGAACACAATTTTGGGACAAATGTGATTACTCAGTCTACGCAAAAACTTGGCATGTCACCTAATCGGAAGTGTAATATTTTGGCAAAAAAAATAGACAAACTGAGAAAGCACCGGATGATAAAACAAGCATCAAAAGAATATATTGAGCGTAAGAAATTGAGGAGAAAATTTAGAAAAAAAGAAGAAAGAAGGTAGTCACTTGAGTCACGAGTTTGCCCTTGTTTGCTCCGAGTGGTAAAGGGGAAAAGCATCAGTGCGCATGCGCGACTGCTTTAATTTCAGTACGACAAACATAACTTCTTATACTATACCCAGAGCATATATATCGCGGAACCTTTTGTAGGTTAACTGTACATTCGTACAGTTAACCTACAAAAGGTTCCATTAAAAAAGGATACCTGTTTATTACCGTAAACACAAATGTCGTTTTCTCGAAAACGTGGTCGAATTATTCACAGTGCTCAATGCAATGTAATAAAATGTTGTGAAGTTGAAGCTAAACATAAATGCCTATCCGTGCCTCTTAACAGCTTAAGCTGTTAGCCTTGAAAAAAAGTAGCCAAATTAGTTGAAGAACAAAAAAAACATTAGGGAATCTATAATAAATAGTAATAAACTAAACGAGGATATAAGAAATAAACTTGAACAAGAGATAGCTTCACTTAAAGAAATAATTAAAATAAATGAAAATGATCACAAAGTCGAAATTAATAAACTTATGGAAGCAAATAAAATTTTAGAAAATGAGATAAAATTAGTTAATTTAAAATTAAAAAATGGGTTAGGGTTAAATAACATTAATAATAACAGCAAAATAAATAATACCCTTAAAAATAAATCTAATTCAACAGTAAAAAATGATCCAAAGAAACTTTTGTACAGTGAAGCATTAGCATCTAAAAAGCTACTAAAATAAACAATAATAATAAAAACAAGGTCTTGGTGCTTGCGGACAGCCACGGACGTGGGTGTTAAGTAAAAAATTAAATGATTTTGATGTTAGTGTAGTTTTTAAGCCGAATGCTCCTTTAAAAGAAGTAGTAAAATCAGCTAAAGATGATTTAAAAACCCTTAATAAGAATGATCATTTGATAATTATCGGAGGAACCAATGATATCAGTTCTAAAAATTTCCAAAATACTCCTCAAATCCTAAAAACAATTGAAGAACTGGTTCCAATGAGCAATAAAACAAATTTAATAATAAATATAATTCCCGTTCGACATGACAAGCCAGAACTAAATACAGTAATAAATAAACTAAACCGTGATATTCATAAAAAATTAATAGCCTAGAAAATAAAACAGTAAACAGGATTAAAATTAGTTTCATCAATGAAAGGCTTAATCGTACCAATTTCACTAATCATGGGTTACATTTGAATCAGTCTGGTAAAAACGTGTTGTGTGATAGGTTAGCATCCCTCGTCACTTGTAAACTCCCTGACAAATTAAAAGCTAAAGAGTCTTTTTTAATGAGTTGGCTGAAACAAGGGGTAAAGAGATAGGAAATATAAGGTTAGGTTTTATTGGTGAAATGCAACTGAAGAGGAGATCACAGGTTTTTAATTACAGTAACGGTAGGTTAGGTTTACATGATGTCAGGTTAGTAAATAGGTTGCGACCAGCTTCCATAATTGGAGTCAACACAGTTGTAGATAACCAAAACAATCAGGAAAATAATGCATCCCACTTCTCTATTTTACATCAAAATATTCAATATTTAAGTAATAAAATAGACAGGTTAGATATATTTTTAAGTTCTGAGAACCCAGATATGGTGGTATTTACAGAACACGGGTTAAAATGTAATGAGATGTCACTAATAAACTTTTCAGGGTTTTCTATTATTGCTTCATATTGTAGGAAAATGCACAAAAGTGGGGGGGGGGGTTTGTATATTAGCTAATTCAAGTAAGAAACTTGACACTCGTAACTTACCTTATCTAGAACGGTTTTCTCGGGAAATGGTTATTGAAGTGGCTGGGGTAGAAGTTAGGTTAGAAAAGAGGGGAAAGATGGTTGTGGTGGGTGTCTATAGATCCCCTAATGGTGATTGGGGCCAGTTTTGTTCCTCGTTCAGTGAACTACTGGAAGCTTTAACAGAACGATACGTAAAAGTGGTAGTTTTGGGTGATTTTAATGTAAATCTTGCTGTTGAAAATAAAATGGCTGAAGAGTTTAGGGATATTGTGGAGATGAACAATCTTGATATAAAAGTTAAAGGTTATACAAGAATTACTACTCACTCACAAACCATAATAGATAATATTTTAACAAATATGGAAAGTTGTCAGGTTAGGTTAAGGGGTTCAGAGCTCTCTGATCACGGCTACCAAGTATTAGAGATTCAGGATTTAGGTAGTCATGTCCCAAATCAAAAAAGTATTAAAGAATTTAGGCAGGAAGACCAAGGGAATATTAATTGTTTGTTACATAGTTTATCCAAAGAGGATTGGAAGACGGTTTTCAATTCATCTGACATTAATCAAAAATATCATAATTTTATTGAGACATTAAACTTTCATTATAATAATAGTTGTCCAATTAAAAAGAAAGATGTAAAAAATATTGCCAGTGAAACAGATGAGTGGGTCACAGGGGAACTTTTGCAAATGAGGTCTGAAGTTAGAGATGTATACTCAGATTTTCTTTCACATAGGACTAACTTAATGAACAAAGGTACAAAACTATTAAAAAACATTATGCCAGAGAAGTCCAGAGAGCTAAATGTAAAAAAACTGCTGAAGTTCTTCATAAATCACCAAATCTAAACTCAGCAATATGGGAAATAATTAATAAGAATCGAGGTGTAATTAGCAACAAAAGTTTTACTGATATACCTAATATTGTTGACAAAAACAATGAACTTATAGAGAATGGTATAGAAATTTGTAATTATTTTAACAAATAATACCAGGAAGTAGCTTTAAAACTTAAACAACAGATTAGGGAAACAGTGGGATGTTATGATCCAAAAGGTAACAAGGTAGTTAATCAATTCTTATTTAGCCTAGTTTCAAGGGAGGAATTAGAATCAGTTATTGATAGTTTGAAAAGTAAGAAAACATGTGGGTTAGATGGGATTTCTAGTATAATTGTTAAAGAATGTAAACATCTTTTAATTACTCCTCTCCTTCATTTGATTAACTTCTCACTTGAAGCAGGTGTATTTCCAAACAAACTGAAGGAGGCTAAAATATTGCCTATATTTAAGAATGGAGATAGCCAGTTAGTTGAAAATTATAGACCCATAAGTATTTTAAACACAATCAGTAAAATTTTTGAAAAGGTAGTATTTATTAGGTTAATCAGTTTCTTGACTGAAAACCTAATCATCTCAGAGGATCAGCATGGTTTCCAAAAAGGTAGATCAACTAAAACTGCAATTGTTTCACTTGTGGAGCAAGTAGTTGATATATTGGACGCTGGGGAGAAAGCATTGGCAGTGTTTCTGGATCTGAGTAAAGCTTTCGATTGTGTTGATCATGAAATTTTATTGAAAACACTAGAGTCATTAGGCGTTAGGGATGTAGAGTTGAAATGGTTTCAATCTTACCTTATTAATAGATTACAGTGTGTGGAGTTAACTAGGGTTGTTAGAGGGAAACTTACAAAAGTTGTATCTGGAAAGCTTGAAGTCAAAGCAGGCGTTCCACAGGGGTCAGTTTTAGGTCCAATCCTGTTTCTATTGAACATTAATAGGTTACCAGAAGTCATACCTAATGGCAGAGCTTTGTTGTTTGCTGATGATACTTCAGTAATCAGTAACAGTTTACTGGCAGATGCTCTTGAAGTAAATACACATGTTAACATAGAGTCCGTAGTGCAGTTCTTGAATCAAATGTTATTAACAGTTAATGGGAAAAAGTGTCAGTACTTGCAGTTCAAAAATAAACATAACGTTAAAGAAAGTAGAGAAGTGGATGTATTTATTCATAATAATAGTTTAGAGCATGTAGAAACAGTGAAGTTCCTGGGCGTATCTCTAGATAGATCTTGTCTTGGGACTTCTATACCAATCAAGTTTGTAGTAAAATATCATCTGGAGTATTTGCACTAAAACAAATTGCCAGATTAAATGATAAAAAATTACTAATGGCAGCTTATCATGGCCTCATTCTGTCTCATATCCGTTATGGTATTTTAGTATGGGGTAATTCTAGCATGGGTAATATGAATAGGGTTTTTAAAATTCAAAAGAAAGCTATTAGGTGTATGGTGGGAGCTAATCAGCTAACCTCATGCAGGCCACTATTTAAGGAGCTTAAATTCCTTACAGTTCCCTGTCTCTACATTTTTGAGGTGATTATGTATGTTAGGCAAAATAATTTTATGCAGAATCTCAATGTTCACAATCATAACACGAGAAACAGGAATGATTATTATGTGGCTAATCACTCCACAAAATTGTTTGAACAAAAACCTACTTATGCAGGGAGAAAATTCATAAATAAATTACCCCAATCTTTAAAGTGTTGTGAGGATTTGAATTCCTTTAAAAAAAATCTAAAAAATTACTTGATCGGTAAAACTTTTTATAGCGTACAAGAATTTCTTTCTTGATAGTAGTGATACATAGCGTGTTTCTTATATGTATTTCAGGTGTTATATCTGACGACATGTCCTATACTCCTCCTGGAGTCTCCAGGGCGCAAAAAAAAAAAAAAAAAAAAAAAAAGCCTTGAGCGAGCGGCTAACTACTGCGATGTTCTCTTTCTACAATTCGAAAAATAAATAAGGAAATTAAGGACATGAAGAAGCTATTCTTTAACAGTTTTGTTGACACCTGGTAAAAACAGAAAACGGTTAGGTAGACACTAGAGAGACTGATAATGTAAACGCCGATAACAGCAATAGTAAAGAAGGCGATTCATTCGTGATTACAGTAAATCAAACATTTCTATAGTCACGTAGCTAAGCTATAGGCAATATACAGATCATATTTATTTCCTATAAGGTTCATGAAGATAACATTTTCTCGGAATAAACCACAGCTTACAAAATTTATCTAGAAACTGCACGGTAGTGATATGTACGAGTAGTGTCTCACTGTTGAGGTTGAGTTGTGTCTCACTGTGTTGAGGTTGGCAGCACTGCAAATATTTCACTTCTATTCTTCACAGTCCATACATACGCAAATGGTAATCTCGTGACTTCAGTATTTATACTAACACATGTAAGCTGCAGGAGAATTTTAATGCCTAACAGGACTTTGAGTATAATAAAATCTTTAAACTTGATTTTCCAAAAGTTTTAATTTATTGTGTTTCATAAACTTTAAATTAGCATATCTTAGGTTCTACTAAGGTTAAACTTACAATTTTTTTGAATTGTTAGAAATTTAGTTCTTCATATGATTCCGCATTTACATAAGTTAAATTCTGTTTAGTTTTTATTTAAATAATATGTCCCTTCCCTTTCGTAACATCATTTTTAGGGGATGTTCAAAAATTTTTTTTTTTCAAAATCAATGACCTACAAATTTGTAATATTAATGCGGATTCTCGTAAACTGGGATATTAGCTTTCATTTCATGCTGAATGTAAGTAAATACCATTAATATTACCTGAGATATTCTATTTGTTGCTAAACTTGAATTTTTATCATCCCCGAATATGTCAGAGGGCTGAAGCTGACATTTACATGTTTGAATGATGGGATCCTTCTTTTATGTTGTTATTTGTTAAAACCATTTTTTGTTTACCGTATAAAATATATAAGTAATAGAGTTAACAGAAGAAACAAATTTTTTGAAGGTGTAACTCTCCCTTAAAAATTTGGTAACAGGACTAAAAACACACGTGATCGAATTAGTGTTACCCCTACGGCGTTTCAGTTTCAGAGAAGCGAGGACGTATACACGCAAGGTGTTCAGCAGCTTAGCGTAGCTTGGCGGTTTATTGTTTAGTGGTATTCATAGAGTAATAAAACAGAGTTTATTACTCTATGGTGGTGTTTTTGTCAGATTGTTTGTTGCTACCGATTTAAGTGTATTCAAAAAATTATTGTATCGGTGATAATTTACCATTTGCAGTGTCACTTGATTGTGTGTGTTAAATAGTGGAATCTTGGATATTGTTTTTAAAACGTTTTAGAGGGAAGAGAATACGTCAACTAGTTAAGTTAACCTCTCATCAGCAGATTATTACATTGGTATAACAGTCGGTCAGTAAATTAAAGATTAAATTTGTAATGCAGTAAATAAATCCGTTTGCCCATAAACATAACATGTTTCGTATATGTATAAACCATTAAGTAAAAACGAAACTTGCTTCTTGTATTAAATACGTGAATTGTAGCTTGGTATTGTAAAAATAATATCAACTGTCAGATCTAACGTTTACGATTTATAATAATTTGTAAAATAGGTTTATCCAGATTCAGCGAAACCATAATGTTAAACTATGAATTTTGATATTTTCAATTAGTTTATTATAACTTACTGGATTGGTAGGCCTACTTATTTGTTGCACCAAAACTTTTTTTAATTTTATGTTTTCTTATTTAGGCCTACAGTTCAAAATGCTATCTCGAGTGCATCTGATTTATGATTCAGCTGTTTATTATACAACCTAAGTATGTGTTTCTACTTGTATTCAACTAGTTGAATTTAGTGAGGTTCTGTAACATATTTTATTAAGTATTAAGACTTTTATTAAGTATTTCTTAATATATTGGGGAATTTTTTGTTCCTAACCTACCTAGCAAAAGAATATTTTGAAGTTCAGTTGCCATGTCACTGTGATGACAATGCAATTACACAGGTCTGTATTGGCAAAAATGGTCTGAATCACTCACAAGTATATTTTAAAGTGTGTAATGATGTCTTGGTAGGCTACACAACACTGTCCACAGTACCTTCGTAAAACGTAGGGCTTACTTTTTGACAATGCGATTTGGCACACCACACTGCAATTTTCTGACAGTGCTAGGGGGTATCGTGGAAGACATGAGGATTTTCAGTTGCCTAATTCTTGTGTTTGGATTACTGATATAACCACCACGTGAAACTATGCTCATCAGTGAAAAAAACACGGTCAAGCTGTACAATTCCATTGGTATCAACGAATGTCTAAAACCATCTATGGAACAGTATGGGCTTTTCTCTATCCGGCTCTTTCAATTCTTGAAAACTAGATACGTGATATGGACAAAGTTTTAACTTTTTCATCGCTTTCGGAGCACTACCATATGACATCTTAGAGTTTGTTGATAGTCTCCTCAAACTTTTTGAAGGCAAGCGTAGCATCACATTTCTAACCTCATCCAGTTTAGCGCCGGTCAAAATGGCCGACCTCCCGGTTCTCTTCTTGTCTGCAACTGATGGTCCACATTCACGGAAATGGGTGATTAGTCTCGTTATTGTTGAATTATGAGGAACAGCAGCAGCTGGATGTTTCTCACGAAATTCGTTTACAACATGTGCATATGATCGGCTTGATAAATACTGTTTAACAATAAAAACTCGCTGCTCTTGAGTTGTAAACTTGACAAAACTACAGACTGAATGTGGCCATTATCCATTTCAATGGTGTCTAAATTTGTTGTCGGTACTACATGTGATGCTATCTTGCGGGAACCAACGTAACTAATACAATGAAATTACTATTTACATACATTATTTTACAGGTTATGTTATATAGGTGATTCAAAAAGAGCGCCGGTTTTGATATATCAAATAAAGAGATTTATTTTATTGAAAAACTGAAAATAAATACATCAACAAGTTCATCTTACCTTCCGATTTCATGTATGAAAAATGATGTCATGCATGTGTCCTCCTCTACTGCGCTGGCACGCATCAACTCTGTCCATGAAATTGTTGTTCTTTAAAACATTGTTTCTCGTGCAGCGTGACAGGTGGCACCATCCTACTGAAACCACAACTCGTCAATGTCCATTCCATCCAAATAACGCCACAAAAACTCCCTAATCATCGAACGGTATCAGTCTTCATTTACTGTCATGGCTTCTCCTTCTTGATTTTCAAAAAAGTAAGGGCCAATGACACCGCCCGACCAAAAGCCGCACCAAACTGTCACTCGCTGTGCATACATTTCCCTTTCATTAACCACGCGAGGGTTTTCTAAACCCCACATACGGCAGTTCTGTTTATTAACAAAACCGTTTAAGTGGAAGTGCGCCTCATCACTGAAAATGATTTTGTTTGCGAAGGTGTCATCATCCTGCCGTTTTCTCAATACCCAGTCAACAAACTGTCGTCTCTTCTGGTGGTCTGCCACTTTCAAATGTTGCGTCAACTGAATTTTATACGGGTGATATTGGAGATCGTACTGAAGAATTCTCCGTACAGAAGAACATCGTAAACCCAATTGTTGAGAACGGCGACGTATTGATTTTGCTGGGCTAACAGCCACACTGTCACGAACCAACGCAACGTTCTGCTCAGTTCGGCTAGAACGACGACGTCCAGAACTTTTAAGGTCGACTGTTGAACCCGTCTCAAAAAACTTTTTCATGAGCCTGCGAACTGTTGATTCATTCGGTGCTTCATTACGTCCTAGAGTACCGCGAAGTCGCTTGACAGTAGCCGTGTTAACTCTCTCCACTCTGGTAAAATGTTTTGACGATTAACACTCGTTGTGCAATAGTAAACTTCTCCATGGTTAGACACAGACTGCGAGAGTACTACAACTGAATCGTCAATCAGAATGTTCTCCGAAATAGAAATGAGGTCTAACAATGTTGCCAACCGATAAACAAAAATTTACCAGCCGTTTAAAAACCGGCGCTCTTTTTGAATCACCCGTTATTAAGGAAAAAGGACAAATTACATATGGTAATTATAATAATATACTTTTTTAATTATTATGATAATATTACATATAAAAATTTACAATAGCAAATAACACGTGCGTCTTTTTGATCACTACTAGATTCAGGTTCTACTTAGCCTTTCATATAATAGCTTTTATTAAAAAGCTGATTATAAGTAAAATTTGCACATGTGAAATAAATGTGTTAGCAGTATTTTATTTATGTACATATATTTGAAAACAAATACAGCTTAAATAGGGCTAAAAAGTAAAAATACTGAAAAAATTGTTTATTTTGACAACAGTTTTTTCATAAACATTCCGTATTTTTTATATTAACAGTGCCTATTTTGGTAATAATTGTGATTTTTCTTTATGTCTACAGGGCTTGAATTTTTGAAATTGTGAATGCTGCTTTAAAGAGAATTTGTTAGCGCTTTAAAGAAAAATGTATGAGGTAAGTAAATATTTTAAAATCATTATTATAAAAGGTAGGTAGTATACTATTCTAGCACAAATTGGTAGATGGTCTCATGACCATGTCGTCCACCCCATTAGTAGAAAGTTGATTATTAAACGTTATCTTGTGCAGTGTAATGAAGTTGTTCTCAACCTTTCAGGCATTGTGTCCCCCTTTAAACACTGACTAGGTCTACCTGTGCGGGAAAACCCGCACAAAGGTGTAAATTTGTTTTTATAGAACTTCTCTGTAAACAACATTTTTTGTTTTATTGTTGTGTGGCATTATTTGAACTTTTAGGCTATCAAATGATCTGACACGTGACATAGCAACGTACAATTGTCCATGTGAAAATACCGGCTGTGGCAGATAAAGGCCAACTTTGTTGAATGTTTGGCCTTGGGATTTATTTATTGTAATCGCAAATGCTAAACGGATGGGGAACTGTCTTCTCTTAAATGTAAATGGCAAAATACCATCCGAAGGGGTTAGATCTAACCACGGTAGTAAAACCCTTCTGCCTTTGGCTGCCCCTGTTATGACTTATAAATCAAGAAAATTTTTGTACATTCTTAGATTTATTCTTAGATTTCCGATGTTACTAATTTCCTAATTATTTCGGGTTTTATCTAATTGAATTTTGTCTTTGCGCATTATAATAAGGTGTCTGACGAACTGATTCCGTTCGAGCACTTCGAGGTGTGCCTTGTCTCCTTCCTTTTGGTCTTCCCCCTAATGGACGACTATACATTAAAAAAATAAAAAGAGAAGCAGAGTAAGAGAAAAAATAGGAAATTAATTTCCTGAATATATTATCGAGAAGAAAATGATATCAGTGTGGTTGCCTGAAGAAAATAGTGTTTTGATGATGTAGTTGCTTCTAACATTATTACTCTACTTAGTTCAAGTAATAACTGGAAAACAACTCTGATCAACCAATACTAAACTTGCCCCCTCTCCAAACTGAAATAGCTGTGCGAGATGTGGGAGGGCTAGATAGATAAAGAGAGAGGCCTATACTTCAGTTCGTTGAACTTTCCCCCTCTCCAATATATTTTAGACCTCCTATTTTACGGTCATAAATCGAAATATTTGATTTTGGATAGTTTTCTGCAAATCTACTCGAACCGACGATTCATTTGAGCCCACTTCGGGGAAAATCGGTGAAGGTTCAGGTGGTTAAAATCGTGTTGAAAAAAAACCTGCTCGCTATTAATATATAGATGTGAGCTCATGCCCCCTCCCACCATCACCATCAAGTGGTCAAAACAAGTAATAGCCTACAATCGGAATATGAAACAGAAGCTGGTTAGGTTGAATGCAGCTGGTTATTGCATTAAACTTCAGATGATTTTATACGTAACATATAACTGTATTTTGAACATGTAGCTTATTATTATTATTAGTATAGATAGCTATAGAATTTGATTAATTTTTTAAACAAAAGAATTATAGAATTTTTTAGCTTTTATTTGTTATCGAAAACTGTACATTGTTGACAACTAACCAATTTGATTGCTGCTTTTTGCTGTATTTTTGACGTGTATTAGACTCGAGTTTGAACAGGGACCCCCAGTAGAGTTTGTTCATGGATGGCTGTCAGCTGGTCACCATACAAAGTCGCTTGCCCAACCGGTGTTACTTAACTAATAATAGCGACTATCTACCAGCTGACTGACTGGACTGGCCCAAAGGCCATTATAGAATTAAATACAAATTTATTTTATACTATTTTTCAGGGCTGATGAGCTCTGAACGTATACATTGCCCCCTACCTTCTTCATAGCTTGCCAATTACTTGACAGCAACGTTGCCAACTCTTGCTTTCATAGTTCTGTTATATATTTCGTCAGCCATTTTTTTGGTCTTTCAATAACAAAACCTGTGAAGATACAATCAGCGATGCTACTATAGTACGTGGCCTACCGCGTTATGTTTAATGAAATTTGTGTTTTTTGATGTGTTAGCACTGTCCACTAGCATTTTTGGTGCATAAATATTTACATTATTTTACAGGTTATGTGATAATAAGAAAAAAGGACAAATTACATATGATAATTATAATAATATACTTTTTTAATTATTATGATAATATTACATATAAAAATTTACAATAGCAAATAATACTATAATTAGTTAAACAATTAGGATTCACCCAGTTTTTGTTAGTTGTGTTAGTCAGTCTGCACACGGTACACACTGTGAATGTCATTGAAAAAAGCACTAAACAAATCAGTTTCAACTTTTCTTATAATTTTCCATGATATATGGTCGAGGTGCGAATGAAATAATTCTTTCGGAACGCCTCTTTTTTGTTTAAGAATGTTTACTATTGCGTCCAACCACGATCTCTCAATTGCTTGTGTATTGGCTCCTGTTTGTGGATTTACATAATTTTGCGGATTGTTAACCGTTGAATCCAGGTAACCAAATGTTTACATAACCTAAGGTAGTTCATATAACCTGTAAAATATGTAAATATTTTTTAAAACCTAATGTTCACATAACCTTATGTAGTTCACATAACCTGTAAAATATGTGAATATTTACGCGCCAAATGTGCAGGGGACAGTGTTACCAAACCAAGAATACAAATTTCACTAAACATAACGCGGTAGGCCACGTACTATAGTAGCACCCAATCAGCTGATTATATTATAAAGTATTGCATGATAATGTGCTCTACAATTGATGTGTTCAGTATGAGATGCAAGACACGAGTGAACTACTGCGACTCTTTTATGCATGCGCATGTAATGTATATCAAGTACAATCTGACAACGCTGGCAAATGTTCTGATTGGTCTAAACGTGTGGAACAGCCAGAGCTCATTAACCATGAAAAGCATTTTTGGTAACCATCCGAGGTATTTATGCACGTCATGTCAGTCAACATTAATGAGAAGGCTGGCACTGTTTGTCCATGACAAATTTTTGAATATTTGGTTGTAACTGTGACAATGCACACCTCAAGTCACTTTTAATATCCAGTCTTGCTTGATATTTTGACTTAATGTATGCTAATGTAGAAAATCAGATTCACAGAGATATGTTGATGAAAGCTGTACCAAAAACTTTGCAGCTTCTAACGCAACTTGTGGGTAAACATGAAAATAACTTAACCAAAAATTTTCAGACTTCATGTTTGCAAATTTCGTGTTTGAGAATCACATTTTAGGCCAATTGCTTGTTCCTGAATTTGTTCATTCAAATATATAAAAATGTGATCAAGTGAAAATATAGATGCGATTGACTAAAAAACTGAGTAAATTATAGGTTTACTTTTTTATTTTATTTTTTTTTAATATACTCATGCCTACCGTACAATTCTATCTGAAATCAACAAGAAGAAATTTTACTCCTTTCACAACCGTAACCCTCGCATCATCTTGAACTTCCATTATAGAATCCGTAATTCCATGATACATGATACACAAAACATGTTTTAACCCCTTCATTTCATGACTACATCCACAACACCCCCAGACAACTTGACGAGTGAGGAAGGAACTCTGACATTGAGATCATTAGGTACATTTACGGAGAACATCCACCACAAATTTTTCGGAACCTGCCTTTCCATGACTATCTGTAGAAATGCGACTTTCAACCAAAGTTGAACAATTGTATGTATAAATGTAAGTCGTACCCGCCCAGCCAGATTTCTCATGATATATATTTTTATTAATATTACAAAAAACCAGGTAACATTTTATACAAATATATATTTACTAGCTAAAATGTCTGTTCTTCGAACGGTTTTCTTGGTGTTATGGATTGTCTGTTGGTGTACCGAGTTCGATCCCTATCAGGTCTGATATTCTTTAATCATGCATTGTTATCTATTCGTACCTCCTTTCAATGTCAGCATTATTATGAAAAAAAAAAATAGTTGGACGTAAAATAAAAGCGAGATCTTGGTGTAAATCAAGATACGCAGCACTTTATTATTTTCAGAAGCGTAGTTAATTTTTAATGTCCAACAATAATGATTACTTAAGTGAATGTAAATTAGCCATTATTGAGATATGATAATATATCTCAATGTATTCATATTGACTCGATGACCTGTTGAGACACTAACCGTAGCTTATGTTCATCAACAGACTCGGCTTCGCGGAATTGCGAGTGTCTTTCCCTGTCAGCCTCAGGATGATTAGAATGGGCTTCAGAGCACTGACTTCTGTGAATAGAAGCTTGATGGATCTGTTGAGATGCTAATCGTAGGTCGTGTTTTTCAACAGACTTGGCCTCACATAGTTGTGAGTGTCTCTCCCTGTCAGCCTTCAGGCGACTGGAACCTGCTTTAGAGCACTCAGTTCTATGGAAAGAAGCCTGGTGGGCTTTTTAAGATACCAGTAATTGTTCACATTGTTCTACGGGTTCAATTTGGCGGGTATGAATAAGCCTCGCTCGATTTGTTTTTAGCTTTGATGTAGTAGCCTCCTGGCTCTCGTTAGCCCTGTTTAATTTTATAATTTTGGCACGTCTTGTCAATTCTTGCTTGGTCAAGCATGACCTCTTTTGCGAAAGCATAATTATCTTCGAAATAAGAAAAACAATAGCGTAGGAGTTAAAAAAATAGATAAAATCTAGGAGTAAAGAAAACAAACTAAATAAGAATACCAGTACTTGTAAAAACTTCAAATCTATTAACAATAAAAGGATTAATATAAGATAAAATAATTTAATTTTCAGGAATTTGTAGATGAGCAAGATTGTGCGTATTCTGATAATGGCTATAACAATAATGATGAAGAACAAGAAGATCCCTTAAAAATTGATTCAAGGCTTACTAATGGCGATGGAGAACCTCACAGTGGTATGGAAAGTGATTCTGGGCAATCCTCGTATGGAATACCTCAAAATATGTTACATTATAATGTGGTACGTTGCTTGAATTATCTTTAACCCAAGATCTGCCAAGTCTGGCATTTTTTCATTTATCATCCTTCATTATCTGCATTAGCAGTAATGTGCCAAACAATTAACACTTTGAAGCCTAAGCCCGAGTATAACTCAGGGTGAGCATAAATCGCGGTTGTCCGAAGCCCGAGTATACCTAGGGCCGCCACATTAAATTCTGTAGTAAGATTCAGTAAAGATTATATTGGGCTTCGTTTGCACAGATTCATTCTATATTTTATTTAGTTTAATTTTCTATGCTTGCAGCGTAATCTACCGAATATTTTGTGAACTATGTAGAAAAACATTGAGCCATGTTTGAGGTTATGTTTTTGTAGATGTACACATGTGTACTTTGTCGTGATTTTTTCGTAGTTATATGAGGTTTTTAGTTTTTCTGTATTTGATACTTGAAATTAATATAGTTATTTCTACTTTGTTATAATTATTTTTCTTTTGTATTTTGTCGGTAATTGTTTTCGTTTGGTTGTGTACGTCGTACTGTTTTGTATTTCAGATCGCTTTGTTTGTGCGGTTAATTGACAGTAATATTTATAATTTCTTTTTAATTTTATATTTCTGTGTTTTGCTGTAAAGTTTGCTCTGAAAATAGCAAAGCTGCAACTGGAAAGGCTGGAAGGAAAGAAACAACCTGGTACTGCCCTGACTGTAATGTTGCATTGTGCTTACCAGTGTGTTACAGAGTGTTTCATACAAAGGCTAATTTTATGTGTAAAATATTTTAAATTTTAATACTCAATGTTTTTAGTGTGTAGTTTATTTCATTGCCTTTCTGTAGAATTTATATAAACTGTTTTTTAGTAGTGTTTAGGATTGTAAAACTAAAAAACTAGGTAGCGTGTAGCACGTAACAATTTCTTTTTTCATAATTTTTTTTGTGTATAATTAGATAACTCATAAATTTAGTAAGTATAACAATTTCAATGTAAATTAATAGTAATAAACTTACTAATTTTTAATCAATTTGATGCAAAAATCATTAAGATATGATAGAAATTAAATCTTTAGAATTTTTTGAAGTTTACTCTAAAACCCCCAGGATACCGTGACATACCATGTTCTTGTAGCTCAGGCTTCAAAGTGTTAAAGATGTCAGGAGAAAAACAGGCAGAGTCCATTTTTTCAAAATTTGTTTTTTTAATATTTTATAACAATTTTAACCCTTAAATTACTGAGTCCTTTCAGAGCTGCTCATTCCGCTATTGTAAACATTCAAATGTCAAAGCATGCTCCCGTTGATGAAAGAAAGGTGGGAGAAGACGTATTGACTCACTGCATCAAGTGAAACATTCAGTGTCAGCTGTGTAATGAGTGGGCCCATAAGGTTTTGCTGACTTTAGGGCGGACAATTTTTATTATGAATGTGACATCTGTCAGCTAAAAACTGACTGAAAATTTTGTTAGATATTAAATAAAATATTTGTGTTTGTTAAGTTGTCAATGTTATTAGTTGGGTATCTATTAGTTTTCACTTAAATGTAACAAATCTTGTAAACAAAAACATATTCAGGTACCGAAAATGTGTAATTTTTGAAAAATTATCTATGTCCAAAATAATCCTCCAACTTCTTATATGGGAAAGAAGTAAGGTCCTTATTTTGTACTTAAAAATGGTAAAATGTTTCACTCTAGGGATATTCGCTTTTAACTATGTTTGGACAACATATCTAAATACGTCCTGGTGAATAGATTGGTTAATTTGAGCCGTAAACAATTCATAAATGGCAGAAAAGCTTAACTGTCCGATATAACTCAACCTTCACCTACATACTTAATAAGTTCAAATTAGTATTTTAATAAACTAAAATATTATAAATAAATGAAAATATTTACAAAAATAAAATAAAATGTATTTAATGCCAATATTCCACAATTAAATATGCGGAGCTTTAAATTATTACAAACACATGGTTACATTACAATTTTTAAATAAGTATTGTATCATTTTTTATTGGGTTGTTTTGTTAATAGTGTTATCTACATCTATAACGGGTACATTATTATTTCATTTGCAAAGCCTACCACCCTACGCAGTGCAGTATAATAAAATAGCATTTACGTTTTCAAAAACTACTGTATTGCACACGTTCTGCTCTGCATTTAATTCATTGTGTTAATGTCTGCTCCCATTCTTCACCGTAGTGAGTTTAATAAACTCAGTACAGCAGTGAAAGCAATGGAAAGTAGGTGCACAGTCTAAAAATGAGTAAGGTTCTTTTGTAAGATTTAAGCCCGCCTTCCACTACGAGCGGAGTGGACTCCGTTTAAAAACGTCATATAAGTGCTTCCACTATGAAAAGAGTGGGTATAGCGGACTGTACGAGTTGGAAGAGTTACAAAAGAGGTCACAGAGTTGAGCGGATTTTGGTCGGACTCCATTTTACTCGCAACACCAAATCTCATAGAAGTGCTTCCACCAATCGATTAATCAGCGGAGCGGACTGAGCGAGCAAAAAGGGGCCGCTGTGTCATGCTCTAAAATGCTATTTTGGAACGGAGTCCGCTTCAGTTCCCATCAGTTTTCACTTAACAGCAAGTTTTTCTATTGGTGAAATAGCTTTTCTGAAGTTCGTATCCTGTTTCTGTACATCTTCTTTTACAAGTGGTAGTAATTCTTCAAATTGTTCTCCACTGACTAAAATAATTTTTGAAATATCCATCTTGTAAATCGCAGAATATTTGTAGTAAATCGCCTTTGACAGGTCTCTCTCTCTCTCTCTCTCTCTCTCTCTCTCTCTCTCTCTCTCTCTCTCTCTCTCATGTGGTTGCTCATCCAAAATCTTGGTTTGTTAGGCTTATTTTTCTTATGATAACTATAGAGTAACAAGCATTTATTTACGTATTGTATTTAGTCATCATCACTTGAATCATCTGACATTATTACTAGAAATGAACAAACAAGAAAAAAACACTAGAAACTAACCACAACTTGCTCGATCCAATGAGTGGCTGGCTTGATTATAAAGATGAACTGGTTGCCTCACACAGTCCGCTGGTAATGGAAGCATCAACCCCACCCATCTCATTTTTCCCCTAGCTCACTCCACTACCCAGTTTTGAACCGCTGGCAGTGGAAGACAAATATCCCTTTTCTGTAAAAATGTTTCTTAGTGGAAGGACAAAACTATTTTACTCCATTTCGCTCAGCTATTTCATGCTCATTACCCTTTTACAGTGGAAGGCGGGCATTATGCCTATAGGAGGTATGATGTCTCAAGTGATTTGATTTTAATGTGTGTGAGAAGTTAGAGGGCACTAGCTACTTGCAAAGAGGATTGTGGAGGAAGCGAAAGCTTATCAAGGGCTATAGAGCTACAAGATTTTCTTTTTATTTATTCATTGACTTCTATTTGTTTTCTCTTCTTTTACAGTTACCGAGAATAATGAAAGTAGAACCATCTACTGATGGATCTAACTTTGTAAACCATGATGTCGACAGGTCTTTTGAAAATTCATCAAGTAGCTCTTTTTACAATCAGGTAATCATTGGGTTGAACAAATTAGTTTCTGAAGTTAACAGTTGTGTACAGCTTGCTTACGTACGTTGGCTTGTGAATACAAGGGAATACCCAGTTAAACCAAATTTGTGTTTTAAAAAATTAATTTACCTAGCTTTTTACAAACATTTTTTTTCTTCAAACTGTTCTCCATGAAATCCGATGCACATATCCAGTTTTCTTTCCCACTCTTTGAACCACCTCTGGAACTCTTCAACTTTGATGTTCAGTGCACTCTGAGAAGCTGCTTTTAGTCTTTACTTCATCAAAATTATTCCCCTTAAGATTTATTTCTTTTTGGAAACAAAAAAAAGTTGCATGGGGTTGGCAAATATGGTGGGTATTGAATGATAGCCTACCCCTGAGAGGCCAAACGATGGTTTACAGACAAGGCTGTATGTGCTGGGGCATTGTCATGATGAAGGAACCATTCACCTGATCGTAAATCATCAGTCAAAACCGATTGATACAAGCTCCAACTCACTCCTGTTTGTTCTTAAACTTATCAATTATGAAACTATGAACCTTGTTTTTTGGTTGATAACATTTTCTCCTGCCCATAACAGACAGGTGGAGTGTCAAATTATTTACACTCAATCTGTTAGTTGCAGGGCTAAAATAAATAGTTCTGTTTCTTATCACATGGTCAGTCAATTAAATGACTGAATCATTTAAGAACAGAAGAGGTAGAGGTGTAAAAGACACTAATCAAGAGTTATCTTCTCTGAAACTAATGAATTTCATTGTACAGCCAGACCCTGTGGTGAATGAAGTGAAGGTGTCATTTACAGAGTGGAAAATATGTGCTTTTCAGAGGGCCCGGCATGCTGATAAGCATACTTTTCCACTCAGTGAGGAAGGCAATGGTAAACCACCTACTCCTCGTTTTACTTAGTAAAACCTCTAGAGGTTCAAACCAGCCTTTCGGCTGTTGACCTAAACAACAACATTTTCTCAATGTTTTCAATATTTTGGGATGATGAAGGGTGCTCCGAACGATTATGATCTCAGCGCTCGTGTCACCATGTTCGCAGTGTCCAACCACTGATAAACTTCGAGTGTGACTCATACCATCTTCTTGAAAGCCTGTTCAAGCATTTGGTAAACTTCCAAGGCTGATTTTTCAAGCAATATTTTAAAGAGATTTTGTTCCTTTAAATCTGACATAACAATTTTGCAGGCAGCGATCAAAAATAATTGGGGAAAACCATACTACAGTCAAACGAAATCTGCTACGCAGATGCTATTGGTTAACTGATATTAACGGGTTAACTGATAGCTGGCAATGCGCCAGCTCATTCCGCGTTATCTGTCAAGAGATTCCTAGCCAAGTACAGCATCTCAGTGTTACAACATCCACCTTATTCACCAGATCGTGCACCATGTGACTTCTACTTGTTGTCAAGGTGAAATCTGCATTAAAAGGGATAAGATTTGAGTCTGTTGAAGCTGTAAAAGAAAAAGGGGCACGTGTCCTGAAAGAGCTGACAGAAGATGATGTCCAGCACATTTTCCAACAATGGAAAATTTGCATGGAGCATTGTAGGGATAAAGAAGGAGTGTATATTGAAAATGGATTGTGTATAAAATAAAAATAAAATTTTTTACAACGTCAGTCTCGTTATTTAATAGCCACACCTCGTACAGAGGTTGATGTTCATTTAGCGCTGTTCACTCATTATTAAACATAAGTTATATTTTTCATTATTTATATTAGCAAGAGAAAGTCGTGTGAGTGTTTCACACCTGGTTTTTTTGTATTTTTTTCAGGAATTAAGATCATTTACTTGTAAATCTTGCAAACAACCGTACGAGGTGGCATGCAGTAGCAATCTAATTATTAAAGGATTTTGTACAAACTGTCTGAATAGGGATAAAGTCACCAAAATAGTAGATAATACAGTGTTCATTGTAAACAAACCTCAAGATGAAGTGGTAAAATGTGATTATTGCAAGACGATCTTTTCCGATAATAAATCACTAAATGAACATTTGACTGTACGGTACAGCTTAGAATATAAATGCACAATTTGTGATGAAATATTTTGCGACGATATAAAATTGAACGAACATACGTTTACACATGGCAAAAGTATTATCAATTCGGTTTTGCCATCTAAATCGTACCCGGATGTAATGAAGAGTAAACGTACAAATCATAAGAAATCAGTGGTTTGTAGTCTGTGCAATAAATTAATTTTGAAAGCCTTGTTCAATGAACATATGAAAGAGCATGAAGATGACACGTTGAATTCTATGCGTAATTCGATATCTGCGAATAAATTGGGGGATACGCATTTAAATATGACATGTTGTCAATATGAATATGTTTGTGAATTATGCAGTATGAGTTTCGTAGAATTTGAATTGTTAATGGCACATATAAAAAGTGATGAACATAAAAATATGATTGTCGCTATTTCGGGTATGATATTAATGTGTAAAATTTGTAAGAATGTTTTCAGTAATTTGACAGATCTGGTCAGCCATTTAAATAACCCAGATCATATTTTAAAGTATCACATAAAAACAAAATATTTGAAAATCTATGATTGTTCGTTGTGCGAAAATGTATATTTTATCAAAGAAACTGATGCGATTGCGCATTCAGTTTTGTGTCATAATATCAATGTAAGTGAAAAATGTAATGATAAAGCTGTTGAATATGGTGAAGTTAAAAACAGAATAAATATCTCGAGGACGTCGATTGTGCCTAAACGTGTTCTGAAACGTAATCACAGCAGCAATGATGAAGTCAAAACTGTTAATGAAAATTTAAAATCGTTACCAAAAGATCCGAAAATCACGACTGAGAAAACTATATATAATGAAATTTTCACGTGTAAAATCTGTAATGTAACATACAGCGATGTTGACCGTTATCAGCAGCACATTTACCGTAAACACCGTACAGAAAGCGAAGATGTAAAACGTTCAATAAATTATAAATGCAAAAAATGCAGAGTGTATTTTAAAAGTTCACAAGCGTTTAACAAACATGTGGCAAAAAGACATAAAAATGTTGACCCTAATCGTGATCGAAATAATGAAACGTCGACAAATAGACCTAAACAAATGTTGAAGAAATACAAATGTTCGACATGTAAATCGATTTTTGATAATGAAGTCAGTTGTAAAAAACACGTGACATACAAAAAACACAGCGGCATTGTCGAATTCAACTCGAGCGATAGTAACTTTAAATGTCCGGTTTGCTGTTTAGTAGTGGAAGACTATACTATATACCGGAAGCATTGTCGTTCACATAATAATGCAAATGGTTCTTTCAAATGCCTTACATGTAAGAAGGTATTTGGAGAGTTACAATGTTTGAAACGACATATGAAGAGCGTTCATTTAAAATTAACTACCACGAATACTCTAGTAAAAGAAAGTAAAAAATATTGTTGTAAGTATTGCGGTAAAGAATTTGAGTTTTGTAAGAAATTCTCCAGTCATTTTCGATTTTGTCGTATGAGACCAAAAACAAATTAAAATAAAAAACTTGGTCAGTTCAACGTAAAAGATATTTTGTATTGTGTATTTCCTTAACCATCAACTAAATTTTTTTTAAAATTTTCAAAAACATTAGAAATTTGGATGTTTTTCAAAAGTGACGTGATTTATATTTGACTTTGAACAAAGCCACTTACTGCGCTTTACAGTGAAGTAGACTTGTGAACATATTGACTGCCACAGTATGCTAGTACGGGGTAGTGGCAGAACCAATTTAGCAGTTTTGAGGAATTGTAAAAAAAACAATCTGGGTATATAGAGAGAAAATGTTTTATTTCCAAATTTAGTAGCATATACCATTTCACATTCAACCAGTTTTGAATATAATGTCCTCAAGATGGCAGCAGTTAGCAGCAATACACTTTTGGAAACTATCTCTGAAGTTGTGAACAGCTCATGCACACATATCATGGATTATTGTGTTCACTTCTTCAATAATCTGCTCATGTAGCTCAGGTAGGCTTAGGGGAACGTTTAAACACCTTTACCTTTAGATAGCTCCAAAGAAAGAAGTCACAGATGGTTAAATCTGGTGACTATGCTGGCCACCTCACTTCACTCCTCAAAGAGAGTAGATGTTCTGGAAACATTTCTCTTTAACCATTAAGTGAATTTTTAGTTGTGTGAGCTGTAGCCCCATCTTGTTGGAATTACAAGTCCCCCAATCCCTCTTCTTTAACAATTTCTTCAATTCTGGGCTGCAGATAATTTTGCAACGTTGCAACATAACATCCAGAATTCACAGTTACTGTCACACCTTCCTTCTTAAAGACGTAAGGGCCTATCACGCCAAATTGTCAAGAAGCACACGACATTGTTAGTTTAGGGGAATGTAGCAGTATTTCTTGAATAACTCGAGGGTTACTTTCAGCCCAGTAGCAGAATCGGTTTGTTCATGATTCCACTAACGTTGAAATGTGCCTTGCCACTTCTGAAAGAAGCTGTCTCTGGTTGGATTTGTACAAGCATTTGCTCAAACAGAATTCGGCGGTTGGCGTAGTCTGTTGGATTTGTGCTTCGGTCTAAACCATGTTGTCTACTGAAAGGGGATCACTGACTGAACAAAGGGAGACCACGTGCAACTGTCTTCCCCCACCACCAACCATTGAGTTATCAGTTGAAACTGCTTAGTTGGTTCTGCTGCGCCCTGTATAATATCACTCAGGTCTTCCAGTAGTAATTGGTTGTAACATCAAAGCTCTTACAGTGGAAAAATTGCGATAAGTAACAAAGGTCTGTTTCTTTTTTTCGAAAAACTATTTTCAATTTGGTAGCTGATTTTTTTTAGTGCTTAGTACAAATATAAACTCCATTTTTCTCCATCTCGTTAGGATTTTCATAAAATGGTGTGAAATTTAAAAATAATTAACAAAGCTATTTTTGTATGAATTTAAAATTTATAAGTGATATGAAAAACAATGTCAATTAAAGGAAGGTGTCTACCTTATAAAACACAATTTTTTTATCAAATTCATTTTTTGGCTAAATCTGTAGTGCAAATTGTGTAATTAATTATTTTTTTCCTACAGCTTCTTATAAGGTGTTTTTAATAACTGAATCAGTCATTTCAGAAAGCCTATAAGTTAAAATTTTACATTTTTTCTTTAGTGCGTTTTATTAGAACTGAATGTAAACACACAATCCCTAAAAAAATCACAGAAGTCGGGCTTTCCTTAGTAATATAATCATCATTGTCATAAACAGTAGTTATACACCTTAAAAAGATTTTTGCAGTCAATCTTTGCATGACCTCTTCCACTAGATAGTAGAGTAAGCTTTAAAACAACATCCACTTTCATTTTTTAATTAGAATGAAACACTTTACATCCTTAAGGATAAGCCTTTTATTAGTGTTATATTGTCTTAGTGTTATATTTCTTAGTGTTATATTATAACACTAAGGAAAGGCTTATCCTTAAGGATGTAAAGTGTTTCATTCTAATTAAAAAATGAAAGTGGATGTTGTTTTAAAGCTTACTCTACTATCTAGTGGAAGAGGTCATGCAAAGATTGACTGCAAAAATCTTTTTAAGGTGAATAACTACTGTTTATGACAACGATGAAGAACTTGAATAACCCTGAAAATCAACATTTTTCTTTCATTAAGTTAAGAATTTCAGTTTTTATTATTGCAGAAAGCTACTTAAACTCTTAATGTAAACTACTGAAATAAATAAATGAATACTATTGTACAGCACAATTTTTTTCTGGTCTAACAATGTATTATATAGAAAATAACGTAAGTTAACATTTTATTCTAATTTATTTCAGAGTCTAAATTTTTAATTTTTTTTTAAACAAGTGGCTTATCTTTAAAAAGATAAGCTATATACATATTAAAGGGGACATCCATCTGAACAATTTATATTTTTTAATTGAAACAATGAATTAAAAGTTTTTTAATTTTTCCAAAAGTTAGTTTTTTGACTTCTAAGGGCTTTCTGAAATGATCGATTCAATAATTTAATGTTACCATGGTATCTTAGATGGCTCTTAAAACTTTTCAGTGTTCCTGTATATTCAATGTTTCCTGTAAATTTCAATTTTATGTGTTGTGAAACCAAGAAAAACCATTACTTCAGTTCTGAGATTGCTAGTCATAATATTTTTACCAAAGTGTTTGTAATTGAATGTACTTTGGTTTTTCAGCTTTTTCCATGAAACTTATCTACTTTTATTTCACTCTGAATTATTAGTTGGTCACAAAATGCATTAAATTAATTTAATTGGACTCTAAATAAGTTTGTTAGTTTAAAGATTATAGAGATATGATTTTTTTTAATGAAAACTATTTTATTACTTTAACTCTTATTGTTTTGGTTGTAATTAACTTTAAATAATAATTTTTATGTTAAACGTTGCATATGACACACTCGATTGAGCAGTAATATACAGAAAACCATTACAATTTAAAAGCAAAAATTTTGATAAAAAGGTAGACCTCCCCCTCAAAAAAAGTCATTGAATCTTATTGAAATACACAGCTAAATAATTAATGTCCTTACAAGTTCTTATAAAATCTGTTTTTTTATGTGCTCCTTTCGACACATAACACTTTACCACACAACAACTGCACAGAGTGACATAGCTTCATCTATGGAACAAAAGATGTATGTGTCCGGAGGTTATGTAAATGTTGCTCAAGCTTTTGATCGAGTTTGGTGTACAGATCACTTATACAAACTTAAAGAAATATTACCGATGACCTATACTTATTAATAAACCTATACTTATGACCTATACTTATTGTCTGTTTGTTTGTTCGTTTGTATGAGGTAATCTCAAAAACTACTGAACTAATTTTAAAAAATCTTTTATTGCTGCATAGCTTAGAGCTTCCTAATCAATATAGGCTATGTCGCAACGTTAAGTAGCTTAAACTGTGACAATGTCACATGTTTTAGTCCATCGGGTCCATAGCACTTTTATTTTTTCTAAGTCCTCTGGATGGTGTATTTTTGTGGGCTAGAAGCACGATTCAACTTTTATATTTCATAGAAAAACGTGAAGAATAAAATTCGATTCCAAAAACATTAAAAATTCGGAATTATTCAAAATTTTTAAAATAAAAAAAAAATTTAAATTGAATTTAAATTTTTAAAATTTTTTTTGACTGTATTTTATATATTTGTTTTCATTCGACAGGAAGTAAATGAGTCAATTTTCTGGTTATTCTGCGTACTACACCCACGTATTACTGTCTCTTATCTCAGCCACACGTCAACTGTCTCTTTCTTTTCCATCGGTATTCTTCTATGTATTCTATTAAATTATGTTAAATCACAGGGACAAACATTTAAAACGGTGGGCATCGATTTGAGAAAGAGTGCTTCAGTCATGGACAACTTTATGTCGGACTTTCTTGGGTGGAATTGCAGAGAACAATTTACTTTGCTGCCACAGGGTAACATAACCACAAATATTGTATATAGAGAGGTTTTAAAATAATTTAATGAGGCCCTACATTAGCTGCTGCGAAGCGAGCGGGGATTGCTAGTCTTATCATAAACTCCTTCCTGGGTGACAAATTCCTTAGGATTTGTCTAGCATTGTCCTATTCAAATTTCTTTCCTGTCTTAGCTGGCATGCCTCAGGGCACTATAATAACCCCACTTCTCTTCTTCAGGCTAACTGACGCTACCCCAGACCCTCATTATTACCTGCGTTGATGACAGCTATATGTTTTGTTTTTTGTTCTATGTCTGACTGTTATGCAATTCCTGCTAATGCAGACGGTGGAGAATGATGATACATGAAAAATCAGTGATGAATAAATGCCAGGAATCGAACCTGGGATCCCGGTATAGAAGCCAACCACTGCACTAACCACTACGCCATATAGCTATATTAGCTCGAGACCAAAACCCTATGCATGCTTCATTAACTCTCCAACATCATCTCAATCTCTTACATGAATGGTATGAAACATGGAAAATAAAACTTAATACGGCAAAATCCCTTCACGTAACTTCCACACTCTGTCATGGTGAGTGCCCACCAGTATATATAGATAATCAACCTCTCACAAAAACAGATATGGTCAAATATCTCGGTCTGACCTTTGAAAAACGACTGACTTTGAGCACAAATGTCAAACAAACATTTATTACTGAATTCCTGACTTAAACTTCTATAGTCCCAACTTCAGTAATGATCAAAATTACCATTGGCACAAAAATTACGCATATATTGTTCTCTCTTGAAACATATATAAACTTGCGGCTCCCAAATTTAGGGTTGAACTAAACCCTCTAATTTGCAACGTGTTCAGGCATTCCATTCAAAAGCATTACAATTTGTAGTAAAAGGACTCCTTTATGTTAAGCAACAAAACCTTACATACAGATTTGAAAATACCATTTGTACAAAATTTCAACAAATACCTGTACAAACGCTTTCATGACAAGTCACAAGAACATGAGAACCCACCGGTATGTTCACTTTTTATCTTACATCTACCTGGTAATCCTGTTAGATGGCTTAAAGATGCTGGAGTAGAGACGTGCTAATTTAATATACAAATTTAGACATTTTATTCTTGGGGAGACACTAATGGGGGGCCTACCCCGCCATATCATTTATGTCATTTATACAATTATCATAACCATCACATTTACTTGTACAATTTTACAGTCATAAATAAAGAATTACAGAGAAAAACACTCCATTTTGTTCTTTTTCTTTTGTTGTCTTGCGGTGGGTCATCCTTTTCTACACCAGTTGGTGTAGTGGTTAGTGCAACTGGATTGTATGCCAGGGTCCTGGGTTAGATTCCCAGTCAGGCCTGGCATGTTTTCATCACTCGTCTTTGTCTATCATCCTTCTCACCGTCTGCATTTAGCAATAATTGCAAAACAGTTGGACATAAAAACAAATTTTAATATCCAACAGTAGCTATCATGCTCACAATACATCTAACATACAAGCTCTCACATTCACGCCACGTTTTATTCCACCCTTAAAGATTGATTTTTTAAACCCAAAATAATGTTATTTTGCTCAATTTTTCCCACTGAATAATATTTATTATATTTATATTATATTTATTTAACCCACCGGGTTGGTCTAGAGGTAAAGTCGTCGCCAAAATCAGCTGTTTAACAGCTGATTTTCTCAGACGATGGTTTCTGGTTCAAATCCTAGTAAAGGTAGTTACTTTTATACGGATTTGAATACTAGACAGTGGCTGCCGGTGTACTTTGATGGTTGGGGTTCAATTAACCATACTCTCTCAGGAGTGGTCGACCTGGGTCAGTACAAGACTACACCTCATTTACACGTCATACACATCATCCTCATCTCATTGGGTCATGGGGTTGCTTATTGTTCTCAATTGAACAGATTGTAACGTACACATATTAAGAGTAAAAAAAAAAAAAAAAAAAAATATTTATTTTACTTATTTATTATTTTTAATTATATGATATTTTTATAAGTATATTTAGAAGAAAGGAATTAACAGTTCAAAAACCATTATTGTAATTATTTTAACTGTAATAAAACAGAAAATTAAACTAATACAGTAAAAATGAATTACAACGACCTTAAAGGGACGGGGTGAAGTCAGTAAAGACGATATGTATTGCCCCTATACGTATAGAATTACCTTATGTACATGTATAGTAGTTTCCAGTACTGTACTGAATATGCACAGTATTAGCATTAAATTAACTTCTATTTTCATGTGATGTTTGGGGGTTTTAATTTAAAAATACAATAATAATGATTATGTATTTAAAAATATAATACAGTACAATATTTAACAACTAGCAAATTAAACATTTTTTTTTTAAAAAAGTCTGTGATAGATGTCTGTTGTTTTCTTGAATGTTTGTTGTAAACGACTAGTTCAATATTTTTCTCTATGGTATTCAAACCTTCTTTTCTGGTTTTGTATCAGCAAGGAGAACAAATTTCTGAAGGGTTGAAATTGCTCCAATAGGTTCTATAACAGTCAGCAGTTCTTATTCTTCTTCGGCGTTGTCAAAATTTTTTGGTTCTCTCCCATTTTCGGCAATACTACAACTGTTGACTGCGTAATAGTAACAGTTTTGTTATGGCAAACAAAAAAATAAGCTGTTAGATGCAGTACAAAATTCAAAGAATCAGACCAATGTATACAGTAGATGGTGCGTGCCAGATTGTCGAGAAAACATGGCACCTTATTGCGAACATTAATTATGTTGTCATAAACATCCGTTCCATATTTTGAAAATTTCAGCATCGCTTTAGTTGATTAAAAACTACTCAATTAAAGATAGAAATGACCGTTATTACCCATTTTGTAGTTACAACTGGTGTTGTTATAGCAGGTATTGTTTTCTATAAATGTTATTAAATTCAATTCAAACCAAAAGGAAGTCAATTTTTTTCTCATTACAACCAAGTCATTGTTATATGCAATGTCATTATAGAAAGTTTTTACTGTACTATATAATACAACTAATACAAGCAGACGGCAAGCAACAGACAACATTAGTTATGTTATTAGACTGTAATAACAACTAGTTGGAACTGTCACTGAATATGGAAAGATTAACATTAAACAAAATCGCTACTAGGGTCCAACGGATGAAAACAAAACAATAAACGACTGGTATGCATTGCCAGCTGTTGGCGACGAAATATTAAATTCTAAAGCAAAAATAAGTTCATGTTTTGAGAGAAACGTAATATTCCGTCCCTGGCACTTTTAGTGTACAATGCCTCTGACCTAATATTTTATCACAAAGTTTAAGGGGTTAACTCCTGAAAGGTGCCAGTGATGGAATATTACGTTTTTGTCAAAACAAGAACTTATTTTTGCTTTAGAACGTAATATTTTGTCGCCCTCAGCTGGTAATGCATATCAGTCTTTTGTAGTTCTGTTTTCATCCGTTGGACTCTAGTAGCACTTTCATTTAATCTCAATCTTTCCATATTGTAAAATTTCCTGAATATAATAAGCTAAATAAGTTATACCTTTAATCATTGAAAAAAATTGAACTTCTTGTTAAGTTTAAATGTGGCAAACTTGAAGCCTCCGTGGCAAGGTTTTTTTCGGAATAAATTAGTCTATGGTTTGTTACATTAAAAAGGAAGAAAGCATTCCGAGAAATATAAAATGTAAGTTCTTTTCATTTAGCAAATGTATGTGTAACATGCATTATGGGATTGCAAAAATGGAAAAGGTTTTGAATATATAAATTGAAGATAACACTCATAAAATAGTATTTGTATAAAATAAATTTATCAGCGTACAAAAATTATCAATTAATTTTGAATTTTTTTATCTGATGACCACAACCCCTTTATTCTCGTGTAAGTTATGTTATTCATCATCTAGTTCCTGGAATGTAACCATTCCCCCCACAAGTATTGCAAGGGATTACTGTATTTGTGATTATGTAGTTTTAATTAAGTATTTAAATTAATGTCACTATATTTACGTATTTATGTTGATCTATTTATTTTACTTTATTTTCATGTAAAGTAACAATTTTCATTTTACATTGAAAATAAAAGTACAAAAATGGAAACAACATAAATTTTACCTGTAATGTTCAAATATTGAATCCATTGTGGAAAGAAAAATTGTAAGAATGTTTGTGAATATTTTTACTATGATTTCAATCACAGGTGAACTAGTATTCAGTGTCAGTTACTGGATCTTAAGTCTGAATCACAAAATTGTGAGTTTCCTTTGATTGCTGGGCTGTTTAGATTATTGTTACTTTGCATGATTTATTAGATTAGTCAAGATTGTTTATCCTGATCTCTTATTGTAGGTATTGAACTTGGAATTTATTTTCTTCTTTTTTGTAGTTTTATGAGTAAAAACAAAATAAAAATAAAATAGGCCGTCTCCGTGCCTAGAAATTAGCATGCTGCATCCAAAGTGGAGGTCCCGGATTCAATTCCTGGCTAAAGTCCGGGAAATTATTAAAATTTCAAAACCAAAATAGTTAAAAAATTGTAAAGCCAAAATGTATATTACAGTATAAATAATATAAGTAAGGTTTTTTTGTTAAAATTTTATTCTTGCCGTAAAAATCTTAGCTTAATGTAACAGATTGTGTGATTTATTACTACTAGTGTAAAGTAAAAAAAAAGTTCAGGTATGTTAGTATGTTAGTATTTTATTTTTAATATTTAGAAAAAATCCTTTTTAGATTTATAGTATGTGTGGTTTTACAAAAAAAAGTGTAAAATAAGAAATAAATTCATATATACATTATGTATTTTATTATTATTATTTACGTTATGGCCTACAAAGGACCGCGATTTCTCAGTTTTTCTTCTGTGCTTTCCTCTTCGCCCAGTATTCTTTCATTTTCTTGGAAAAGTCACGTTTTCGTTCTTCCGACCATTTAGGTCTTGATCTTTTACTGTCCTCTTCCTGGAGCACTAGTTTGAGTTTATGTCTGAGAGGTGTTCTTTGTATGATGTCCGTCTCCGTTATCTGGAGTTTGTTGCAGTCTGTTTTTATCTCTTTGAGCCATCCATCGGGATTTTTCAATTTTTCTGTGTAGTTCAGGATTTGTTTTGAGAGCCTATGTTCGTTCATTCTTACTGTGTGTGCGTAGAACAATTCTTCGTTTCTTCATGATGGATGTGATTTTTTCTGTGTGTTGGTAGACTTCTTCATTGCTGCGGAGTCTATATTCTCCTTCTTAGTATTTGGGCCCTAAAATCTTGCGGATGATCCTTCTTTCTTCACAGAATAGTTTTTCTAATGGGGCCTTCTGTCTAAGTGCGAGGCATTCTGATGCGTAGAGAACTTCCGGTCGAATCACTGTATGATAATGTCTTATTTTTGCATTTTTGGAGATGGATTTTTTATTGTATATCTGAGACATCAGTCTGCACGCTACTTCAAACTTGTTGGCTCGGTTTTCTATTGCATATATTATGTATTTTATTAATTTAGTAATTTATTTTTAATACAACATAACTCTTTTTAACCGAAATGAAGGGAGCGGAGGCATTTTGGAAAAAACAATTTTTTGGATAATCCATGTATCCATGGATTATCCAAAAAATTGTGTCTACCCCTGTCTATGAGGTATTATTCATAGACTATTAAAAAGTGAAAAATCATAAAATTTAGGGTAAGGTAGAAATGTATTTAATGAACAGAAAAATAAATTGCATGCTAATATATTTATACAGAGTGATTTTTAAGTTTTAAAATGGCATTTATTGCATTACTGAGACAAACTGGGTGGAAGAAGCTTATGGTGAATCTTTGTAGTTTTAAAAATTCAAAATTTTGATGGTTTTGAAATTTTTGTACGCCATATTGGATTAAACTTTATTTTTTTAAATGGGATGGTGATCATGTGACGTCATTTCAATGTGAAATTTCAAGTAAAAACAATGGCGTGAACCGTTTTTTTTGGTTGATGCCTGTGTTTTTGAGACAAGCATTTTAAATTGCAATTTTGGGAAAATTGTCTTAGCAATTAAAAAGGTAGAATGCACTTCATAAACTATTTTATTCCATTTTTCAATCATTAAGTATCTACTAATAGCAAATTTTTCGTAAATATTTTGAACTAGGGTTACAACTTAATCTTTACTAGCACTATCGAATTTTACCAATAAAAGTATGCTACTCCGAAGTAACTGAATAAAATAATGAGTTAACTGTTGCAATATAAAACAAACTGCATTGTTGTAAATTAACAGCTGATTTATCAACAAAATGTATAATACATTTTTATTTATTGTTTCAGTGAATTTGTTTTGTTAATGATAACTATTGGCAGATATTAACACCGGTTGCTGAATTGTGGTTAGCAAATAATGAACGTAGCCATTTACTTTGTTGTACCCACCGGGTTGGTCTTGAGGTAAAGTCGTTGCCAAAATCAGCTGTTTAACAGCTGATTTTTGGAGACGAAGGTTCCTGGTTCAAATCCTAGTAAAGGTAGTTACTTTTATATGGATTTGAATGCTAGACAGTAGTTACCGGAATACTTTGATGGTTGAGGTTCAATTAACCATACTCTCTCAGGAATGGTCAGCCTGAGTCTGTACAAGACTATACCTCATTTACACGTCATACATATCATCCTCATCTCATTGGGTCATGGGGGTTGCTTATTGTTCTGAATTGAACAGATTGCAACGTACACATACTAGGAATAAAAAAAAAAAATAAAAATTTTGTTGTATTGTTTATTTATTATAATTTTTCTTATCATGTCTTACCACCGTTTAAACTTAGTTATTAGATTCTTCAGGATTAAAAAATGCAATAAAATGGTTTATACAGTGCATTCTACTTTAAAACAAATTTTTCCCAAAATTGCAACTTTAAATGCTTTTAATTCAAAAACTAAGGTATCTATCGATAAATGGTTTGCGTTATTATTTTTTTCTTGAAATTTCATATTGAAATGACTTGTCACATGAACACCATCCCATTTAAAAATATAAAGTTGAATCCAATGCGGCGGACAAAAATTTCAAAACCACTAAAAAGTTGGATTTTTAAAACTACACAGATTTGCATAAGCTTCTTCCGCCAAGTATGTGTCAGTTATGCTATATTAAGCCATTTCCATACTTAAAAATCGCTCTGTATACTTGAGATTATAAACTAAACTACAGGAATACAGAGTAAACTTGTATGTTATAAAATTATATTGTTAACACAGTATTTATTTAATTTCAGTACTCTACTGTATTTTTACTTAAAAAATCTGTAATTTTTTCTGGCAGTTTCTTTGCAGCATTATTGTATTTGTATAGTATACCATTGTTTTATTACTACCTATACGTATTGCTACTGAAATGCTGCCTTTAAGTTTTAATAGGCCGATTTTTTACTTTCTCTTGTCTACATGAATATATATTGGAAGGAAAGTATTGTTTTCATTTCAATTTTTCGAAATCGAGTTTTCAGACCCCCTGAACCCAAAAACATGTTTTTAGCGATTAAAACATTTATATGCATTTTATGACGAAAGTGTACATAATTAAATTTTTAGGAAATTAAAAGCTCTACGACTTTTATTTTTAGCATTTTTCTCTAGAGAGCCTAGTTTAGTATCAAAGAGTGATTTTTCGTTTTATTAAGCCAAAATAAGTTCGGTTTTCATTTTGCATCATTCACTTATGATGGTTATGTTTTTTTGAGGTTAGTTTTTTGTTTATTTCCTACGTTTTATTACTAATGTTACATTATATTGTTCCATTATTTGCATTGGCAAGAGAATGTTGTGTGAGTGTTTCACACTAGATTTTTTAACCTTCAAACAAGTATTTGAAGAGTGTTTTTTATTTACATAAGTATTTTTTTTTTATTGTTAAGGGTTGTGCATGCATAAGCAATAAAAAATTTTTAATTTATATTATGTATGGTTTTACAAAGAAAAGTAAAATAAGAAATACATTCATTCATGTATTCATAAGTATTTTATAATAAATTATTTTTAATCTGTAAGCAAAAAAACCTTGTAGTTTTATATGATATTTGTACAAGTTAAATTGTTTCAAATATATTTTATATACGTATTGTATTTTTAAGTATTAAATAATATTTTTATATAACTTTATTTGTTTTATTTCTCAAAGTAGTTTTTGTAATAACTTGTATACAATTTATAATTTAAAAAATCCCTTTCATGAGATGATACGCCTTATGGCTACTGAAAATTTTTAAAAAGGCTTACCTTTGACTTATGGCAAAAACCATAAGTGATTTCTGTATTTACTCTTTAAGGCGAATCAAATGACCCTATTTTGTTTTCAACTTCAACTTTGATTTCTTGACTTCTGGTTTGGGGCCACTTCCGATCAAAATCGGAACTTCAAAGTCAATTCCAGTCCTACAAACTTTTTGTGTAGATTACGAATCCGAAAATCATTTGTTGGTATCTCTTGTAGTTTATAAATTTGATTTACGTATTGACTTCCAGTTTTGAGCCATTTCCGGTTGAAACTTCAAACCCAATTTAGGCCCACTAATTTTTTGTGTAGATTACGAATCCAAGAACCATTTTTTGCTGTCTCTTGTAATTTCTGACATCTGGGTGTGACAGACGGGAGGACGAAGGAAAATTATTTGACGGGGTACCCAAAAGTAACTGGAATAGCATTGCCGTGGGCAGTGCTTGAGTAGTATACATTTCTGTCACACAGACGAGTGTAGTGCAACTCATTGCGAGTTCATTGCAGTCATTGCAACTCATTGCGAGTTCAATATTCATCTGCAGTGATTGTTTTCACTAGCGCTGTTTTGTTCTTGTTTCGTTTTTTATGATGGCAAGTTTAAGTGAACAGCGTATAGCTGTGAAATTTTGTTTTCTACTAAGTCAGAGTGCTGCTGAAACTGTTTTTATGTTGAAAACAGCTTACAAAGATGACGCTGTGGGAAAATCTCAAGTATACGAGTGATTTTCTCGGTTTAAAAATGGCGAAAAGTCAATTGATGACAAACCTCGTTCTGGATGTCCATCAACTGCCCGAATCGACAAAAATGTTAAAAAAATTCAAGAGCGTGTACTCTCAGACAGTCGACTGACAATTTGGAAGTTTTAAAAAGATTGCGCAACAGTGTTCGTCAAAAAAGATCCGATTTGTGGCAGACAGGAGACTGGTTCTTCTACCACGACAATGCACCTGCACACATATCCATCTCGGTGAAAGATTTTTGACTAAATATGGCGTGGTTCTGCTGCCCCGCGCACTTAACTCGCCTGACCTGGCTCCGTGTGACTTTTTCTTATTTACATGCATGAAAAGGGAAATTAAAGGACACAGATTTGACAACATTGAAGCGATCAAGAAAAAAATGAGGGAGGAGCTGTCAGCCATTTCTAAAGATAACTACAAAAAATGTTAAGAACAGTGGAAGCACCGGCGGGGTAAATGTATTAGTTGTAATGGAGAGTATTTTGAAGGGGATAAGGTTGTTTGTAAAAATATTGAAAATAAATAGCTTTTGAAAAATAATTCTGGTTTCTTTTGGGTACCCCCTCGTAGATGACAATTTAAAAAATTGCCACCAGTTATGTGGATCGTTTAGCACTTCCTAGTTCCAGTGCTATAAAAAAAATTCTGATTCTTCTCACTGAATCATGTCATAATATTGAAGAGCTTTGTGGATGAAATTGATATGTTACTAAAAATAATGTTGAGAAACGTGTGATATAAAAGTTCTAATGCTTAGAATTCACCAGCAGTGTAGCGATGCGATAAGCGGAATAACAGAAAGGAAAACTAGAATAAAAGCGAACAATAAGCATAGGAGAAAAACTAATAGGAATCACTGTACGTAATAATTAAACTTAGTGTGATTGAAATGGTTACTTACCGAGCACCAAACGTAATATACACGGTAGAAATCAAGTCTCATAGATTTGCAGCATTTGACAAAAGCGAAGTCACTAAATAAATAAGTTTGTTAGTTAACACAACACATAAAACAGTACACGAGTTTGAATTAATTACAGAACATATTCGACACAACTTGTAACGTTAGGCAATTTTCAACAACGTCTGTTGAAGGGCGAGTGAAACAAGCAACCATCTGAACACTAGTAAGTCACCACGCACACTAAAGAAACAAAGGGAACAAAAGGATGCAGAAGACACAAGAAGCGGGAAACAGAGCAGTGGGAGAAGGATGCTGGATGACGTACAGAGATGATGACACCACAATGACAGCATAAATTGGAATAAAGGTGACAAAATGAAAGGTACAGCGCGTACATCTGAAATACTGCATAAAAGTGCTACTGAACTTATTAACCCCGGTGGACATGACTTAACATAACTCAATACCTGTTTTTAGTCAGTCCAAAATGTCAGTTGTTTAAACTGAACAAGGAGGAATGACACCAAGTATGCCCTATATCATCCCTCCAATGGTCAACTTGCGAATGTGCAAATTTTGCAAGTATGAGTTTGTTAGTGCATGCTGATGTATACAACCCAACTCATGTAGTAAACTTGTGAATATGTATCTTGTTCGGTTAGGAAGATACAGCCTTTGTAAAGTTACGAAAATACACGAAGTGTGTTAAAGAAGAAAGCATTAAATTTGTTTTTTGCTCTTCTGTAAAACTGAGATTTTGCACATTTGCGAGTTTACACTTGGATGGACGACATCAACTCATCACACAAGGTGGGTACAGAGCAAACGAGATCCAGGGCAAAGAATACTTTTGTTGTAAAACCTGAGGGTATGGAAAAACATACAACAAATTTTACATAATTGTAACCAGTAAAGTGAGAATAGCATTAAGATCAAATTTTACGGGTGCTGATCCCCCATGCTGATCACTAACATCCAGAAGGGATAAGCATTTTAAGAAGAAGTATTTTTGCTTCGAGCATTAGCACCAAGAATTAGTAACTAGATATCCACTTACTAAGTTCATCAATCATTGAAAAAATTTGATATACTCGTAGTAACTTCTCCACCTCATTCAATTCAGAGTAGTACTATATAATAAAGAAATAATTATATAAAACAGCTTACTGACTACAAACATTGATTTGCAGATTAGAAAAAATTTCTTAAAACACTATGTTTGGAGTGTAGCATTATACGGGAGTGAAATATGGGTGATAGGGGCTGTAGAAAGGAAGAGAATGGAAGCTTTTAAAATATGGTGTTATAGGAAAATGTTAATGATTAGGTGGATGGACAAGTTAAGTAATTTAGAGGTTCTTAAGCGAGTGGATGAAAAAATAAATATATGGAAGCATCTTACCAAAAGAAGGGATAGGCTAGTGGGTCATATCTTAAGACATCCAGGTATTAGTATATCAATAATGGAGGATACTATTGAGGAAGTGAATTGTAGGGGGAGGCAAAGGTCAGAGTTTATAAAGCAAATCACAAAAGATGTAGGGTGTTACAGGTATGTAGATATGAAACGACTTGCACAAGACAAAACAGCTAGGAAAACTGCATCAAACCAGTCGAGAGACTGATGACATCATCATCATCACCAAAACACGGATAGGCCTAAAGCCTGTTCCGGCACCCATCTTCGTAGCGGTCTTCCTCTATCACGTCTACCCCGTGGGGCATAACTTAATATTTGGACTGGTAGTCTTTCCTCTCGCATTCGATTCACATGTTCGCACCACCTGGAATTGTAGCGCGCAATGCCGTCTAATAGTGGTTGGACCTGTAATTCTGCTCGAATACTTTCATTACGTTTCATGTCCAGTCTATTATAGCCTGCCGTCGCCCTTAAAAACTTCATTTCTGCACTTTGTATTAGAGATCTCTCTCGTTGCGTCATGGTCCAACTTTCACTGCCATACAGCAAAACCGGGACTGCCATAGTTTTGTACAGTTTAATTCTTGTATCCTTTCTTGTCTTATTTTTCAAAGTTCGATGTATTGTCCCGCAAATTGTTCTAAACTTATTCAGTTTATTCATAACATCGTCATCTTTTAAAAAGCTTACGTCACATCCTAAATATTTAAAATGCGAGACTTGTTCTAAAACCTTATCATGTATAACGATTTTCGCTCTGACTGGATACTTGCCCTTAAAGGCCATAGTCTTTGACTTAGCGGCAGATAGCTTCACTCCATAACCCTCACAGATCTTTTGTAGTTCAAACACAGCTTTCTGCAAATCATTTTCAGTTTCCATGATAATTACCTGATCATCCGCATATAGCAAACAGCTTAAATCATAATCGGCGATTTGTACACCAGCATTTATGCTCTCCTTCCACTTGTTCAGAATCCAACTGATGACAAAAAAAACTAATTTATAAGAAACTTGAAAAAAAACTTGAGAAATCATAGGTCCATAACCTCAGTGCCACTAATCTACAAACTGTTAACCAAAATCATGATTAATAGATAAAGAAAAATTAAGGCAATTCCAACATTGCGTTAGGCAGTTTTCTGAAAATTTTTAGTACGTCTGACCACATTCTAACGGTGAAAACACGTATAGAAAATAGATACAGCTGCGCACCAATTTATGACAAGCAACCAGCATTCTTTTCACCATGTGGCCAACCATGATTTATAACACAGGAAATGTAAAATAACTTTCTAGCCACCTTATACTTACTACAGTAAAATAAATAATGTACTACTTATTATGTAAATATCTTTTGTACACAACAGTTATTTCCTTTAACCGGAAAATATTTCCAAGTTTTATTTACTCTGTTTTTATACGAACTTAATTGGAAAAGTTTACAGTAATTTTAAGTTAAAATAACTCAAGACCTATTTTCTTATAATTTGACTAATTTTGAATTTACTCATCCTTTTTTATGTATTTTACAGAAAAGATTTTTTTATTGTTTTAGTAGACTACTTCATCAACTTATTAATAAATCATACCAAAATTTAATACATTACTTTTTGATATAAAATTGTTCTTAATTACATTTCATGTTAACTTTATCTGTAGAGTAAAATTTTACATTCAATTTAACTATTAATTTTCTTGTCAGTAGAGAATTTAAACTCTTATTTACCTCATAAAAAAAGTGAAAGTTAAGTTTACATTTATAATGAGTATTACAAACCAGTCGGAAATTATTGTGTTATTTTAACGTTTAAAATAATTTTGAGATAGTAAAATAATTTTACTTTTGTTCATAAACTTGAGCTGATATATGTGACAATATTTCTATGCTCTGAATTATTTACAAATAAGAATGCCTTCAGAAGGTAATTTTGTGTTTGTTAAATTTTAATATTTATTTAATTTTCTTTGCACATTTTTGTGAGAAAAAAGACCTTTTTTGTCCTCAAGGATTAGGCCGTTACCTTTTTACTTTTTTGTCCTATGTAAATATACAGGAAAGGAAATTATTGTTTTCATGTTGCTTTTTCAAATTTATGTTTTACAAGAAATACACGTTTTCAAACCCGTGTACCTAAATATAATGTTTTTAATTATTGGTGTGTGTGTGGTAGTTTATTCATGCAATTTTTTACTTTTTTCTTTTCCTCAAAAATGGCTAGGGTTTTTTAAAAGTCTCAGTATTTACTAAAATTTTTTTGCTCTACAAGATAGTGTAAAATTCTTGGGGGTGGGGAACTGTGCTCTCGTAGTTTTTTTTGAGATTGTGGCCTTATGCATTTTTAGGGCAAAAGTGTAGACTATATAAAGTGTAGAAAATAATAAAACCAACAACTTCAAAAGTAGGAATTTTTTAATATTGCAGTCGTAGTATGTATTTAAAGACAAAAGTGTTTATAATTAAAAGTTAAGTTATAAAAAATTAAAAAATGTAGCCTACAACTTTTGTTTCAAGCATATTTTTCTACAATGGTTGACTTTCATTTTGCGTCATTCGCTTATGATTCTAATAAGGTTGATTTTTATTTTACATCGTTTACTCATGATTAAAATAAAAATTAACCTTATTTAAATCATGAGTGAATGACGCAAAATGAAAATCACCCACTGTAGAAAAATATATTTTACATTATTTACTCATGATTGGCCGGCCCGTTGGGGTAGTGGTTAGCGCAACTGGCTTCTGCGCTGGTGTCTCGGGTTCGATTTCCGGTCAGGTCTGGCCTTTTTTCATCACTCATTTTCATGTATCATCCTTCTTACCGTTTGCATTAGCAGCATTTACAAAACAGTCAGACATAAAACAAAAATTACTTATGATTAAACATAGGTTATATTGTTCATTATTTACATTGGCAAGATAAAGTTGTGTGAATGTATCAAATCAGGTTTTTAATCCAAGATTTTTATTGAAAACATTTGGCCCATTTAATGTTCTACGCTGGGGACGATTTGATTTTGTTTTAGTGTTGTATTTCTTCCTTCATGCATGGGCTATTTTTAGGGGGTGGGGGAGGGATTAGTATTTGTGTTGGTCTTTAATAAATTAATAGCAGTGAGACGAGAACAACAACCTAGACTTTCCGCTAAGTATGTTGAGCTATATAATTTTTTATTGTATGTTTTGTTGGATAAAAAGTAAATGATTTTCAAAATGGCTACTGTACTGATAGACAGTCATACTTCTTAACCTGAAGAGGAATGCAATCGTAAATTAAGACAGTTTGTTCTCTTTTACTAGAATCTTTTGGTGCTCTAACAATGCTTTCGGCTGTTGACCAAAGCAATAATTTTTTATGGAAAGAGTATTCTAACACCTTGTATAGATTATTTTTCTAATAAAAAAACGTTAGCTACTCAGATGGACTTCCTAAAGAGGAGTAGTCGAGTTTCCACGTATGAAATGATATTCTAAAGAGGATAAGTGAAACTGAAATTATTGTGGAGGATATTGAGAGGAAAAGGTTATAGTGGTATGGACACCTGCGAAGAATGGAGGAGAGGAGGTGGTCTGTTTTCAGTTGGGTTCCATGGTAGAGACAATGAAGAGGGCGACCAAAAAAGAGATGGACTGATGGAGAAGAGAAGTCTATGGACAAGAGAGGGCTGGCAGAGGAGGATTGGCGTGATAGAAAAAGTGGCGTCTGAGATGTACACCTGATGTACACGTTTTCAGACCTCCTGAACCCAAAAACATGTTTTTAGCGATTGGTCTGTGTGCAAGTGTGTGAACAAAATATCTCAAGAACGGAACATCGTACGTAGTTGAAACGTAAATCTTAAGTTAGGTACCATAAAAGGATCCGACACGGAACATTTTCATCAAAATCGGTCAACCGGAAGTATTAGTTTGTGTAATTTTTCACTTGTTTCCGATTTTCTCAAAAACGGCTTCTAGGATTTTTTTAAAAAATCGCCTCATTTATTACATGTTTTATGCTCTACAAGAAAAGGTGGGCACCATGTCTGCTGAAATTTTTGGAAATACTTTCTCGCGAAGGAAAAAATGAGCGTTTTAATCGCTAAAATGAGCGATCGCGGCTTAATATGCGTTTTAAGGGCAAAAGTGTATATTTAAAACTGTAGAAAATTTAAAAAACTACAACTTTTATTTGAAACATTCTGTGTATAACGCTTATTTTAGCAGTAATTAGTGATTTTATGGTTTTTTTTAAATCTGTAAAAAATTAATTTTTTAAGATTTCGGTCGTAGTATACCGATGTTCTACGACAAAAGTGTAGATAATCAAATTTGTAGGAAATTAAAACATCGGCAACTTTTATTTATAACATTTTTCTCGACAGAGCCTAGTTTAGCTTCAAAGAGTGATTTTTCCGTACTATTAAGCCAAACTAAGGTTAGTTTTCATTTTGTATCATACACTCATGGTTAAAATTAGGTTATATTTTTTGTTTATCTTTAATGGTTTATTACTAATATTATGTTATATTGTTCATTAATTGCATTGGCAAAAGAAAGTTTTTGAGTGTTTCACACCAGATTTTTTTTTACAGAAATAATCTCTGAAAAATGGTCAACAAATTGGGTTGTAAGGCATACATTGAAAATATTTGGACGTCCATTTGATGGACCAGCACATTTTCGCATGTTATTTTTAGTGTTTTCTTATATTCTACTCGGAGTAGTTTTAATAGTTGGCCAATTCTTGCCTTGGAAAGAACCGAGTGCTAGATTATTGCCTCTTGAAGATTTAAATATCACTCTTTTTGGTGTACTTGTGCAGTATGAACTGTTAACTGCAATTGACAGAGTTAAAAAAGTAATTGATATTAAAGAAGAAAATACGTTAAATCATCCTCTAAAAATGTCACAAGCACAAAAAGATATATTGATAAAATCTAAGAAAACTGATAAAATCGTTGCATTAAGGTATTGTTTTGAATTATTATTTTATTTATTTAACCTATTATGTATTTATTTCATTTAATGATAAACCTATTTTCAATTTAACGGAATATTATTATCTATAGTGCACGCCAAGAAAGAAGTCCGCTGTGACGACCAGTTTCCCCCATAGAACTCTATCTAAGTAATAGAGTTCTATGGTTTCCTCTCAACTAATTTAATAGAATTTTCTATTTAGGCCTACATCACACGTCCGTTTATGTTTTATCTATACTTGTAACTATCTATACTAATTTAATAAAGAAGAAACGTCTGTTTGTTTGTTTGTATGAGGTAATCTCAGAAACTACTGAACTGATTTTAAAAATCTTTCATTGTTGCAAAGCTTAGAGCTTCCTGATCAATATAGGCTATTTCGCAACTTTAAGTAATTTTAATTAAGTGAGTTAAGCGACGTAAACTGTGACGATGTCACATGTTTTAGTCCATCAGGTGCATAGCGCATTTATTTTTTCTAAGTCCTTTGGGTGGTGTATTTTTTGGGCTTGAAATAAGATTCAACTTTTATATTTCATAGAAAATCGTGAAGAATAACATTCGATTCCAAAAACATTAAAACTTCAGAAATATTCAAAATTTTTATTTTAGTACTGTATTTCATATTTGTTTTCATTCGACAGGAAGTGAATGAGTCGTATATTTCCAGTTACTCTGCGTACCGCACCCACGTACTATTAGCCTACTGTCTCTTATCTCAGCCACATATCAACTGTCTCTTTCTTTTCCGTCGGTATTGTTCTACGCATTTTATTCAATTCTGTTAAACCGCTGGGATAAACATTTAAAACGGTGGGCATCGATTTGAGACAAGAGTGCTTCCTTCACTCATGGACGACAGAAATTTAAGTGTTATACTTAAATACACATAATTTAAATAATGCGCATGCCCAGTGAGTGTTCCACCACTTGCGTACATATAGTCATATTTCGGACTTTTTAGAGCTGGAAGTGCAGAAAAACAATTTATTTTGCTGCCACAGGGCAAACAAAACCACAAATATTGTATACAGAGAGGATTTAAAATAATTTAATGAGGCCTACGTTAGCTGCTGTGAAGTGAAGCGAGCGGGGGTTCCTAGTTTGTTATAAATGCAAAAGGTTATAGCCTATTGTGCGGTTCCAAACTCCGTGTAGTTGCGGGGTGAAGGGCACAGGTAAGGTATATTGAATGAGTGACGCATGCTGGGAGAACGATTGTTGTATTACTCTGATACAAAACATTCGTTTTCAAACTTTCCGTATTTAACATATTTGTTTGTATTTATTACATTTATTCATTTACACATTTTGATATGAATTGTTAAGTTAAATATTATGAATCCGACCAAGTTAATAAACCGATAGGTATTTGTTAAATTAATGCGCCGGATGATAAGAATATTTTTTTAGACTAGTTAGTACACGCTACCGCTACAAATGCATCAGCTGTGAAACACTACTAATTTAATCATTCTCCCACTACTACAACAACGCACTGCATTCCTTCCAACTACACGGAGGTGGGACTCAAGCAATACTTAGCACAATAATGTTGTAAAATTGCATGGTTCAGTTAAAAAATCATTTCCCTATTATCATCACGTGGAGCATAAATAACACTTTTTTTATAAATGGCCGCCGTATTAAAATAGAATATCGGATTTTACTTTTAAAATATTCATATTATAGAGAAAACTGTGATCTTTAACATAGTTAAACCCGGATTTTTTTTATGTAGCCAAAAGCCTGAATGAAGTAGGCCTAACAGATGTTTAAAAATCACACTTAAAAAACCCGGCAAAGAACTGGGTACTTTTTGTGCGTAAATTGCTCTATCTCCGACAAATTTTTAAATAAAAAAAATTAAGTTCATCGAAAATTGAATGTTGAAAATATATATTAAATTAAATGGACCCTGCGTAGGAACCTCATATATCCAAATGCGGTACTTCAGGTGCTGATAACCGACAAGTGTTTTCGCCTATAAAAAAAATTGATAGATACTCATTAAAAACACATTTAAATTTGGCGTGAAGTACAATTTATAAAGTTTCTGTATAGTTAACTATTATATTTTTTATTGATTTCAGAATTGTGTCAGCGTGTGTGGGTTATACACTGACGGGAGCTCTATTTCCTGGAATTCAAGGTTTATACAAAATAAATTTTGAAAACGTTGAAGAGCTTGATGAAAATGAAATCACGATGCCGTACCTCGGTTGGCTTCCATTTTCGATAAAAACTAATCGAAATATGATACCAGTGTTAATTTTTCAAATTACTCTTCAATTTTTTATATCGTTGACTTTTATTGCATTTTTTCTTATGGTTCTGAGTTCCTTATTAAGTATCGCTGATGATTTAAAAATTCTCACAATATTTGTTAGAGAAATTGATGAAAAAATACAATCAGGTGAAATTATTGATTCGGATGTATCAGATGACGAAAAATCGATGAGTTTAAAAGAGTATATGTCTTGGATTATTGAATACCATAACGCAATCATCAGGTAATATGTTAAAAATACAAAGGATGTTCAATTATTAACAAGAAAAATTAATGTAGAGAAAAAAACAGTTCGTTCAATAACAAAATTAAACTCTTCCAGGCAACCTTGGAAACCCTGTTAATCAGCTGGTCATAGTTAATATTAACATAACGTACTTTTACTTTCTCCTATACGTATGTATAGGAAGGAAAATATTGTTTCCATGTCGATTTTTTGAAATCGAATTTCACGGGATATATTTAGACCCCTTAAACTCAAAAAATATGTTTTGACTTTCTTGCGGCAAGAAATTCATTGACAAAGAATCGGTCAAAACTGGTTCAAACAGTAAGGTAAAGAATTTTTCGCTACGGGAATCAGAAACCGTACAGACCTATGGAACATCTGTCTCTGGTTCAGAAGTAGTGTAAGTTTCATTGTCATAAATTGTTTTTTCCTTACATAAATTTGTCCCATTAATTATTGAACGCCTATCGTACATGTTTTTTTCTCTCTCTTATTGGTGGTCAAAGAAAATTCGCATCAGACCAAAGGAACGGATTGGTAGATTCATAATAACAGTTTACGGCGTACGGTGCAAACATTTACGAATATTATCAGAAAGGAGTCCCTGAATCACTGCAGCCATGCAGATGAAATTTTAGGGAAGAAGCTGCTGGATCTCGAGGTTAAATTACCATCTAAAATAAGACTCCTTAATTTGAAAATCTTTGATCGGGAAGTAGAAGGTTTTTTAACAAAACATGCATTTTATTCTGATCAGGAGTTCTTAAATTATCTTACAAGAAATGCTCTATGTAATGTGTGTAGGATTTAGAATTATGAAACGTTGGTTGTGTAAATAAATGACTTAGAATTCCAATGTACAATTTTAAGTAGGTAGTAATTTAATGAACAATATATTTTTGTTTTGTTTTAGTGAACATTTAATTGTAAACAAAAATTGTTTGGTAAAATAGATTTAAACGTACGCATAACTGTATTTGACGATGTCTTCCTTTTTTAGTCGCTAACAAATAAAGATTTATTTATTTTATTTATAACATTTACAGAAGTGTGTACTACTACGTACGTGCCACAGGCTTCCAGCACATCATGTAATCCGCTTTTTAATCAAAGATTGATTTGAATTCACGAAAAGCAATAACTAAATTTCAAGAGAAATAGGCCTACCTATTGTTGGTTTTCTTTTTTCTAAACAAAATATTTTTGTTTTTCAGATCTGTGGACAGTTTTAACAAAAACACTACTCTTACAATGTTGGTGTGCAATCAGATGTTTGTAGTTGAATTGTGTATACCATTGTTTTATGTTTTAGAGGTATGTAGGAAAAACATACTAAAAAATTTCCCAGTTTTCCTTCTAGTTATATTGTAAATAGTTACTTTGTAATAGTTAACTATGGGATAGAAAGACTGTTTAGGCTTAGTTATCTAACAAGATTTTCTCCTCGTCCTTTTCTGAGGCTGGTGTGAAACGTCGTCGTCGTCGTCTTCATGGATTAGGCTGTGCGTTAGCCTGTTCCGGCGTCCATCTCTTCCTCGGTCTACCAATACATCTTTTACCTGTTGGATTATGGATCAATGCGTTTAATGGAAGGCGATCTTGGGACATTCTTAACACATGCTCTGACCACTTTTCTTTGTATGTCCTTATAGTGTTCAACAATGGTTGGGCACCGCATTCATTCCTTATTACTTCATTACGAATGCGATCCTCTCTTGTGCAGCCCTTAACTTGCCTTAGAAATCGCATTTCCGCTGACTGGATTCTTGATTCCTGTTTTCTCGTCAGCACCCATGCCTCACTTCCATAAGCCAAAGTTGGGATCGCCATTACTTTATAAAACTTTAGCAATGTGTTTTTCCTGGCTCTATTCTTGAGAGATCGACTTATTGCACCACATACCATGTTGAACCTAGTTACTTTTTGATGCACATCATGGTCATAATCATACGTAACATCGCATCCCAAGTATTTAAAATTAGCTACTTGCTCCAAACGCTTGCTTCCAATCACTATTTTAGACCTTGTAGGCCATTTTCCATGGAAAGCCATAATTTTTGATTTGCCTGCAGAAATTTTCATATTAAAATGTTTGCCAATTATGAAGAGCTTATGCACTGCCATTTGCAGCTTGTCCTCGGATTCCTGTATAATCACAGTGTCGTCAGCAAATACGGTGTAAAACGTACCAGTCGGAAAGTAAATAAATGCCCTATAGTCGTTTGCACGTTCAGTTGAAACAACGGAGCAGTATAGGACAATGTATTTCTTGTGGGGCTGTGACTGCTACTATAGTCCTTGTAATTTTAATAGAAGCTTGCACTGTACACGTTCCCTCTACTTGCCTCCTCCATTTATTCCGAGTAGTCAGCATATGTACTGGTTGTTAGAAAAGTATGCCTCTAAACCAGGATAACTATACAGAAGTTCTTTAAAGTAATTATACACACTGTAAATAAAGGTTTTAGATTGGCTTCGTAAATTACGTTTTTCCCTCATCGTTGACCGGTACTGCGTATACTTTAATCTCTTGTGCACTGAACGGAAACTCAAACTGAACTGGTGAATTTATTTGATTAATATAATCATATACATTTATACAAGACTATGTACATTTTTATATATGTCTTTAAAATAGAAACAGCCTTACATTTTGTGTTGACAGTTATAAAAGCTAACACTGCAGAGTACAATACAATCTGTAATTAATTAACTAAAAGAATTTGACATTCTAATTTATAAAGTATTTTTTTGACATTAAAGTAATATATTAATAAAAGTAAAAATTAAAAATAGATGGTGATTTGTGCCTATTACTCATTTGTTTATAATCAAGAGTATGGAAGTAGAAGTACGTTTTGCAGCACACTATACAAACTACTGCAACCACTTTACATGTGTGGGAGTGAAAATACTTATTACAGAAGCTTCTATTGAAATTACATGGACTATAGGACGTACAGAAACATCGGTTTTGTAGATCAATCAATGCCATCATAACCAATAACATTCCTCTCCACCGCGCCCCATCCATAACAAACCTTTATAATGTAGAGTAGTCTATATGACTATTAATTAATAATTAACACTATAAGTTTATATTCAACTTCATAGCGGATTTCAAATGTGAAATATTTTTTTCAATATCTGTACTGGAACGATTTTTTTGGATTTGTAATAACCGATTGCGTAATTTATTTACATTTATCACGCAGTGTTTAGAAAGTCTGGTGTGGCAATGTGGAGAAAGCATTAGTAGGTCTGCAGTAAAATAGGTAAGATATTCATTTAAACCCCCGCTCTAGCAGAAAAAAGTTTATTTTTTATTTTTTACAACTCATTTAACATTCTACATAGTACATTTTTTTCTGTTAAGCAAAACTTGAATTGTAGTTCTACCTTAAAAAATACGTGTTCCATAGAGGTTTAAAAAATTCATTTATTTACGCATCCAGAGGCCTTTAATTGATGTTTTCAGTTGCGCTAATAGCAGTGACGATTCCCATAACATCCATTGTGTCAACTGAACGTGCAAACGAATATAGCAGCGTAACAGGTGGTGGGCAGGTTAATCCGAGTAAAAAAATGAAACTGAGTGATTTACCAGACAAATAACAAAATGTTCTTATCATTTTTGCTCTCCGAAGCCTCCCTATGGGTTAGAATGGTGTTAGTAAGTGAATCAGTCAGTAACCCCAAGAGCTTTATTTTGTTTTTTTCTTGTTTATTTAACGTCGCATCAACTACAGTGGTCATTAGCGACGACGTTGGGTTGTGACTATGAACAATAAATGATGAAATGATTGTTTGTAACGTATGAAAATATACCGTGCCTGCTTGGGATTCGAGCCCAAGACCAAATGATGAGAGGCGAGCACGTTACCAACTACGCCAATGCGGCCAGCAGCTTTGTTTTACTCTGGTAAACTATGAACAATTTTACTTAAAAATTAAAAAATAAAAATAATTAAAAACTACTTGTAAAATAGTTCCCAATTACACATTTAGTTTATTTAATATACAGTCTTCATTAATACTGTAGTTACCTTTAAAACGATATTATTTTTCAGGTTGACAATAACAATTTGCGAGGTCAATTTTTGAGTTTATTAGTCATAGATTCGACAGTTTTTATCTATTTTGGATCATTTGGACAGCTTATAATTGATGAGGTAAGTTATTGTCATCTCAAAATAAAACTGTATGTTCATTCAACTAGATATGACGGTAATGCACACGAAGTGAAACCGTGAGTAATGCTTCTCTGGCGATTGTGTTAAATAAATCAATCTATTTGTACTGATATGTAATGACGAGATGAACCTGGGACTCAGTGTGGGCAATGCGCTGCTGCTAGCGTTGTACGTACATTTCTAAAAACATGCAACTGTGTAGTATATAGGCCTACTTACCTTATTCTAAAGGCACAAACTCGTAACATTTAAAATAACATTCCATCCGCACTTCGAATTGTTTTACCCTGTTTTCGAACGGTCGACATGATACTTATAATACACAGATAGATAACTAATTTATAACAACACTACAGAATAATGAATAAAATGTGAAGAATTAAAATGAAATTTTTTTTTTTTTTTTTTTTTTGTTTAACGTCCGACTGTTTTGCAAATTGCTGCTAATGCAGACGGAAAATGAAAAGAAACGGAATGAGTTTTAATGAATTAAAATACTTTTATTTGTATAAATGTAGTCTAAAACGTAAAAACAGAATAGCCAAATCTAAAGAATATTTCGTGTACTGTGTTGTTCCTGTGTGTATTTCGTCGCGTAATAAAATAAGGACTGTGTATTCCAATGAACTACGAGTGTCAGTATGTTTTTAGGATTGTAATACAGAAAACTGGGCATGCGCAGTAGATTGTTCCCCTCTTACACTTCGTCTCAAACAAAGTTCATTTCGTGACTAACCATCAGTAGCTCATACTTGAGGGTTGGATGATATTAATAAATGTTGTGAATACATTTACCTGCGAATTGGTATCCTGGCTGTCAGTCGAACACATGAAAAGTGGAACTGTCATTAACTAAAACAGTTGTTTACTTCAATTTCTTATTTATTTACAAAGTATAAAGAAAAAAACAGCGGGAATGATTTATTATGAGATTGAGACACTTGCTCCTTTCAAGTTATCCCTACTCTACCGACTCGCCTTCCTCTTACAAGCTTCTTCGTAAAACAAATGACTTATATAAACTCTTATTAATTGCTTTGTTTCAGTCAGACAATTTTTGTACAGCTCTTGAATTTACTTCGTGGCCAGATAAACCCAAATGGTTTAAAAAATGCTTGTCAATTATGATATCAGCTTCACAGAGGCCACTGCAGATTAAACCTGCTGGATTGTATACTTTGAATATGAACAACATTATGTCGGTAAGTTCAAAAAGAATATTATTTTAATTCAAAGTTTCAAATTCCAATCACTATCTTCCAACTTTCCTTCTAGACCGTTCCACACTACACTACACTCTTATCATCTCACTCCTCTTTTACCACTCCCATCCCTCTCCACTACCATGTATCTTCTCATCATTCCTCCTCTACCCGTCCCTATTCCTATGCCCTCCCACTTTTCCATCTGTACGGAAATATAGGGTGATTCAAAAAGAGCGCCGGTTTTGATATATCAAATTAAGAGATTTATTTTATTGAAAAACTGAAAATAAATACATCAACAAGTTCATCTTACCTTCCGATTTCATGTATGAAAAATGATGTCATGCATGTGTCCTCCTCTACTGCGCTGGCACGCATCAACTCTGTCCATGAAATTGGATATTACTGCACGACAAGTTTCGACTTCCATTTGCCGGATAACCCGTCGAATTTCCTCCTTCAAGTCATTGATGTTTCGGGGTTTATTGGCATACACCAATGACTTCAGATGACCCCAAAGATGAAAGTCACAAGGCGTCAAATCACACGACCTTGGTGGCCATTGATGGTCAGAATTACGAGAAATGATGCGATCCTGGAACCGTTCACGGAGCAACAACATTGTTTCTCGTGCAGAAACTGAATTTTATACGGGTGATATTGGAGATCGTACCGAAGAATTCTCCGTACAGAAGAACACCGTAAACCCAATTGTTGAGAACGGCGACGTATTGATTTTGCTGGGCTAACAGCCACATTGTCACGAACCAACGCAACGTTCTGCTCAGTTCGGCCAGAACGACGACGTCCAGAACTTTTAAGGTCGACTGTTGATCCCGTCTCAAAAAACTTTTTCATGAGCCTGCGAACTGTTGATTCATTCGGTGCTTCATTACGTCCTAGAGTACCGCGAAGTCGCCTGACAGTAGCCGCATAACTCTCTCCACTCTGGTAAAATGTTTTGACGATTAACACTCGTTGTGCAATAGTAAACTTCTCCATGGTTAGACACAGACTGCGAGAGTACTACACTGCGAACAAGAGAAACTACAACTGAATCGTCAATCGGAATGTTCTCCGAAATAGAAATGAGGTCTAACAATGTTGCCAACCGATAAACAAAAATTTACCAGCCGTTTAAAAACCGGCGCTCTTTTTGAATCACCCGTTATATAAATAAATAAATAAAACTGCCGCACCGAAATATAAAAAAGTATAATAAAAGACAATAACAACACACACTTCTTTCTCCTCCTCCTCCTCCTCCTTCTTCTACATCAGCCTATCAACATCCAGTGTTGGATACAGGCTTCCCCTGTTTTCCTCCACAATCCCCTGCTATGTTCCATTTTTACCCAATTAAATCCAGTTTGTACACGGTAGAGAGATCATAAACGCACCATGCTGCGCCTCTCTATTTTAGCATTTGACTTGCCTGGGATAGATATCTGTCGGTATACTGTGTAAAATAGTTATCAACCATAATTTCTCGGTTTTCATTTTGATTGGTTGTAATTTTTGTTTTGTCTCAATCCTATACTTTTGGATGTGTTCTTTTATTCCATTAACTGCAATTCTTCGTAGCTGTTTGCTATTAGGACCACATCATCAGCGTATTTTAAATGGTTAGCTCTTTTCCGTTAATCATAATCATGTTAACGAAACATATATTGTAATATTTACCATTTTATACTAAATCCCAAAACCGGAAGTCAAGAAATCAAAGACAGAAACTACAAAAGACAGCAATAAACGATTTTCGGATTCGTAATCTACCAAAATGTAGAAGGTCTGGATTTGGTTTGAAGTTCCGGTATCGACCGGAAATGGCCCAAAATAGGAAGTCAAGAATAAAAATCGGAATTTGGAAACAAAAATAGTGTCATCTGACATAATCTTAAAGAGTAGATACAGTAATCATTAATGGTTTTTGTCATAAGTCAAAGGTAAGCATTTTTAAAAATTGCCACCAGCCATGAAACGCGTCATCTCATAAAAGGGATTTTTTCGTATTAGATTTGTATTTAATGAGGTCGAAATCATAGGCATATACCAAAAAGTGAGTAATACGCTACTAGATGACGTGAGGTATGAAACATTCCTCTTGTTCTTCGTCTCACAGACACACGGAGCTGGTAGCTTTGCAGTACTATTTACTTTACATAATTTACGATCGAGATTTACCAAGTAAATGGCAGTATCTGAAAGTGAGGTGGCAAGTGCCAATATTAATTCCTGCGGAATGGAGGGGTAGGTTCACACGCCATATGAGCTGGTATGATCAATATTCCTCCTCTTTTTGAATGGTAACTCTAAAATAAATTGATAAATGTTATATTTTATTTACAGATTGTGAACGCAGGTTATTCTTATTTAAACTTAATGAGGACAGTAAAACATAAATAATCGCTAGTTGTATCGATTTACTGTTTCATGAAAAAACAAAAAAACAGCTTTACTAATCTTGTGAATGTGTGAAAATTATATTGTTTATAAATTGCTTATAAAATCTACTGTAGATTATATTAACGATGACACTATAATACTTACATTATTACTACTGAAAATGTTGAAGTAATTTAATTAAGTGTAGCTAGTTTACTGAAGAATAACAATAAATAAAATAATGTGTATTACAGAACTTTAAAGCAGTAATTACCGTATATCCTCGATTCTAAGACGCACTCGAATCTAAGACGCACCTTATTTTGGCAGTAAAAATTTTGGAAAAAATAAAATCTAGAAAAAAATTATTAAATTCTAATTTATTTTTTATATAAAATTAAATTTTTTTACCTGAAATGGCTGATGAAACAGAATTAAATGTAACACGATACTGTATTGATAGAAATAATAACTTTCTTTAATTCACTTTTTTGATTGAGTATCAAAAAGGAGGAAGTTTGTTTCCATTGGCTGTTATGCATAACATAACTATTATTCGCAGTTTCTCGTACCCAGTAATTTTCTATTGTACGTCTTTGTTACCTTTTACATAAACCATGTAGTTTCTAAGCATATTGAAATTGACTGAAGTTTCGTCTGTATTACCTATCTGATCAAGAGTATGGTAATTTTCAGTTCGTAAATTAATGACATGGCACTAGAAATTCACAAGCTGCGTTTTAAAATCAAATATTGCGTTTGTGATCGTGTCGCTTGTACAAATTCTGATAAATTATTTATAAAATGTTATTTTACTTTTCTTTAAAAGATAAGTTATTTTATCTTATCGTGCATAGTAGATGTCTAATACGTAGTTTAGAGTGCTAATATACCGGTACAAAGATATTAAGTTAATGTGACTGCAAAACACCCTCGAATATAAGACGCACCTCGCTTATCGGGGTATCAAATTGTGAAAAAAGTGCGCCTTAGAATCGAGGAAATACGGTATTACATTTACGACCAATTTTTTCGAGGTTTTCCTTAATCCATACAGTTGTAATTCCTGAACAGTTCCTTTTGTTTTTCATAGAGTACCATACATTTGTTTCATTTTATACCGTACTTTTATCAGTAATTGTGTCACATAAAATGTATTTTATTTTATGAGACAACAAATTTTCTGGTCAAAACTTTTGTTGACCCACTGGGTTGATCTAAAGGTAAAGTCTCGTCGCGAGTCAGATGTTTAAGAAAAGATCTTCGGAGAGAAGGTTCCTGATTCAAATCCTAGTAAAGGTAGTTATTTTTATACGGATTTGAATACTAGACAGTGGTTACCGGTGTATTTTGATGGTTGGAGTTTCGCAACTGGTTTCTAAGCCACGGGTTCCGAGTTCGATGCTTGATCTGCTTTGACGTTTTTTTATCATTCATTTTCACTTACCATCCTTCATTATCAGCAGCAATTGGCAAAACAGTCGGATATAAAACAAAAGAAGAAACGTGTAAGGAAAATAAAATAAAAGTAAGTACTAGAATTATTTTCATTTTAATAGATTACTTCATTTTAAAATTTAAATAAATACAAGTAAATAGGTTATAATCAGCGAAAATTTGCTTATGTACCAATATTTCAATCTAATTTAAATATTACGGGTGTAAATATGTTGGAAGTACTGGACACAATTATTTGCGTTGAACGTAAGACTTGCCTATGAGAGTGACTCTCGAGCTCAGTCTTCTATTTTGTTCTGAAATTGTGTCCAACACACACGATAGATCTCGTATTTTTCCCCGAATAGCCGTTTAGAGAGACCATGTTTTAATTACTTATTCATGTTTTTCTCACGTTACTTTTTCTGCCACATCATTTTTATAATTTTTTAACTTTCCTTCACATTGTTTAATTGTGGGTTCACTTCTTTTCTTTCTTTGTTTATTCTATAAAAATCCCTATTTTGTATGTCTTTTTTGTGTAGATTTTTGCATCTTTAAGGAGAGACTGTACTTTGTATCCCGCAAATGTTAAATTTGCTATTTTTAGGTACATTTTTCATAGGATTGGTTAAATATAGAGAAATTAGACTTTACACACTATAGGTGTCGGGTTTCTTCTCAAGCTACTTACATTTTTTCAATTTAATCTTTGGACCATACCATTTTTTAAAAATATTACGAATAACATAACATTTTTACAAATTGTTTTCTACGTTTTCACTCCACGCCACAGAAAATACATTGCGGCAGTTACGGCTGTCTTAACGGTCCACAGCGATTGCTGCCACCTTCTGCCACCTCGGGACACACACATTTATTTTTTCTAAGTCCTCTGGGTGGTGTAATTTTTGGGCTAGAAACAGGATTCAATTTTTATATTTCATAGAAAATCGTGAAGAATAACATTCGATTCCAAAAACATTAAAAATTTGGAAATGTTCAAAATTTTTATTTTTGTACTATATTTCATATATTTGTTTTCTTTGAACAGGAAGTGAATGAGTCATATTTCCAGTGAGTCATAGCGAGTGGCGTGGTGTGGCTGACCATTTCTGTGGAGTGGAGTGGTGTGGCGTAAAGGGGAAGGGGTCTTAATGGTAGCTCTGACTTTAAGGACACCGCGCTGGAGTGGGTGTCAGTGCGGGGTGATTATCCTGCATTTCTACAAACATTGTTCACACATTAGTCACAACAAAAATCAATCATTCCGTTAAGAAGTGGTTGTTTGATTGCTAATTACATTAAAATGATAGTTTTACATAATAGCATATATAATTATATTCTTTCATGAAATGTTATTTTCAATTTCCAATTTACGTAGTGAGTGTATATCCACCAACGCTGACGATGTTTTTAGTTAGACTTGTAGCAGCTAGGCTCAGTCGGGTGAGAGACTCCGTTTAACCTCACGAATTGTAAAAGACATTAATCAGAGTTATCTCCTCTGAGATTAATCAATTTCATCATTATACAGCCAGACCCTGTGGTGAATGAAGTAAAGGTGTTATTTGTAGGGTGTGCTTTTCAGAAGGTGCTGATGAGCATACTTTTCAACTCAGTGAGGAAGGCTAGGTAAACCACCTCACTCCATATTTTACGTAGTAAAACCTCTTGAGGTTCAAACCAGCCTTTCGGCTGATTACCTTAACAACATAGTTTATTATGCCTACTAATAATATGCAACGCTTGAGAAGTTATTCCTACATATTTACAATTAGAAATATGAATAAATTTGAACATTTTACTTCTGTTTTCATATTTGATGAAGGACCAATTTTGCTCAGACGAAATTAAAAGCTTTTTACGTATCTTTGATAGTCCTCATTAAACTCAAGTAGGAATATCCAGCATTCATTATCTGTAAAAATAAAATAAAATTTATCTTTCATTATACAGGAGGTCCGGGTGAAGTGTCCTGTCGGGTAAACCCTCTGTCTAGTTCGTGTGTTACAGAGCTGCTACTGACTAATATCCCGCACGAAAATGGTCCGATGGTTATTGAAGCATTGTTGCCAGATCGGCGCCCGCACATTCACTCAAGTCCAAAAGAATTTTTAGACGTCTCCCTAACTAAGCCTTCATGCCTTAATAGATATATTAAGACATAATATGTCTTCATGTCTTAAGTTTTTTTAATAAAAAAAAATTCGGTGCTAAACACTCACACAACTTTCTCTTGCCAATGCAAATAATGAACAATATAATCTAATATTAATAATAAAACATTAGAAGTAAACAAAAAACTAACCTCAAAAAACATAACCTTATTTTAACCATGAGTGAATGATGCAAAATGAAAATCAACCTCAGTTTGGGTACTGCTAGAGGACCTGACACAAACATTTTCATCAAAATCGGTCAACCGAAAGTAGTAGATTATTCATGCAATTTTTCCCTTTTTGCGATTTTCTCAAGCTTCTACGATTTCTTTAAAACGCCTCATTTACGACATTTTTTATGCTCGACAAGATAGGGTAAGCGCCATTTCTTTTTAAATTCTTGGAGAGGCAGTTCTTTCGTGCCCAAAAATGTTTTTTTTTTCAATAATACAAAACTATCTATCATTACATACAAATATCAGAAGACACCTATACCACCAAAACAAATAACACTGGAACCAAATCTGGTCTCAATATTCTCCAATGAAATTTGAAACAACATTTAAGGGAAAATGTATTTGAAAACCCGTAGCCACACTTGGATCCTCCAAAGACAGCAAGCCCTACTTACGCTTTGGACACTTTACATTACCCAAATACTTACTGAAAAAAAGATCAAGCACAACATTGTACACATTTTTACAAAATTGTACACATTGCAACGCCCACTTTCAATCACACACATCAACACAGTTTGCTAAAATTTTAATAATAATTAATAATTAATTTAAGATTAACAATAATATAAGACAGAATTTGACAGAGAAAGAAGCAGTTAAAACCACAACAAATTTGTTGGACTTACAAAATTTCAGATTTACTACAGTAATTATAAAGAAAACGCCTTGTAGGCCTACCATTGTTTTCATTGTATCATTCTATTTGTTATTTAGTTTTTAATTTTATGGTGTCTAAATTTTCATTGAATCTAAGTTTTCATTCTTTGTTTTACCGATGGTCACATTTTGTAGCCTATGTTTGTATGTTATTTTTTGTGCCTTCTTTATAATTCGTATGTACTTGTGTAACGTGGACGTTAATGACCTAGTAATCGATGTGACCTAAAATAAATAAAATAAAAAAGTTATTGTAACAACTTACCATCATAATGTTATGCAAATCTAAAGTATACAATCCAGCTGGTTTTATTTGCAATGGTTTCTGAGCTGATGTTATCATAATTGATAAATATTTTTTGAACCATTTTGGTTTATCTGGCCATGAAGAAAATTCAAGAGCCATATAAAAATTGTTGGACTGAAACATAGAAAAATTACTTCTTTTTACAGCATATTACAGTCCATTCGAAATAGCATGATAGTATTACTTAAATAGAATAAAGATCAGAGGGAATTTTGTAAGGTGCTCATGCGTCAGTGCTACCACTTAAGAGATTTTTCTTTGTTAACTTTCCCTGTTAGTGAATCAAAGCGTTTTAAAAGATAGGCTAAATTAATAATTGAAAAGAAAAACAATGATTTTTCCAATAACACACTGAAAATAGAAATCAAATTTATTAATTAATATAATTTTATTACTTTTTTATTAATATTATTATTAGTTTTTTTAATCTCTAATGTGTGTACGTTGCAATCTGTTCAATTCAGAACAATAAGCAACCCTATGATCCAATGAGATAAGGATGATGTGTAAATGAGGTGTAGTCTTGTACAGACTCAGGCCGACCATTCCTGAGAGAGTATAGTTAATTGAACCCCAACCATCAAAGTACACCGGTAACCACTGTACTATTATTATTATTATTAGTATTATTAATATTACTATTATTATGAACTATTATTATTATTATTATTAATAAATAAAAATTAATTATTCATGTATTAATTAATCACGTCGTGTGTATTGAATGCAACAATAACAAATAACAAATTTAATAAATTTCAACAATAACAAATGCCAGTAAAATAATTATGACGAAAATTTCATATGATTTTCAAAAATATTGTAAAACAAAGATTTATTATGATATTTTATAAGAATAGATAATTAAAAGGGAAATTTTACTTTCGAAAAGGGATTCTTTATTCTGAAAAGTTACCACCGTTCAGAGACTTACTATCATGGTATTTCGAATGAAATTTATATATATTTTTATATCAACAAGCTGTGAGTGTACAGTGAACAATATTCTAATTTTCTAAAGGATTTTTCAAAAACTTTATGGATACATGTGATTCACATTTATTCGTAAAAATTGCCGTAAATGAATTTTATTCAGAGTTTAAATTTAATTTTTGTGTATTTTTATTTTTGTAAACATATATTTGTATATATACCTCATCAATAATAAGCTGTCCAAATGAAGAGAAGTAAGTAAATACAATGGTGTCAATGATAAGCAGCACAAAAAATTGAGCTCGTATTGCGTTTTCCTGAACCTGAAAAAATATAAAAATATGCGACACTTTATTCCACTATCTTTGATACTATTGAAACCGCTATGCTTTGGTATTGGCTGTACACGTAGTTAAGATTACAAAAAATGCTTAGCGCGTACCTTCCCCAACTGCGATAACCGAGTTAAAGCTAATTGAGATTGCATTTAACTGCACAAAAAACATTACTCGAGGAAGAATAAAGCACTGAACTGCTCACAAGAAGAACCGAAGTATTAAAGCGGTTCTCAAAATTTTAATTTCGAGTCCCCCATAATGGTTTAACTGTAAGCCACGCCCCCTTATATGTATATAAGTGTACATTTTTTAAATTACATTTTTGCTGTTAATTCTTATTTAAGTTACATGTTTGAAGCCTGTTCCTATTGGCACAATGGGTTCAATGTTGAAATAATTAAAAACATAATTACGAATAGATCTGGACATGTATTTGTTATAACTATGTATTTGTAAGGGCTTATTGCTAAATATAACTCAAAACAAAAATTAAGTTTACTAATGGGATGAATGAGTTTGTTTTTTCTCGTCACAAAGATTTCTGAAACGTAAAGTCAGTTCCGACATTGCAACTTTAAATTCTCTTGTTACATCTAATCTTGAACGATATTTGCTCTTCATGGCAGCAAAAGTAGAAAATCCAGTTTTATATGAATATGTAGTATCAAAGGAAATGAGTAATTTTAAGGCATTTTCACTCAAAAAAGGGCATTCTTTATGGACACTGATCCAGAAGGGCGTGAGCGAACATTTCTTAAATTTTGTTACCAAGGCAGTTTCACTTTGAACATCAATGAGGTTTTCCACTTCGAAGAAATTTCACTAGTTTCTAAATAAAAAATATTTCACTTCACATTTATTTTTTAAAACTAATCTTTGCGCCCCACAAACCCTTCATCGCGCCCCCCACTTTGAGAACCTCGGGAAGTATTAAGGTGCGTGTAGATGCACGAGCCGAGTCAGTTGTTTGTTATACTTGAACGGCGCTCGCGAGTCGTTCCTAGCGAACCGTATCCAGTCGGTTTTTCTGATGAATACAAAGGTGTTCGCAGTTCACATTTGTGCTGAGTTGTGACAGGTTCGCAGCTTATCGCGAGCTTCCAGTCTCATATTTACATTTGACAATATTTTTTATACTTTTCATTATTTTTATAAGCTCCATTATGTTTATTTGTATTACATTTTACAATATATTTATTTTTCGTTTTTATGTTTTGTTCCGAAATTAATTCTTTAATTATAGAGTGGTCAGTGGAAAATGTTTTCAAACTGATTGTTCTTTAAAAGATCAATCATTACAATGGGATCCGAAACGTAAATCCCATTAAAAAATAATCAAGAAGAGGTGTTATCTTCTTAAAATCAGTAGTAGACATTTGCGTGAAATTTTTATATTGGCCGCTTATTTCCTGTGACTTCAAGTCTATCAAAAACTTCGTACCAGAGTATAATAATAACATTTATAGTGTAATAAAATACAATTTATTAGGAAACGAATGTAATTTTTTCAGAATTTTTTGATTGAAAATGAGCTTTTTAGATCATGGTAAGCAAAACTCTACTTTAGCCCGTGACCTTGGGATGGTGTCGTCGGAGGAGGGTTATTTTATTGGCTGCGCCTGATGTTTTCCGTGAGAGTGGCTGTTTGTGCTGCTCTTCAAAGCCTTCAAAATTCTACCCCCACCCAACATCCGACTACTACACTCCTTCCTAACCGGTCGCCAATTCTTTGTGGCTACCACGCCACCCGCCTTCAATACCGTCTCCTCCACAATACGTCCCATCCAAGCAGGCGTCCCCCAGGGGTCAGTCATCGCCCCTCGCCTGTACCTCCTCTACGCAAATGATATCCCGCTTGTCCCTTCCATGGACCAAAGCCTGTACGCCGATGATACAATGTACATGGGCTCCAGCCACAGCCTCCATTTCAACACCGTTAAAGTCCAGGAGCAGCTAGACAGGACAACAGTCTGGTGCCACGACTGGACGATGACGCTGAACCCAAAGAAATGCTCCGCCATAAATTTCTCCTAACCAGGAAACAGCTGCCACCGCTCAGAATAGAAGGCCATGCCCTGGGCTACTTCAGTCACATACCTTGGAATCACCTTCGACAGACGTCTAACTTTCCGCACCCATATCACAGAAAAAAAATCATAAAAGGCAGAGTTTTACTCTGTAAACTCTCCCCCTACGCTCCCGCTCTCTCAGATTTCTCCTTAAACTCCTCAACTACACAGCTATCATCAGATCCTTCCTTCTTTACGGTGCACCAGTTTCGTGGCCCGTTCTCTCCTCTGTCAACAAAAGAAAACTCTTCTCCCCTCACAACCGCATAGTAAGACAAATTTCCAACCTCCACTATCTCATCAATAATAAAACCGTCCACGACTACGTCCTCACCCCCGCCCTGGAGGAGTTTATGCACAGAACTTCAAAAGTTCTTCACGACGCCGGTCAATACTCTTTACAGCCAGCTGTCAGAGAAATCTTTACGACACCTCGCCCGCTACAAGTAAAGATTAAACAGCCATTTCACGATTTTCTATAGACTTCCTACAAATATCCCTAAAAATATTTCCTACTAGTAAAGAACACTCCCGACTAGTAAAAGCTTCCCTTCCCAAGACAGTGTTCTCGCTGTTATCCCGATTCCGAGCCCATCTTTCCCCCAATTAATGATATGTAATTCCAAACAAAGAAAAATTCCAAAAAAGTTCCTTTCATCCAATTCTCCGAACGATAAGGTAGCCTAGCTATGACGTCTTCATTCCGAGCACAAGCTCACTTCTTTCAGGACTCGGACTCGGATGTTTTCCGTACACTTGATAACACAACGGGTTCTCATAAGAGCTGTACTGCATTCTGAACGTGAAATAGAGTAGGGCTACAATGTTCTAGTGGAAACGTAACTCGGGCAATTAGTAATCAATCTTAAGTGTTAAAAACTATATTGTAATAATATTCAAAATGTGACTTATTTATATGAACAAATAATACGTAAGGAAAAGATTTTTTAAATTACCTCCAATACACAAAATAATGGTATACAAAATTCAATGACTACCATCTGGTTAAAGACCAACATTGTAGCTGTTGTATTCTTGTTAAATTTCTCCACAGATCTATAAACAATAAATACAAATGTCAGATTTACGTGGCCTGTAAGTAGAAATTTTTTAAAAATGAAACATGTAAGAATATTACTCGTACATTAAATATTTTTGAGAGGTTATTTTTAGAACTTTTAGGTGATGGTCTAGTAAATAATACTTTCAAATTAACGTTACCTTCGTAAGCCTACCTTAACCTTCATGCCCTAAGATAAATTTGAAGCAATTTTCAGTATAACCCTTTTAAACTCAGCGTCTGACGAATTGCACGTCAACTGTACACGCCTAGCGGCTGATCCGTTGAACGTCGAAAAAGTAATAACGTTTTAACAATAGGGGCGATCGGGAGCCATTTTGTCGCCACGCCTTATTGACACGAAGCAAAGCAATATGTTCAGTACCATCCCACCAGATATTGTTTTTACTTTAAATTAATATTTTATTAAAATAACTTAAAAATATTATTTAAAACACAAAAGCCTACATTTTAAGACATATTAAAAAAATATATTTGCAGATTAGTTAATGATAACCTTTACGATCGACGGGGAGGCCATCTTAATTAAAGTCACATCCTACCAATACGGGGAAAAACAATACATAATTATGTTCAACGCCTTCCCACAAGTTATTCATTTTACTAAAATACAAATATCAAATTTTAAAAATTTATTTAGATTAATATTAAGATTTTTGGTAAAATTAATTTAATTTTATTTCGAAATCGATGGGAGTACTTGGAAAGAATGCCCGAGGGAAGGATCTACCTCAATGTTTTGCAATACAGAGATGTTGGGAGACCATGCAAAAGATGGCAATAATTAAATAGTTTGTCGCTATTATGATTCGGAACAGGCGGGAGCCTAATCCTTGAGAAGAAGAAGACTAATTTAATTTTATCTAAAATGTAATTTAAAATGGCTTTTAATTTTAAAATAGCCTTAATAATAATTTCGATGATTGATTAAACGAAGTCAGTTATGAGATCACGGATAGGCGACCGGTAGTCATCTTGTTGTTATGGCCTTCTAATACAGTGCTAAGTAGAATGGTAACACCATTTTTTACTTTCACGGAAATAACAGCATTGAAAAATTTACTTCGGATGTATTATTATTAAGAATTTTTTATATAAAAACAATTATGTTGCGAATTATCTTGCAAGAAAAGTCTGTAATCAGGACGGTAAATCGGGAGGCCATCTTATGACACCCAACTGTTCGGGAGGCCATCTTGTCACGCCCCACTTATATGGGTGGGGTTAGGCGTAAGAGTCGGTACCATACCAGACGAATTGGCAAAAAAATTTCAAACTATTTGAAAATCAACTGACAGTGATTTAATTAAATTTCAAAACCTTTTATTAAAATATTTATGTTTCAAGATTAACGAAACGAAGCATGTAGTGACATCCTAGATATAAACTTTTCTTGAATCTACAATTAATTAATAGTCTACAATATATTGAAAATTGTGAATGCAGTGAGTCATGAAGCACAGAGGGATACGAATGAAACTAGCAAATGACAACTCAGAATAAACAATGTTATGGTGCAAATAAAATTAAATAGAAATGTTTCATTTGACTGTACAAAGTAGCAAATGAAACTAGTAAATGAAAAACTAAGAATAAACAATATTACGGTAGGCCCTACATAATACCATGTCCGTAGAACAAGGCAACTGGATATCCTCACGTTGCCTGTTCAGAGCAAACTTCACTTGATTAAACTTTAAATATATTTTTATATTATAAATAAAAAAAGTTTAAAATATGTGTTTAAATAATAAACACTACGTACATTTTAAAAAATATACTATATTTTTTTAAGCAAAAATATCTGGTAGAATGTTACCGCCTATTCGGCTTTATCCCGTATAGTTAGGGTGTAACAATAAGATGGCCTCCCGGTCGTCTGTCTGAACACGAGCAAATGACTTTTTTTTTATTAATTTTGGAAAATATTATTTGATGTGAATGCAGCAAATATAAACTTGCTTAGATTACCCTAAATTTTTAATAAATTTTAGATTTTAATACATGGGTTTAGGAAAATTAATAAAATTACAAACATTTTTAGCGTACGTAGGGCCATGTCGGTAGGTCGGGTCAACAAAATGGCCTCGTGGTGCCCGTTCGGTATCTCAGAACTTACTTCGCTTGATTAAACTTCAAAATGTAATAAATAAACAGCAATTTAAAATAAATGTATTTAAATAATATATTCTATGTACATTTAACAAATTTTATATTTTTTAGGCAAAAATATCTGGTAGGATGTTACCGCCCATTCGGCTTTATCCCGTATAGTTAGGGCGTAAGAACAAGACGGCCTCCCGGTCGTCAGTCTGTGAACTAACAAATGTCTGTCCAATAGTTTTCGAAAATTGTTTGAAGTGTGAATACAACAATAAAACCTTGCTTAGTTTACCCTAAATTTTTAATAAAATTTAGATATTAATACCTGGATTTAGAAAAATAAATAAAATAACAGACATTCAGTACATAGGGCCATGTCGGTAAGTTGGGGCAACCGGATGGCCTCCCGGTGCATGTTTGGTACCTCAGAGCTTACTCCGCTTGATTAAACTTCAAATATATTTATGTTATAAATAAAAAAAAACTTTAAAATATGTATTTAAATAATAAATTCTATGTACAATGAAAAAATTTAATATTTTAAGGCAAAAATATCTGTTGGGATCGTACCGCCTATTTGGCTTTACCCGTATAGTTAGGCTCTCTTTTTTGCCGATGATCAAGTTATCATATCTGCCGATCACGATGATGCCAGCTATATGATGAGGAAGTTGCAAGAGGAGTATGAAAGACGGGGTCTAAGTAGGCTATAAATGTAAACAAGACTAAACACCTTATTGTTGGTGAGCCAGGAAATTATATTCATCTGGGTATGGGTGTAGCAAAATGCTGTGAAAGTTTTAAATACCTGGGAGTCATCTTTGATAGGAGCGGAACAAGTGCAGCGGAAGTAAACACAAGATTTCGCAAGGACGAAGGGTTATAGGGCAGTTAAATTCTGTTCTTTGGAATGATAAAATATGGAAGGAGATAAAGATAAATATTTATTATGCTATCCTGGAGAGTGTGTGTACCTATGCTGCAAAAGTGTGGGTATTGACAAAGAGACAGAAGGATCGCCTAAAAGCTGTGGAGATGGATTTCTGGAGGCGGAGCTGTGGTGTGTCGCGGATCGATCGAATTCTGAATCTGAAATTGGGAGAAGAATCAGCGATCAAGGAAATATCATGTATACCATATCCTGGAAGTAGTTAAAATGGTTTAACATTTGTAGAGGATGGAGGATGGTAGGTGACAATGAGGGTATGGGAGGGGATGCCAACCGGTAAAAGGAGGGGTAGGCCGGAAGTGACATGATTGGATGGGGTGCAGGAGGCAATGTTTTTGCGGCGGCTCTCCGATGGGGACTGGCGAGACAGAGAGAGGTGGTGTTTAGGAAGCGAGATACGGCTGGGGTTGTAAATGACGGCAGCCGGTAGAAGAAGGAAGGGTAGGCCGGAAGTGACATGGTTGGATGGGGTGCAGGAGGCAATGTTTTTGCGGCGGCTCTCCGATGGGGACTGGCGAGACAGAGAGGTGGTGCTTAGGAAGCGAGATACGGCTGGGGCTGTAAATCCTCGCATGAATATATATATATATATAATTCAAAATAAATAATAATTACCTAATAATGGCGTTATGATACTCTATAATCCAAGCCATATAAATTTTCAAACTCATCGAATTTTTATTAGTTGAATCCCATTCAAAAAGTTCACCAGATCGTATTCTAGAATCAATTTCTTCAACAAATAATGTTAGTATTTTTAAATCATTTGCTATATTTAATAATGAAGAAAGTATCAACATAAACCATCCGATATAAATCCATGCAATAAACCATTGGACACCTACTTGAAAAATAGAAATTGGAATAAAATTTTTGTTATTTTTTATGGTAATTGGAAGCCAAGGATTGAATGGCATTGGTATTTCATTTTCATTAATGTTTTCTACATTTCCAAAATTAATTTTGTATAATCCATGTAGTCCAGGAAGAACTGCTCCCATTAAGGAATAAGAAAAACAGGTTAAGATAATTCTGAAAATAAAGTAAATTTATTAGGCAATTATATGAGTTATAAAATAATTTGGTGTGAAACACTCAAACGACTTTATTTATATTTTTATCTTTATATCTCAAGAACGGAATTTCATACATAGTTGGAACTTGAAACTTAAGTTAGTTATATCCCTAGGGAACCCGACACGAACAATTGCGTCAAACTAAATGATAATAAATGATCAAACGGAAGTACACAGCAGCGTTGATTATCCGAACGCCAGTCATCCAAACGACCATCGATGGTAAAAAATACATATTAACACTCGCAGAGGCCTTTTCTACCCTAAAACTGCAATGCTATGGTACGAGAAACGCCCTGAATTTAGTGATGTTTAAGCATTGTTACTGAAAAAATGAGAGATTTTTTCATCAGTCTCTCGACTGGTTTGTTGCAGTTCTCCAAGCTTTTCTATCTTGCACAAGTCGTTGCAAAAAGGAGTACAAAAGAAAAATTCAAGATTTAAAAAAAATATTGTGTATTATGTGCAAGTGCGTTAAATAAATATTTCTTAACGGATTTGACCGTAGTTTATTTCTTTAATTTATTCAGTTTTGAAATTCTGTATTTTCAGTTTGATTTTATAAGCGTTAGTACTCTACATTTGCAATATACGCAATGAATTAGTGTTTTTAAAACTTAACTTTATGTTAGCCTTTATTAAACATTTAGGTTACACTGTTATAACACAGTGTATCAAATTACAGTAGTTAGTTTATTTGATTATCTGAACTATTTGATTATCAGAACCGCTCCGGTCTCAATTAGTTCGGATAACTGCCGCTCCACTGTAGTAACCAACCCGTAGTAACCTGTTGTTTAGTATTCGTGTGATTTTTCACTTGTTTACAATTTTCTCAAAAACGGCTTCTACAATTTGTTTAAACTGGCCATACAACCTACATTTTTTATTCTCTACAAAATACGGTAAGCGCCATGTCTACTGAAATTCTTAGGGAGGATGTTCTCTCATGGAATTTTTTTAAAGATTTTGGCCTAAATATATCTTCACTGATGGGTATTAAAATGTTCCTTCCTCTTCTCTCTGTATTTTTCAACTGTTGTTGAATGTGATCTATTAAACTACACCCCTGAACTCTTTACTTGGTGTGTTTTGTTGATAACTCTTCCTATGATAGTTTTATGATTCCTCTGCTGCTTTTTGCAGTTTATCTGTTGTCGATCTGGTGATCAACCTACGACTTTTTCGCTACTGTTTGCTGTTTACTATGTGCTGTTTGCTACAGTTTCGCTAGCACAAATCGCTTCACGTTTAACAATAGTGTGGAATTGTCTGAATTTGTACAGCGTCTAACACAATAATGAAATAGTAGACTATATGAGGAGTGACTTAAAAGAAACCGGACTGAGATTGCGCTGCCATTTGTAGACGTAGTAGAGAGTTCTCCCGCTAGATGGAGCTAGTAGAGACCTTCAATAAACAACTGCCCAGACGGGGTCAGTTTATAGGTTAACGTTTGGTCATGCTGTGTTTCTCTTACTGTTGTCGTGTTCCGTCTGCGGCGTCATTAAGGCAAATTTAAAAGAACAAAAAGTGTGTTGAAATTTTGTTTCCTGCTTGAAAAATCGACCATGGAAGCTTACCAAATGCTTAAACAGGCTTTCAAGGAATATGATATGAACCGCACATAAGTTTTTGAGTGGTTTGGACGCTTTGGTGAGATGAGCGTTGAAGGCCATTATCGTTCTGGGCGCCCTTCAAATCTTGAAACAACGAAAACTTGAAATATCCACCAAAACATTAACAAAGATCGTCCTTTCACGATCGATGAAAATTCAGAAGAGACAGACGTAAGTTGGAGTTCGTGCCAGCAAATTTTGATTGAGAATTTGCCAATGAGACGTGTTGCCGCTATGGGTTCCTCGCCTTCTCAAACAGATCAACAAAACATTCGATTGAATTTGTGTCACGACTTGAAAAATGAGATTGAAAGTGATCCAAATTTTTTGACCAAAGTCATCACAGGAGATGAGAGTTGGTGTTACGGATATGACCCAGAAACCAAGCAAGCCAGTGGAAGATTGGCTTTACGCTTAAAATATGTTTTTACAAAAATTACTCGTTTTTTTCATTCTTTACTGTCAAATAACGAAACTATAAGCACTCGAAATTGTAAATGGTTTAGGCACTATAAAAAGCCTACACACAAACAAGACGCCAACTCTAAGTTGTCAATTACAGGGGACGCGCTGAGCGAGTCGACAGCGTGGAAGGACGGGAAAATAGCTGGACTGAGCCGCCTGCTGGAGCAGCCAGGCTGCAGACGCACCTAGCGCGTCCACATAAAAAACATTTTTATTTCCGCAATTATAAATTTTATTTCAGAAACACAAACACGTAAGTATTTTGTAAGGAAAATGCAATGAAATAATAAAATAAAAAAATTCAGTGTGGTGGGTAAGATTATCCATAATTTCGTAGCACTGAATGTGTTAACGACATCGCAGGCGGAACATGACAACAGTAAGAGAAACACATTACGATCAAACGTTAACCTACACACTGACACCGTCTGGGCAGTTGTTTGTTGAAGATCTCTACTGACGCCATGTAGTGGAAGAACTCCATACTACGTCTACAAATGGCATCGCGCTCTCAATCTGATTATTTTTTGGTTCCCCCTCTTATTAATTTATATTCCATTCATAAATTAAAAATTAATACTGTAACTTACCTCAAAACAGCATTTCTATCCAGTTGCTTATATTTAATATTTTCATCGTTTTGTGCTTCCGATATTTTAAGAGGATGCACCAAAGTTATTTGTTCCTGTATATCAATAACATTTTGAAGTCTATCTGGAGCAAATAAAAATTCAATTTGAAGTAATGCACTAAATGCAACAACATTTAAATCTTCAATAGCTGAAAATCTAAAACCTTCAGATTCCCATGGTAAAAATTGACCAATTATTAAAATTACACTCAATAATAAATTTGTAAAAAGTATTAAAAAGAAATGAACATTAGGTTGACTGTCAAAAGGATGTCCAATCAGTTTGAATGCTCTTCTTATTATCCAGTTACCTAACCATCTTGATGATGTTTCTGAAAAAAAACAAAATATTATTACGTATTGGTAATGTGGAAAAAACTTTTATGTTATTGTGTAGTGTTAATACAGTCGAACTTATATAACTCGAATCCTCATGGGTTGGGGAAAAATTTCGAGTTACAGAAATTTCGAATTATGGAAAAATAACAACAAAGCAATTATTAAAAAATAACACATACAGAGCATTCCACATAGGCTATTACAGTAGCTTACAATACAGGGTTATCATGAAAGAATGTGCGGTTCGTACATGGTTTAAAGAAAAACCGAATTACTTACAGTTAATGTTGTTTATTCATCTAATTTGTCGTCTCAAACAGTTCTTTTTACATAATTAATAAATTTCAATGTGTGAATCCTTAGTCGCTCGACAAATGTCCAAACAATACTGAACTTCTCTCCAAACATTCGTTAACATTTCTTCGGTTATGGTTGTCATTGCTTCATTAATCCTGTTTTTTAAGTGGTTCAGGTCGCGAATTTTTTTGTGAATAAATAACGCTTTTGATGTACCTTCACAAGAAAATATCACAAGGTGTCAGGTCTGGACTTCTTGCATAGGTCCTTGCCGGCCTATCCATTGATCTCCAAATTTTTCGTTCAAAGCGTCCGTGACCAATGCACTGAAGTGTGGGGGAGCGCAATCTTGTTGGAAATGAAGTTGATGAATATTTTCGAGCTAGATGAACTCGAAAACATTCATCAACTTCATTTCCAACAGATGGCGTTCCCCCACACTTCAGTGCATTGGTCACGGACGCTTTGAACGAAAAATTTGGAGATCGATGGATAGGCCGGCAAGGACCTATGCTGTGGCCTCCAAGGAGTCCAGACCTGACACCTTGTGATATTTTCTTGTGAAGGTACATCAAAAGCGTTATTTATTCACAAAAAAATTCGCGACCTGAACCACTTAAAAAACAGGATTAATGAAGCAATGACAACCATAACCGAAGAAATGTTAACGAATGTTTGGAGAGAAGATGAGTATCGTTTGGACATTTGTCGAGCGACTAAGGGCGCACAATATTGAAATTTATTAATTATGTACAAAAAAAACTGTATGAGACGACAAATTAGATGAATAAACAACATTAACTGTAAGTAATTCGGTTTTTCTTTAAACCATGTTCGAAACCGCACCATTCTTTTATGATAACTTTGTATATTAAATGTAGGCCTACTGCACACGCGTATTTTCGTAATACAGTACTGTACATTGCAATTAGCTTAGCTCTTTTGGCTACAGTGTTATGCAATATGCATAACACAGTGCATAGTGTTCCATAGTGTTGTGCAATATGTATAGTAATACATATTGCACACAGTACTCCGAAATTACTTTATTTTAATTTCGCAGTACATGCTGAACATGGTACACTGCACCTACAGACTATGGTTCTATTGTTCTGTGGTCGACCAAAGAAAGATTCGTCGATTCAAAAAAATTAATTGTTTTGGTTTACACTTGTTAGGCCTAGTACAAATGCAAACAAATGACATTAAACAGTCTGAACCCTTTTCTAGTCGAAGATTTTCTTTTATAATGAAAGAAACAGCACTGTATTTTAATTTTTCAATTGACCAAATACGCTATTTTGAGAACTATGTACATATTTTTATCAAAAGAAACGAAATAAATTGTTCGATTTAGAGAAATGGCGGAATTCGAGTTATAGATGGAGTTTTGCATGGTAAATGCATGGAAGGTTTAAGGGAATTGAAATTCAATTCGAGTTATAGAAGTTCGACTGTAATAGTTATAACAGGTGTCATCTAGCCTTTTTCTTAATGGTGGGTCTTATCCTTTCTTACGTTTATTCGTATATTAATGATAGATTTTGTTTCCGATGCTTTCTCTTGTTGTTTGTTCTGATCAACTCTATTTATTCTGAATAATTTTAAGATTATTATATATTGATTCCTTTCTCGGTTTTGCAAGAAATTTTGAAGTCGGTATATGATAGTCGGTCTTTTGTTGGACTGGGAGTATGACGCGAGTATTAATAATGGCGTCAACCCTTATTACCCACTGACAGTGTCAATCGATTGTTTTATTGTCAATAATAGTGCATGTACGTACGGTTAATAGTGAGGGATTGTATTTAGGTAAAACATTGTTTGGAATACAGCCATCCTTTTTACTTTCTCTTGCCTATATAAATATATAGGAAGGAAAGTATTGTTTTCATGTCGATTTTTCGAAATCGAGTTTTCACCGGATCTACACTTTTTCAGACCCCCTGAACCCCAAAAATATGTTTTTAGCAATTGGTGTGTGTGTGTGTGTGTGTGTGTGTATGTGTGTACAAAATATCTCAATAACGGAAATTGTATGAACTTGAAACTTGAAACTTTACAATTTACGTACCACTACCGGACCCGACACGAACATTTTCATCAAAATCGGTCAATCGGAAGTAGTAGTTTATTCGTGTAATTTTTCACTTTTTTGCGATTTTCTCAAAAACTGGTCCTACGAATTTTTTAAAAATCGCCTTATTTACTTAATTTTTTATGCTCTACAAGATAAAGGGTAGGCGCCATGTTTGCTTTATTATGCATTTTACCGCAAAATGTATATAATAATAGTTTTAGAAAATTTAAAGTTCTACAATTTTTGTTTGAAACATTTTTTTTGTATAACGCTTAGTTTAGCGGTAATTAGCAATTTTCTGTTTTTTTCTCACGAAAACGTGTGAAAAATCGATTTTTTAAGATTTCGGCCTTAGTATGCATTTTACAACAAAAGTGTATACAATAAAATTTATAGAAAATTAAAAGATCTACAACTTTTATTAATAGCATTTTTTGTACAGTGCCTAGTTTAGCGTGAAAGAGTGATTTTCCGTATTTTAAAGCCAAACTGAGGTTGATTTTCATTTTGCGTCTTTCATATACGATTAAATAATTAGGTTATGTTTATTAAGATTAGTTTTTTGTTTATTTCTAATGTTTTATTACTAATGTTAGGTTTATTGTTAATTATTTGCATTGGCAAGAGAAAGTTGTGTGAGTGTTTCACACCAGATTTTTTTATAGTTAAATTCAGTTTAAATTTTAAGTCAGTAATAACATTTTTGTAATTAACCTGTCTAAGTAATTTAATTGTAAATTATTAGTAATCTAAGTGTAATTAATCCTTTGTAATTTATTATTAAAAAACAGCTGTAATAAGTTTAAAAGAACTTTGTTCGTTGTTTATTATAACTAGGTCCCAAAAGGAAGTTGTCAAACACATTCAGTGCAAAGTCAATATACGCAACAATTACCGATTACGATTGAATTAAATAAGGTGACAATAAAGTGATTATGTATAAAATTAAAATTAAAATTTTTACTACGTCAGTCTCGTTATTTAATAGCCACACCTCGTATAGTAGCTTATAGATAATAGTGAAAATAAATGTTATTTTTCATTTTTGTAAAAAACTAACTCAAAATTACCACCAAAGTGCATCATGAAGGGAAAAATAATTTTAAACAATTTATGAATGTTATAGATGAAAATATCTTCCTCTTCAGGTAAGTATGAGATAATAAATTAAGACCACTTTGATTGGTAAAGTTTTTAATTTCTTATCTTAAAATACCGGTTTAGTATACCTATCGGCTTAAAGAACTGAAAGAAGTATACAAAAAATAATATCGCGTAAAAAATTTTCCAAAACTGATAAAAGTTGGTAACGTTATCTTGAACGTTGATGCACTTCTAAAAAAGAAATGCATTTTTTCCTAAAAATATATTTTTCTTTAAATTAATTTTGAATGTAAAATTATTTATATCACTATGTAGAATCGAAATGGAGTTTTAGTATTATTAAAGTAATTTTATAAAATAAATAATTCTATTATTAGTTGTAGTGTATTTTATAGAATGAATAGAAAATTAAATGACAAATTTTACGAATCTAAAACATTGTAACATCTAAGCTTAGGTTCTTAGGTTCTTAAAAAATTAAATGACAAATTTTACGAATCTAAAACATTGTAACACCTAAGCTTAGGTTCTTAAAAAATTAAATGACAAATTTTACGAATCTAAAACATTGTAACACCTAAGCTTAGGTTCTTAGGTTCTTAAAAAATTAAATGACAAATTTTACGAATCTAAAACATTGTAACGCCTAAGCTTAGGTTCGTTCGGGATCTGGGTTTAATAAATAATAAACAAACTTTGTTTTACTCGGGAAGAAAATACATCAATAAATTACCAGAATAATTTAAAAATATTCTGCTAATTTGCATTAATTGAAAAAAATCTGAAAATTATTTGATTGATAATACTTTTTACAGTGTACAAGAATTTCTGTCTAATTTAATATTTGAATTGAATATGGTGGATCAAAGATGGCCGACAGTATCATATAAAGCTCGTATACTTCAGCAGTTTTATGTTATTTTGTAAATCTGATAATACTGCATAAAATCCGATATGTGTTATTTAAATTGCAAAAAAATTTAGTATTGTAAATTTTTACTCATCCTATACATTAAAAAAATTTCAAATTCAATAATTTATTCATAAAATTTGTTGTGTTTTCCAATTAGATTCAAATGCATTTCTTCTATTTTTTTATTTTATTAACAGAAAAAATTGTTCATAAAATGCACACAACTTTTTCTTATGTAACATAACAGTAGTATTGTATACTTATTATTGAAAATTATAAAAATGACGTTGAAGAATAATTATAAGTTGAAATAATATGATATTAAGTATTGCTTAATATGATTTAAGATCAGTTTGGTATTGTTTTGTAGTAAAAAGCTTTATGACATGAATTTATTTTGAACATGTAAATTTCATGATATTTTTTAAAGAAAACCCACCGGCTTAACAGCTTAACAGCTAATTTTTAGAGACGAAGGTTCCTGGTTCAAATCCGAGTAAAGGTGGTTACTTTGTCTGTGGAAAGAAGAGAGTTGGCGGACAGGCGCAAAATTCGGTGAATACCACCATATTTAAAAAAACCATTTTCTTTATTTTTATCATCATCAACTGTCAAGGATTAGGTTCAACGACCTGTTCCGGCATCCATCTCTTTTTAGGTCTTCCCAAGCCTCACTTCCCTGTAGGTTTATAACTCCATGCTCAAAGAGGAAGTCTGTGTGCTGGTATGCTAAGTAAATGGTTCGACCAGTTTCTCTTCTATATTCTTAACGTTTCACACCGTGATTGAACATTCATCTCGGCGCGTGTAGCTTCGTTACGTTCTCTATGTAACCGGGTACAACCTCTGACTCCACGCAAAAATCTCATTTTAGCAGTCTGGATACGAGATTCATACCTCTGTAATAGCACCCATGTTTCATGGCCGTGCTTGGTCAGCTCATGCGAGGGTTTGGCTTTGAATCGAGATTCTTTTTTTTAATTCATAAAATTTATTGTAAATGCACTTACGAGTTGTGGCTATTAAATAACGAGACTGACGTTGAAAAAAGTTTTATTTTAATTTTATAAAATAATCACTTATCTCCTTCAATAAACACTCCTCTGTCCCTACAACGCTCCATGCAAATTTTCCATTCTTGGAAACAGTGCTGGAAGTCATCTTCTGTCATCTCCTTCAGGACACGTGCCGCTTTCTCTTTTACAGCTTCCACAGACTTAAATCTTGTCCCTTTTAATGCAGATTTCACCTTAGGGAACAGGTAGAAGTCACATAGTGCAAGATCTGGTGAATAAGGTGGATGTTCTAACACTGAAATGCTGTACTTGGCTAGGAATCTCTTGACAGATAACGCGGAATGAGTTGGCGCATTGTCTTGGTGGAGAACCCAAGATTTGTCCTTCCTCATTTCGGGGCGTTTTTTCCTTACTCTTTGACGTAGTTTAGAAAGTACTTTGAGATAGTAATATTAATTAATTTTTTGACCTTAAGGAACCCAGTGAAAATACAAAATCCCATGGATATAAAAAAAAAACAATCATCATTGCTTTAAATTTTGACTGACTCATTCGAGCTTTTTTGGCTCTCAGTGAAGTTCTGCTCTTCCAGTGCATGGATTGGCGCTTCTTTACCGGATCATTAGTAAAAAACCACGTTCCATCACATGTTATTATATTCTACCTGTTCCCTAAGGTGAAATCTGCATTAAAAGGGACAAGATTTGAGTCTGGAAGCTGTAAAAGAGAAAGCGGCACGTATCCTGAAGGAGCTGACAGAAGATGACTTCCAGCACTGTTTCCAACAATGGAAAATTTGCATGGACCTGTGTAAGGAAAGAGAAGCAGTGTATATTGAAGGTGACAATAAGTGATTATGTATAAAATAAAAATAAAATTTTTTACAACGCCAGTCTCGTTATTTAATAGCCACGCCTCGTATTAATGTTGTAACATAATTTATATAAATATGAAAAAATTGGTGTTGATCCAGTAATTCTTCAGAACTACCATAGAACTATTATGGAAGTCGATATTTTCATCTCAGTACCGCATCTTTTAAGGGTTTTCACGAAGAACAAAAACAGAACACCAGATGAACGGAGAAGAGATAAGCCCTCAGAAAAAAATTCTGAAAATTTGGGCTGCAAACCATTTTCCAGAAATGTTCCTAAATTGATCCAGTTCAAAAAAAAAATTTTGTAACCCCACTTACATATGGTTATATAAAATTTTAATTAAAACTATTAAAATTTTACCTTTTCTATATTCATCCTCAGCCATTTAAATTATCTTTTTATTAAAAATTTCAAATGTATGATGTTTTCAAGACAAAATATACATATTAAAAAGAACAATGTTAATCGTCAAACATATTCTGGTATTACTAATTTAAATGTTCTTCGAATCATCCTTAACATTTTCACGGCATCCAACATCAATATTATTATTCTAGTGACATTTGTTATTTTATTATAAAATATATTTTTTAACTGTATATTTCTTCTTTGTTCATATTAATATTTGGTTTTATTTGGTTATTTGGTTTGTAATGTTTATTTAGTTGTTTAAGGTAACATTATTGTTATTTTGGTCTTCCTTAAGGACCAGGATAGACATTATTGGTAGTAACGTTATAAATTTTATTTTTGTTTAGCATTATGCGTGTTACAAATGATATTTCTGGCGCTTTGTTATTTTTATGTATTCTTCTTTCAAACACGAACTATGCTGTTTTGGGGGGAGTTATTTTTATAAATAAAAATAAAAAAAAAACAAAAAATATTCTCTCATATTCCAGGTTTATTTTATTTTTATTATGTGTTCTTGTATGACTTAATTCTTACCGGCTCAATAATCTTAAAAATATGTGTAACATTGACTAAGCGTTGTTATAATTTAAACTATAATTTAGTTTTTTTTTTACTTTTCTTCCCGTATGTGAATATATAGAGAAGGAAAGTGTTGTTTTCATGTCAATTTTTCGAAATCGAGTTTTCACCGAAATAAGCTTACACGTTTTCAGGCCCTTTCAACCCAAATAACATGTTTTCAGCGATTGGTCTGTGTGAACAAATATCTCAAAAGGAAATAACGTACGAAGTCGAAACTTGGAACTTAAGTTATGTGCTGCAACAGGACAAACTTTTCATCAAAATCGGTCAGCCGGAAAAATTAATTTATTCATACGATTTTCACTTCTTTTCGATTGTCTCAAAAACAGTTCCAGTGATTTTTTTAAAAAATTCCTACATTTTTTATGCTGTAAAATATAGGGCAGGTGCCATTTTTCCCGAAATTCTTGGGGCTGTACTCTTGTGGTAAAAAAACGTTGTTGTTTTAAGATTACAGCCTTATTATTAATTTTAGAGAAAAACTGTATATTATAATCAACAACAGTAGTGCGACATTCAGCGCCAAACGAATCGACCAAGCTTGTATTCTCGTCCGGCCGGCTGTACTAAATTTTTTATGCTCTACACGATGCGGTAAGGAGCATATCTGCTGAAATTCATGGTTGCTGTGCTCTCGTAATAAAAAAGTTTTTTTAATTAATGTAATAAAAAATAAAAAACCTACCTCTACTTTTTCCTAAGCACGTTTTTTTACAGAGCTTAGTTTAGCGTGAATCCGTGACTTCTATATTTTGCACATCAAAATCAAAGTCCAACAGAGGTTGATTTTTTTTTTATTCATTTAGTGTTATCCAGTCATTATTAAAATTAGGTTGTGGTTTTCATTATTTACATTGCCAAGAGATAGTCGTGTGATTTACACTAGATTTTAAAAATCTAGTTTTATGTTAACACTTTCAGTGCCGAAACAATGTTTAAAAGTATGATTTAAAGTGTCATTTGAAAAAGGGTGTACAAAAATTAATTTGAAAAAGGGTGTAATTACAAAAAGTGCCAGCTCTTATTTCGAAAACTTGCAGGCGTAAGCCTGCCATTGCAGACCAAAATTTCAACGTTACAGATAAATAAAATTTCCTGTTAAAAAGTATTTTTTTTTGTGTTCATAAAAAAAGAAATCGTTCTAACACTAAAAATTTTTAAAATACAGTAGTTATTTTTAGTTTATTTAAAGGTGCATCGACAGCTTGTTCATTTGCAACTACTGTGAGTTTTGGTATCTTAACGGTGGTTTTAACTTGTTAAAATTTCCAGACCCTAACCAGGAATTGAAACCGGGACTTTTCGCTTTGTAGGCTAGCGCGCTAGTCACTAAGCCACGGAGGCGGTTTCAAAATACAGTATTCCATTTAATTTTTTAAAAAGGTTTTTAGAAATGTTCGGTTATCCGGACGTTGGCACTTTATGCATAACTTACTGACGTCCGGTAAATCGGATGTTGATAATACGTAAAATATATCGACGTCCTGTTTTCTGGACGTTGGTACTGAAAGGGTTAAAAGTTTAAATTTTTAAAAGAGACGTTACGATCTTTATTTTTTAATTACCGGCAAGCAATGATGGTCCCTGAACCGTACTTACGCTTACATAACCGTCAACAGTCATCAACGGATTACCGAGAATAAAGAAGGTGACATCTCCGTTGAACGCCAAGGCATCCATCTCCGCAGTCAAACAACCCTCTTCAGAGACATCAAACCATTTACAGTCCAGCCTTTCTTAGTTTGCTCCTACTGTAAACAAATAATGACGTCACTGAGCATGCGCATTATATAAAAATGTGTACACGCTGATTAAAAGTAACAACAAAATAGGTACTTTCAAAAGTATTTAAATACAAAATACTAAAAAGTATTTTTATAAATGAAATTGTTAGACCTACATCATACCATGACTGATGTTTTAAATACTTTAAGTACTTGTAATTTAAAACATAGTTAACTTAATAGGAATACGACATCCATAAAGTCGTAGACCCTAGCGAGCACCCTGTAGTAGCTGGCTTTGGCTTGTTGACAGTAGGAGCAAACTAAGGTCGGCTGAACTGTAGCTTGTACTGGTAACGCGCTATAATTTGGCGATTACGCCTATCATGTGGACAGTATACTTTCTATCCTACTTACATCGGCCAACCCGAAAGCATAAAACATATAGCCTACCAAGCGTGTAACTCAAAATAAAACCACCACAAACACTTAAGTTATAAAATTCAGTTCATGACCCGTCACACTAAATATGTAAGGAGTAATGTAATTATTTAAAGAAAGTGAATTGTTTAAAATTTAATTGCAATTTAACATAATTTTACTGAAAATAATGAAATATGAAAACAATAAAAATACAATAACATTTTAAAATTACCGTAAATTACCGTAAAACTAGTATTACTCATGACAATAAGATCGCATCGACGGAACTCACGAACTAAATAGTCTATTACTACAAATGTCAGAGTGCAGTAATTAAGTTTACTGCTGATGACCAAAAAGGATACTGAATATAGCTTAGGTCTAGCATTATGGCTTATTTAGAATAAATGTTTATTATTTAGGATAATTATTAAGAATCAATAAATAATACAATGGGATGTTTATAAAACGACATAGTTGTAAACATAATAAATCAATGCAAGAGTAAAACTACAACATGATGTCATGGTTAGAGCTGTCGCTATGATGTATTTAGAAAAGCACATATTATAACGGTGTTTTATTAAGGACGCAACCCTGTTTATAAGAAGATAGAAGTAATACATCGGTAAATTTTCTGTCCCCAATCGGTATGTCTGCAACAGTATACTCAAGGCCAACTTCTAAGAGAGTTAAAATGTTCCAGTCAAGCATTAGTGTGGTGACAGCAGTCGTTTCGTTATATTGTGTCAGCAATGATTTTTTCCAAGGAAGAACCGGGTGTTTTATTAAGAACGCAACCCTATGTTAAAAGCCACAATCTACGGCATATTTTTATTTTCCGTACTTTACAAATTATTAATTAATCTTAATTATTATTTTACAAATGAATAGCAAATTGCAATGAAAACATTGTATTACTTCTATCTTCTTATAATCAGGGTTGCGTCCTTAATAAAACACCCGTTAGTAGCACTTCCACCCCCAACCCCCGCATAGTCCAGTCTTACTCTCGCTGACGATCGTCACCTTATATTGCGTTACCAGTACTCGCCATTCAGTGACAATATAAATTAGAATAGCGCACAGAATCCTGCTGGGGTCCATAAAACTGAAGAGGGCTTAAAGAGTTCCCGGAGGAAGCCTCCTAGTTAGCAAATAATAAAAACACAATTTGAATCCAATCATTTTTATTATTAAGTTACATAAGAATTATTTGACGTAATATAATGAAGTAACAGATAGTATTACTATTATTGACAAATTATTTTTGGTGAAGGATAAAGATTTGTTCTTTATAGTTGCGGTTTCAAGCCATTCAATATAATGACTTACATTTGTGTAGACTCCTGGTAAATTATCGGTTGCACAGCCGATTCCGTATGAAGTTATACCTACTAATTGGTTATAGCATACCAATGGTCCTCCAGAATCCCCCTGTAACAGAATTTTCTTATTATATATTGAAATACAGAATGATTTTTTAGTCCTGTTTCCCAATGTTTGGTAATTTTTTTCTAAGAAGGGAAAATTTGTTTTGCGACTCGAAGTTGGTAGCCCTACTCAATTGGTATAGATACAGCAGTGTGGTTGATTCTCCTTGAGGTGTGTAACATTTTGTGCCGTTTCCGGTCGTGTGAACAGAAAATCTTTTATCCTAGAACAACGGGTTCTCTTTCATTCTTGAACATCATTCATTCATTCAGTTTGCTACGAAATCGTACGAGAATGTAAAAAATCATTTCAAATTAAATTTTTTGTGTTCCTCCACCTGAAAAAAATGTAAATTTCTAGGCTAACAAACCGATTTCGAGAGACAGGTAGTATTTTGCATTTTCTAAAACGTCATCTGTCATGAGAGTTGATCGTCTACTACCTACGGTTTTTGTCGCAAACACTACCTGTCTCTCGAAATCGGTTTGTTAGAGAATGGCTAATTATCGCTAAAGAAGCGATTTCAAACCAATGTTTAGGTGAGGTTGTTTCTTATTTTTAGCTCTAAAATCAGCTTCCAATAAATTGTTCATTTAATCTTGAATCACTCTTTATATTTGACTGCAGTTTCACTCTTGCTGTGGTTATCTTTTTGTAATAATCAAGTTTAGAAACAGCATATGATACAGTAAACAATACTTTAAGCACACAACAAACATACCTTGCAACTATCAACTCTTACATCTGAAGCACAAATAATTGTGTCCAGATTACACGGATATTGAATACTAGTATAATTATCACAACATTCTTCTATTGATTTTATATTAACGGCTGCCATTAATAACGTTTTAGAACTTTTCCCTGTAGCCTGAAATCAAATTCAAATCTTCTATTAAAAAAAATTTAATAGTAGAACTCGTGCACTTTGCTGAGAGCCGCGGAACAGGCATGCGCGCTAGCAGCAGAACGTTCCTTTCTCGTCTTTCCTATCACGTACAGTCACGTAGGCATACGTAAACAATCATGCACAACATCAGTATTTACAAAATCTATTGATTGTTTCCAAAGTCTACTAACTGATACCCATGATGTCATTTTAGTAATACCGTCTGTTTTTTAAATTATATTTTTAGTTTACCCGTGGTGGCTTATTACAATATATTGCATGTATAACTTACGATACTTAGCAGACATATTTAAATTTTAATTGGTTTAACGTTTGTAAAACTTTTCTTTGGATGTGATATTTTCGTCGAATAGTGTAATCGTTCATTTATATTTATATTCGCGAAATAATACGTATATTAGTGACTATAAATGAGTATAATTATTATTGTATTATGTTATACTCTAGGTAAAATATTACGAAAATGTAACTAATATAGAATAAGAATAATAAAAATAGTACTAAGTTCCGCGTGTTGTTTGTTTAGGTCATCAGCCAAAAGGCTGGTTTGAACCTATAGAGGTTTTACTAAGTAAATCGAGGAGTGAGGTGGTTTACAATTGCCTTCCTCACTGAGTGGAAAAGTACACTTATCAGCATGCCAGGCCATCTGAAAAGCATATATTTTCCACTCTGCAAATGACACTTTCACTTCATTCACCACAGGGTCTGGCTGTATAATGAAATCCATTACTTTCACAGGAGATAACTCTGATTAGTGTCTTTTACACCTCTACCTCTTCTGTTCTTAAATGATTCAGTCATTTAATTGGCTGACCATGTGATAAGAAACACAACTATTTATTTTAGCCCTGCAACTAACAGATTGAGTGTAAATAATTTGACACTTTACCTGTCTGTTATGGGCAAAAGTTCCGCGTAACCAATAAATCCAAGTAACGTATGAGGTCTAGTTTACTACGAGCCATACTGTACTGCATGTAGTGGTGTGACTCGCAATGCTTGTTTCACGGCTCTCAGCAAAATGCATAGGCTACACTTATAGTATTGAGAATATTCAAAGATGATTAATGTAAAATTAATACTTTATATATACTACATTTTCCTATAACAGGCAGGTGGATTGTTAAATTATTTGGACTTGATCACTAGTTCTAGGGCTAAAAAAAGTTTTGTTTCTTATCACAACGTCAGCCATTTATAAGACTGAAGTATTTAAGAACAGAAAAGTTAGAAGTGTAAAAGACACACTACTATCGGTTTCATAATCATAGACACCCGAGTTTGAACCCTTACATCTCCAAAACTATGGGTCGGATTTCAACATATTTTACATCAAAATTTAGCTCATTTTATTCTGCGTTGACCTATAATAGTTCAACTTTTTAATGTTGTTTAAAAATTGCCATATCGAGGTTGGTAGACAAAAAGACCCGGTTTTTTTGCTACTGCAACAAATTTCATGTGTCTAGACGCGTGTACCTCAATAACTATTTGACCGAAAAGTTCCAAATTTTAACACAATATAGACAATTCTATTCTTACAGCAAGACGAAATTTAAAATTCGTACGTTATTTAAATTTTGATTTATGTAGTACAATATTCTGAACCCTTGCTATCTCGGTAACCGCTTGATCGTTCGCCACAGGGAAACTATCGTTTTATTCAGCGTAAAACATTTAGTACAGATATGTTAATAACATGAAATATTGATCGGTGAATGTAGAGGTAGAATTTTTAGAATTTTGAAAAATAGACTGGGTAACGCAGGGGTGGGCGCTACTATCTATGTTGCCAGTTTTTGTACGTGACATCCTGTCGGACTGTCTACCTGAATTGACAGACTGCATTGTCAATTCAGGTAGACAGTCGGAATCAGGCAATATGGATAGTAGCGCCCACCCCGCACATTACCCGATCTATTTTTCAAAATTTAAAAAATTTTACCACAACATTTGCCAATCAATATTTCATATTATTAACATATTTGTACTAAGTTTTTTACGCTGAATAAAACGATAGTTTACCCGTACCGAACGATCGAGCGGTTGTCGAAAGAGCAAGGGTTCAGAATATTACTAATAAATCAAAATTTAAATAACGTACGAATTGTAAATTTCGTACTCGCTATAAGAATATAATTGTCTATGTTGTGTTAAAATTTCGAACTTTTTGGTTAAATAATTATCGAGTTACACGCCTTTAAACTCATGAAATTTGTTGCGGTAGCAAAAAATCTTTTTGCCTTCCATTGTCGATACGGCAAATTTTAAACAACATTAAAAATATAGGACTATTAAGAGTCAACACAGAGTAAAGTGAGCTAAATTTTGAAGTAGAGTATGTTAAAATTCAACTCTTAGTTTTTAAGATGCAGGGGTTCAAACTCGGGTGTCTATGATTATGAAATAGATTTTTTTTTTTTTGGTTTTACGTCCGACTGTTCTGTAATTACTGCTAATGCAGACGGTATAAAACAGGTAGTAGTCACAGTTATCGTCTCTGAGAGTAAAGAATTTCATAATACAGCCAGACCCTGTGGTAAATGAAGTGAAGGTGTCATTTGCAGGGTGGAAAGTAGGTGCTTTTCAGAGAGCCCAGCATGCTGATAAGCATACCTTTCAACTTAGTGAAGAACCATTGGTAAAACACCTCTTTGGAAAAAGTAATGAATTACACTACACAGCCAGATCCTGAGGTGAACGAAGTAATGTTATCATTTTCAGGGTGGAAAGTAGGTACTTTTCGGAGGGCCTGGCATGCTGATAAGCATACGAAAATACTCGTACTCTTTCAACTCAGTGAAGAAGGCACATTAAAACACCCTCCTCCTTGTTTTACTTTCTGGAGGTTCAAGCCAGCCTTTTGGCTCTTGACCTAAACAACAACAACAACAAAAATATAACGTTAACCATAATATAGACATGTTACTGAATAAAGACGAAAATGTTATCAATAACCCATTGGCCATTTGTTAATGAATTTCACTCAAGTTTTGCGAATTACCAGGCCCTTTTTTTAATTCTCTAACAAAAGAATTGACTTTAAGAACAAAGTAAAAATTGCTATGTTGGTCGCCAACATTCGAAAAGAATAAATACTTGAAGAGGAAGACAATATCCCCAGTGGGTGTCAGTAGAAATATGGGTGGGAGGGGATAATATCACTTAAGAAAAACGATTCGTTAGTTTTAAATAACTTAGTATAAACTTTAGTCAATAGGTATGAATAAACATAATACGCGCGCTAGTTTTGTATGGTATATTTTTATTGAACTATGAAAAGAGCTCAATAACTTTTCTAAGATTAGTAAATAAAAAAAACGTAAAGTCGTACAGTTACACCCCAACCGCTTATAACGCAGATAGTTCCATCTGGTGGTGGCCGTGTTGCATATGGAATTTCCATGACCTCCTTTGTCCATACAAACTTGTCTTCAACCTCCAAAGAAAACAAATAAAAAATGTTGTATACAACTTTTAATTAAAATATCTACACACATTAATTCTACAGTATGCAAGTAAAAGATCTTCTTTTTCTTCTCACGATCAAGGATTTGGCCTCCGCCTGTTCCGACTCACAAGAGCGGCAAACTACTGAATTATTGCCATCTTCTCCGTGGCCTCCCTACATCTCTCCTCCCCACCGGTCTGTATTGCAAAACACTGAAAGGGATCCTTCCTCAGGAATTCTTTCTACGTGCTCCCTCCATCGATTACATTATTCTGCAATCTTACCATTCAGGTTGTAGTAAAAGATGTTTAATCAATTAAAAAGGTTATTTCTTGAAAAAGTCGATAGGTGTTATTTGATTAACGGAACTCGCTCGCTTCTTTACCGCCGTATAAGAGTGTATTAAACACTTCGCAGTAGCATACTTATTGGTATAACCCAGCGAGTTTGAGTATTATTGAATAACGTGAAATTTAGTGCACATAGGCTATTGTATTTCGTCTTATTTAATTGTCGTAAAAAAGGATTGACAACATTTTATTGATGTTTAGCAAAGCAATTAAATATTACTGTAGGTACTGTACAGTATTTAACAATCATTAAAAACTGTGCGTTTTATTACTGGAACTCTTCCTGACGAAACCGATACAGTACTGTACTACGCAGTACAGTATTATGATTCATGTGCCGCAATATGCAGATTTTTCTTAGATTGGTTTTTTTGGGACTACCTCGGTTAACCAGGTTTCGGATAACCGGAGCTCTACTGTATTACGCCATTAGATCTATATTTTTCACAAAAAGAAGTGTAAAAGTTTAACTGAACAGTTCAAAATTACCTTTACAAGAGCAATATCATTTTTGAGATACAATTTGCTGTAATTCGGATGTTTTACAATAATTTCAACATCTCTGTATTGACCACAATGTTCCTTTCGATCAAGGCATCCAGCAACTATTGTTACGTCGTCCACATCCAGAATTCTTAAACCAGAAATTTAAAAAAAAATTCATTACAGTCAACCTAGGATAATTTAGTCAACAAAAAATAGTAGTTTACTCGTACAATTATTACTTTTATACGATTTTCTCAAAAAAGGCTACACTAAAGTTTTTGACTGTACTGAAAATGAAGTAAAGATGCTGGTCTGGCATCTTTTTATCACTCATTTTCATTATCATTATTATCCACAGTCTCCATTAGCAGAAATTGCAGAACAGTCAGACGTAAAACCAATAAAAAAAATTGTGTATTATTCGATATAAAAATGGTTGAATGGGTGGGTGAGTTAGAGAGGGAGTGAGTGAGTGAGTGAGTGAGAAAGTAAGTAAGTAAGTAAGTAAGTAAGTAAGCAAGCAAGCAAGCAAGCAAGCAAGAACAAAAAAAGAAAGAGAGAAAGTAAGTAAGTAAGTAAGTACGTAAGTAAGTAAGTAAGTAAGTAAATAAGAAAGAAAGAAGGGAAGTAAGAAAGTGAGAAAGTAAGTATGTAAGTAAGTAATTAGGAAAGCAGATAAGTACGTAAGTAAGTAAGTAGGTAGGTAGGTAAGTATGTAAGTAAATAAGCAAGCAACGAAGTAAGCAAGCAAGTAAGCAAGGAAGCAAGCAAGCAAGCAAGAAAGAACGTTAAGTAAATAAGTAAGTAATTAAAGTAAGTAAATAAGTTAAGTAAGTAAGTTGTGGTAATAAAAGTAATTGGTAAGTAATGAATTGAAGATAATGGTAATATGTAGGCTTATTAGTTTTATCTTGACATGTCCTACAGCCTACTCCATTCTGGAGTCTCCTGGATGTAGCTATATAAAATAATTTTGTTTGTGCTCTACAAGATAGGGTAAGCAGCAGTCTGCTGAAATTTGTTGGGGCTGCGCTCTCGCAGTAAAAATTGTTGTTTTCAAGATCACGGCTTTAGTATGCATTTTTGGTAAAAAAGTACTGTAATAAATAATCAAAGCTGTAGAAATTTCTAAAGCTCCTAAACCTTTTATTCCAAGCTTTTTTCATACAGAGCTTAGTTTAGGACCGATTTGTGATTTTTTTGTATTTTACTCATTGAAATTGGTAAAAAATGGGATTTTTAAGAATGTGGCCTTAATATCCATTTTGCGATAAACATAATAAGTGTAAAGTTACAGAACATTAGAAAAAAATAGAACTTTTATTACAAGCACTTTTTTCTAGAAAGCTTAGTTTCGCGTCAATTAGTAGGGTAAATTTTCTTATTTTTCAGTTCGAAACGAGGTGATTTTCATTTAGTGTCATTCATTCACGATTGAAATTAGGATATTAATCAAATTTTACCTTGTTTATTCGTTATTAAACATAGGTTAGACCCATATTTTGTATACGTAAGCAAGCTGTCACAACGTATATTAATAAAATTGAAAAAAATATGAACTTACTCGGGAAAGCAATGTGCAGCTGAAACTACAAAGTACGGTGAAACAATTGATCCTCCACAGACGGTGACAGATTCGTACCAGATTGCAACCTACACACATAAAAATTATACAGAAAACACAGTAACAAATTTCCAATGGGCATGGGCCAACTGAAGAATGGGGAAGAGTCCCCCCTCTAACTACCTCTTTATGATAATTGGAATAGCGATGATTTACAGCTTGATCGACTGTAGGGGAATATTATTGACGCACAGAAGTGGAAGAGACGAGAACAGTACAACAAACAAAGTACTGTCTGTCAATAAATTAATTGCCTCCGGCAGAGGGGAGCAATATGCAAATTGTAAAACCATTTCAGAAAACATACATCTAATTTTTCTTAAGTAACTGAAACTTGCCGGAAATGACGTATTTTTATAAAACTAAGTATTTCGCATGTTTTTTGGTCTATAAAATTATTTCGAAATACGGTTAATGAGATAATGTATAATGTAGTAAAAGTTTTGTTTTTGAAGAAAAAACCGTAGCCTACTTTTTTTCAAATACTCGTCATTTTTCAACACTATTTCACGGATTAACATAATACGTGGCAGGTTTGTTCTGTAATAGTTATGGAAAACGATGTTGCAATAACATTTAACAAAAAATTATTACTTTTTAAGTTACAAGTAATACAGTTTTTTCTTCAAGAACAACACTTTTACTACATTATATATTATATTGTGTCATTATGCGTATTTTTCAAAATAATTTTATAGAACCAAAACATGCGAAATACTTTGTTTTATTAAAATACGTCATTTCCGACAAGTTTTAGTTACTAAATAATAAAATTAGAAATGTTTTCTGAAAGGTTTTACTATCCGCAAATTGCTCCTCTCTGCCGGAGGCCATCAAGTTAAATAAAGACAGTACCACGTCTTCAAAGTTTTTTTTTTTTAATTATAAAATAAAATAATATACGCATAATAATAAGTTGGCCCATAATTTTATTATTACTACTACCGTATATATACTAACTATATAATATACTAACTCTGTAACCGCTCATTAATTAGGCAATTTAAAAAAAACCATTTATTTAGTATAAAAATTAATACAAATTCATTAATGTTATAGAACAGCGATTGACCAGTTATTCGGTAGATTTTTTTAGATATTTAAATAATGAAAGAAGCTTAACTATGTTGCCGCATTGTAACTCGGTAGGCCTACTACCTAAATTTACCTGGGACCTGTCCTTCCAACATACGAATAACAAACATGACATTGCAAAGTTAATACCCATCCATCATTTACTTATAATACTACTACCAGTTGTATGTTACGTCGGAAGGCGACTTTAGCAGGAAGAGAAAAGAACACAACCGATTAAAAGACGTGGCAACATGGTTAAGCTTCTTCCAACCCCCGCAGTATCAATCATTATTTAAATATCTAAAAAGTTCTACCAAATAACTGATCAATTGCTGTTCCATAACATTAATGAATTTGTATTAATTTTTTATACTGAATACAATGATTTTTTAAAATTTCCGGATTGATGAGCGGTTACGGAGTTAACAGGGTTTCAGAATTTTACTAATAACTCAAAATATAAATACGCTACAAATCTGAAATATCGTACGTAAAATAAAAACATTAAGGTTTATATTTCGGCGAAGTCTCAAATAAATCGGTCGAGCGGTTTTTGAATTATAAGCCTCTAAATGCATCCAATGTGTTGGAGCAACAAAAAAACCGGCTCTTGTTTTCTTCTCATCCTGATATCGGAATACTAATAAACGCTAAAAATATGAATTTTACATGTAACAACGCAAATTGAGATAAGCTAAATTTTGGTGTATAGAACGTTAAAATTGAACAAGCAGTTTTGAAGAAACAAGTCTCCCAACTCGGGTATCTATAATAAAGAAATCAACAGTAGTTGTAGCGATGGAGGCATTACTGTTCAATACGCCCTCGTACCTCCCTCTTAAGCTAAGGCGTCTCTCAGGGTTTGAGAACTGCATTACGATCCATTAAATCATCATTAGATACGATTGTGAAAACCTTGAAACTGGAATACACGTTATAAAGGAATTGCTTATGAACGTCTAAAACAACCGTTACCAATAAAGCAAAACTTGAATAAGATGCTGCTTTCCACTTCACCTCAACTTTCATGAAAGTATAGTATTGTCAAAAGTTAGGTAAAATCTTCCTTAAATGTTTCCTGAAACTGAAAAGCCTTTCTGCTATTGAACACTCAAAGTATAATAACTGGATCGAAAACCTTGCATTATCAAGATTTAGGTGATTCTAACTTTATACTTGTATTTTTTACTAAAAAAACCAATTTGAACAAAACAGACCTCATTACCTGGAAGGGAATTTCTCCACGTTCGGCAGTTCTGCCTCCTATAATTTTTAATTCATTATAGAATTCTTCCCCTGTAACAGGCCATTCTGCACTTTTTGCTCCTACTGGAAAGGTAACCATATTATTAAAATTAGCAATAATTAAGTTTATAGAAATCTCTGTACGAGTTTTTTCAACTCACTTTTTTGTTTAAGGGAATGAAAAAATCGAAAAACTATCGATTTTCGGTTTTTTACCCTAAATGATAGTTTTAAATTTCCTTTTTCCAATGGTACCTAAATTACGTCTCTGAGACAACTAGAAATATTTTTATGATTTTTTGTCTTGCTCGAATATTTCTTCACTAATTGTTTTTCATTTTATCCGTTACCTAGACTTTACAACTTTTTAAAATATTTCCTTATAGTATTATAATTTTTTCAGTAATGATTATCTTGAAGTTAAGTTGGCAATGAATCAGTTAATTTAGATTTTTAGAACCTTTTGACAGTGTGAGTTTGTTTATTGTGAATCGAAGTACATTTTGATGAAGATATATTCACCATTTTCAAACGCATTTTTCTCAGTTTCAGTTTTTTTTCAGATTCATGTACCTTTTTCTCATGAACCAATTGAGATATCGGGATAAAATTTTTTGGGCATGTACAACTAACTTAGGGCTTTAATTTACGTGTATGGTTTTTAAAATTTTCATATTTGAATAAAAAAAATATTTTTTCCTAAACATTCTGAAGTCAAAAATAGTATTTTTTAAAAATTCTTCTAGACATTTTAAATTAAGGCTTTTAGAAAAACCACACACGTAAAAGTTGTAAAAAGAACTGAATATTTTAATTTGGTGAATGAATCAGGTTTACATCTTGAGTAGTTCTTGAGAAAAAGGTACAAACGTTAAAATTATGTAAGGTACGATTCCGGACTCCCGTTAAGGTTTTTTCAATGACACTACTGCAATCCAAGACACGATACATTATACCTTGGTTAAGAAACTGACCAATTATATTGTGACATTATGGATCAATGGTGGGCAGCTATTGTATATAGAATTTTGTATGACGGGTAGTCTATGTGCCTTGTTGCCAGCTGGTGCCGACTGACTAATTGTTTGACCTTTTATTACTTTCTCTTGCCTATATGTATACGAAGGAAAGTATTGATTTCATGTCGATTTTTCGAAATCGAGTTTTCACCGGAGCTACACGTCTTCAGACCCCCTGAACCCATAAAACATGTTTTTAGCGATTCCTCTGTGTGTGTGTGTGTGTGTGCGTGCGCGCGCGCGCGCGCGCGCGTGTGTGTGTCTGTGTGTGCGTGTGAACAGAATATCTCAAGAACGGAATATCATACGAACTTGAAACTCAAGTTACACACCACTACCAGACCCGACACGAACATTTTTATCAAAATCGGTCAACCGGAAGTAGTAGTTTATTCGTGTCACTTTCACTTTTTTGCGATTTTTTTAAAAACTGGTTCTACGATTTTTTTTTAAAAAATCGCCACGTTTACTAAATTTTTTATACTTTACAAGATAGGCGTCATGTCTGCTAAAATTCTATGAGAGGCTGTTTTCACGAAAACAATGGTTCTTTTTAAGATTGCGGCTTTAATATGCATTTTAGCACAAAAATGTTTCTGGTAAAAGTTGTAGACAATTTAAAATTCTAAAATTTTTATTTCAAACATTTTTTGTGTAACGCTTAGTTTAGCGGTAATTAGCGATTTTGTTTTTTCTCACGAAAACGTGTAAAAGAGTATTTTTTACGATTTCGGTTAGTATGCATTTTACGACAAAAGTGTAATAATCAAATTATAGGAAATTAAAAGATCTACAACTTTTATTTCAAGCATTTTTCTCTACAGAGCCTAGCTTAGCGTGAAAGAGTGATTTCCCGTACTTTGAAGCCAAACTGAGGTTGATTTTCATTTTGCGTCTTTCACTCATGATTAAAATAAGCTTATGTTTATTGAGGTTAGTATTTTTGTTTATTTCTAATGTTTTATTACTAATTTTAGGTTTGTTTGTTTACTTTTTTTTATCGGCAAGAGAAAGTCGTGTTAGTGTTTTACACCAATTTTTTATTTATTAATTTTAGTTATTTTCTATGTACTTTCCATTATTTTAAAATTTCTCTAGCAAGGTGTAGGAAGTACGATGTTAAGTTCTTTTATTCTTCTATTATATTTTATTCTTGAAATTCTGACCCGTTATTGATAAAACAGTCGAATTTTATTTACTCAGTTCAGTGGTAACTCGGATATAAACCCAGTGAGATTATAGTCTTAGTTTGTTAAAATTCGTTTTGTACTCAACGTGGTGCGATCGTTAGCAGATCTTCGTATTACAAAAGATAGAATAAAATTGTGGTTTGATAGTTGATAAATTATTTAATTGTGCATAGTGATATCTTCTTTTAAGTTATGTTAAGTTTAAATATTAAATTTTTAATAATGTTTCATAATCGATTTAGTATATTAAGTTGTTGGATTGTAATTTACCTGTAGTTGTAATCGTAAACTAATAATTTACGTATTATAATTAATTGAGAGATTTGGTAATAAATACTTACTACAAGTTTAAAAGGAATTTTTATCATTTTTTAATAACTAGATCCCAAAAGAACCCGGAATAAATGTTATACAGTAAAACCTCCACAAACGACCACCTCTTCTAAGCGACCAACTCTTTAAACGACCAGTTTTTTCGGGAACCAAAATATTAAGTATTCTTCCCCATTAAAATTTACCTCCGCTAAATGACCACTCTTTAATCCGACCGCGACTGGTAAAAACGAGCAAAAGTGACCACTTTACTTTAATAATAGTCTACCTATAATAAAAATTAAAGGTAGATGGACAAACGTATGTAATACAGAATAGCCATGCGCTACATATTGATACTGCTACCTCAGGCAGGCTTGAAAATAGCTGACGATTTTCATAATGAAGAGAGAGATTTAGTTCAACTTGGACAACAAGTGAATCTTGAAGTTATAGTTCACTGTGAAGAAGCCATCCCAACATGCGACGAAAAGGACGAGTGGCGAAATGGTTTGTTTAAAACTGTTACTGAAAACTGCCAAAACGACAGCATGATGGAAGGTAGTAGCACGAACGAGAGTGACTTCGAGGGCGAGGAAGAAGTAGAGGGAATTGAAGATGTTTTGTGTAATGCCAATAGGAAAAAGTTTAGAAGTTTTCAGTGGTTTAAAAAAAACATGGCCCGAGAACAAAAAGTGCCACAACTGCTAGATTTGCTGGAAGAAGCTGAGGGCATTATAAAAAAAAACAATGGTTGCAAAAAATTAACAAGCTGTTAAACAAACAACAATCGAAAATTACTTTAATTAATTTTTATAACAATTTTATTTTAAAATGTTTTCTTAGTTTTAAATTTTTTGAGTTATATGTAACTCCGCCATTGCCGGTCGCAAGCCCGGGACTTATCTCACAAGTGATGAGGAAGGAGGAGCAGGAGGAGTAACACCTCGTTAGAAAACCATGGTCCATCTGGCTCCGGATGGTAGCACCATGTAAGGGCCCCTGCCTAGGGTTACTAGGTGAAAACCGGCCAACGGTCTCGAAGGCGGATGAGGAAAAGATTCCCAATGGTGGAGAGGGCGGAAGAACCTAGGGAGTAAACCCGAAGGAAATCCAGGGTGGGGGTTGAATCGTTGGGCTAGCGCCCTGACATTCACAAAAATCTCTACTTGCTAAAAAATCCCAATAATAAGCCTCGGAATACGGACTGGACTCAACGGGAAAAAAACATAGGATACGAAAACGATTAATGCATATTGGATGTTGGAATATACAAGGACTGAATACAAAGAAAGAACAAGTATTTGAAGAACTCCACAGGTATAAAATGGATATCGCAGTACTGAGTGAAACTAAGAAGAAAGGCCAAGGAAATAACTACGAAGATGATTACATTATACTTTTGGAGTGGGGTGGATAAATCTAGTAGGGCTAAAGCTGGTGTAGCTATGGCAGTGAAAAGGAACATGGAAAGAAATATAACGGACTGGAATCCAATGAATGAAAGAATTATTACAGTTGACATGATAATAAAGGGAAGAGATGTAAAAATATTTGGTATATATGCACCCACAGATGACTCAGACATAAACACTAAGGACACCTTTTTTGACAAACTCTCTGAGGAATTAAACAAAACAAAAAGCAGACAAGAAATAATATTATTAGGGGACTTCAATGGAAGAGTAGGCCGGGACTCTGACAGTAAAATAATTGGACGACATGGGGAGGATGTAGTGAATGATAATGGTATGAGATGGATTGAGTTGTGTGAGCAATATTCACTGAGAATACTGAATGGATTTTTTCAACATAAGGATATAAATAAGTATACTTGGACACAAGCAACAAGGAATCTAAAATCGATAATTGACTATGTAGTAATCAAGCAAGACTCTGCCATAACACCTTACGATGTGAAAGTTTGGAGAGGAGCTGAATGTGGTTCGGATCATCGCCTTGTAAAAGTCCCTGTCAATATAAAATACAACAAGAGGCAGAGACAGCATCTGCCTATATAACTATAGTATAAGAAAAAGAAGGTTAGGTTATGTTAGGACAACCCAACCTCACATTAAGCAATCACAGGTGCTACAAAAAGGTAATGATCCAAAAGGTAATGAAAAGGTAATGATTAGGTTTAAATCCGGATCACGGGGTTGTTATAAACTATAAACGATAGTTTAGTGCATCTGCTACCAACAGATGCAGAAATTATAGGAAACAAACAGGTAGGTGCACAAAATGATTTCATCAATCAAGTTCAGGTTAGGAATACATCTCACTTCTCTATTTTGCACCAAAATATTCAATATTTAAGTAATAAAGTGGATACAGTTGAAATATTCTTAAGGTCTGAGAACCCAGATATGGTATTATTCACCGAACATGGGCTAAAAAGTAATGAGATTTCTATGATTAGGTTTCCGGGGTTTTCTATTAGTGCTTCTTACTGCAGGAAATTTCATAAAAGTGGAGGAGTCTGTATACTGACTAATATCAGTAGGAACATACATACACGTAACTTACCTTTTGTAGACAGGTTTTCTCAGGAAATGAATATGGAAGTAGTTGGGTTAGAAGTTAGGTTGGGAGTACGGGAAAGGATGGCTGTCATAGGTGTTTATAGGTCTCCAAATGGCGATTGGGACCAGTTCTGTAAATTGTTCAGTGAATTGCTGGAGAGTTTGACTGAACGGTATATACGAGTTGTTGTTATGGGTGATTATAATGTAAATCTTGCTATTCAGAGTAAAATGTCCGAAGAGTTCAGGGATATTGTGAACATGAACAATCTGGATATAAAAGTTAATGATTACACAAGGATTACTAGCCATTCTCAAACGATAATAGATAATATTCTAACAAATATTGTTAGTTGTCAGGTTAGGTTAGGGGGTTCAGAATTCTCTGATCACGGGTACCAAGTAATAGATATTCAGCATTTAGGTGGTCAGGCCCTGAATCAAAAAGTTAATAAAGAAATTAGGCTAGAGGACAAGGGTAATATAAACTGTTTATTGCACAGTTTATCCAAAGAAGATTGGAAGACTGTCATTAATGCTTCCGAAATTAATCAAAAATATCATTATTTTATTGAAACTTTAAAATTTCACTATAGTAGTAGTTGTCCTGTAAAAAGGGTAGTTTTGACAAATAGAATTAGGGAAATAGACCAATGGATTACAGGGGATATTTTGAAACTAAAATCTGAAGTCAGAGATGTCTACTCTGAGTTCAAATCAGATAAAAATGAATTTAATGAGCAAAGGTACAAACAAATTAAAAAAATATTATGCTAAAGAAGTTCTGAGTGCTAAATGCAAAAAAACTGCTGAAGTCCTTCGTAAATCAACTAATTTAAACTCAGCAATATGGTAAACAATAAATAGGAATCGGAATGTAGTTAGTAACAGGGGATAGACAGATATACCAAAAATTGTTAATAGTAATAATGAAGTTATGGAGAATGGTTCAGAGATTAGTAATTATTTTAATAAGTATTATCAGGAAGTAGCTTCAAAGCTTAAACAGCAGATTACGGAAACTGAGGGATATTGTGAAGCTAGGGGGAATAGAGTTGTAGATAAATTTGTATTTAGCTCAGTTTCACATGAGGAACTAGAATCAGTTATTGATAGCTTAAAAAGTAAGAAAACGGTAGGGTTAGATGGGATCTCAAGTATTATTGTTAAAGAATGTAAAAATTTTTTATTAACACCTCTCCTTCATCTAATTAACTTCTTCCAGGAAAGAGGTGTATTTCCAAAGCAACTAAAGGAAGGTAAAATATTACCTGTGTTTAAGAACGGCAATACCCAATTAGTGGAAAATTATAGGCCCATAAGTATATTAAACACTATTAGTAAAATTTTTGAAAAGGTAGTGTTTAATAGGTTAATCAGTTTTTTGACTGAAAACCTTATTATCTCAAAAGATCAGCATGGTTTCCAAAAGGGTAAGTCAACCAAAACTGCTATTGTCTCACTTTTTGAGCAGATAGTTGATATATTGAATGCAGGAGAGAAGGCCTTAACTGTGTTTCTAGACCTCAGTAAAGCTTTCGACTGTGTTGATCATGAAGTCTTGTTGAAAATGTTAGAGTCATTAGGTATAAGGGACGTAGAACTTAAATGGTTTCAGTCTTATCTGGTAGGTAGAGTGCAGTGCGTAGAAATAACTAGAGTAGTTAGGGGGAAACTTACAAAAATTTTGTCTGAAAAGCTTGATGTCAAAGCTGGTGTTCCGCAGGGTTCAATTTTAGGCCCCATTTTGTTTTTATTGTATATAAATAGATTACCAGAAATCTTACCCAACAGTGGAGCTTTATTGTTTGCTGATGATACTTCAATCATAAACAAAAGTTTACTGGTAGAAAATCTCGAAGTTAATACACAATTCATCTTAGCATATGCATCTTAGCATCTTCATATTAGCATAGAATCTGTAGTCCAATTTCTGAATGAATTAAGGTTAACAGTTAATGGGAAAAAATGTCAGTACTTACAGTTCAAAAACAAACACAATGTAAGGGAAAACAGAGAAGTGGATGTCTTTATTCAGAATCATATCTTAGATCATGTGCAAACAGTGAAGTTTCTAGGAGTGTCACTAGATAGGACCCTATCATGGGATTATTACACCGATCAAATTTGTGGTAAAATATCATCTGGGGTATTTGCATTAAAACAAATTGCCAGATTAAATGATAAAAAATTGCTTATAGCAGCTTATCATGGTTTAATTTTATCTCATATCAGGTATGCCATACTAGTATGGGGTAATTCATCACAGGGTAACATGGAAAGAGTTTTTAAAATACAGAAAAAAGCTGTTAGGTGTATGATGGGAGTCAACCACCTTGCCTCATGCAGATCACTATTTAAAGAGCTGCAATTGCTCACAGTTCCTTCTTTGTACATTTTTGAAGTGATAATGTACGTAAAGAAAAATACCATTTTACAGAATTTAGATGTTCATAACCACTACACAAGAAACAGAATCGATTATTATGTTGCTAATCACAACACTAAATTGTTTGAACAAAAACCAACTTACGCAGGTAGAAAATACATCAATAAATTGCCACAAGGTTTAAAAAGTTGTGACAATTTAAGTCATTTTTAAAAAAAGCTAAAACAGTATTTGATTGATGAAACATTTTATAGTGTGCACGAATTCCTTTCTAAATAATTTTTGGTTGAAAAGTATTTAACTTGTAATTAAACAAATATTGTGTACTATTTGATACAAAGGGGTTCATGACAAGCCTACTGAGTTAAGCAGTAGCAGGGAAAAATTATTGGTAAGTGATGAATTTATCATTGTGTTGATTTTTTAAATTTTAATTTTGTGTGATATTTGATTCAATGGGGTTCATGACAAGCGTACTGAAGTAAGCGGTAGCGAAAACAATTTTCTGGTGGTAAGTGATGAATTTATCATTAGTGATAAACTTTCAGTTTATCAGTTTTATTTGACATGTCCTATACTCCCTTTGGAGTCTCCTGGATGCAAGTTAAAAAAAAGCATGAACAGAACAATAAAGTTGAAGCCGCAAAATCATACAATATAGACGGCTTGAAAAATGAATCCACAAGTTTTCTTTACAAACTGCGTTTGGCACAAAAATTAAAAGAGGAGATTACCGGCACGGCAGAAGAAATGTATGATATTTTGAAGAACAAAATGCACACTGCAGCACTCGAAGCTTTAGGTTTGAAAGAAAAAAAAAATATAATAATTATTGGTGGACTGACAATCTAAAGGATCTGGTGGAGGAAAAGAAAAAACTATACCATAAATTGTTAGTATCTAATGATGACGAAGACAGGGAAAATTATAATCGACTTAAATATACAGTGAAAAAAGAAATAATTAAAACAAAAAACCAGACTTGGGATAAAAAATGTGCGGAAATAAACTCAATGGTAGGAGGATCTAGATCTAGGGAAGCTTGGACCACTATAAACAATCTAAAAAAAATATGAATGAAAAAAGAAAAATTAATCCTATAAAAATAACACAATGGAAAGACTACTATAATAATCTTTTAACAGAGCAACGCACAGAATATCTGGAGACAGGCATTGAGGCGGAGGAAATAGTGGTAAGAGAAGCAGAGCCAATTAAATTAGAAGAAATAAAAACAGCACTGCGTAAAATGAAAAATAATAAAGCCCCAGGACCAGGTGATTTGCCTATCGAGTTAATTAAACACGCCACCATGACAGTACTAGAACTGCTGTGTGAAATTTTTAATAAGTGTTTAAAAGGAGATGTGATTCCTAAAGACTGGAAGATCTCATATATACATTCTATATACAAAAAGGGAAAACGAAGTGAATGTAATAATTATCGAGGTATTAGTGTTACATCATCCATTGGAAAGCTTTATGAAAGAGTTATAAAAAACAGAATAGAAAAGGAAATAACAGAAATAGAAGAGCAAAGTGGATTTCGACCAGGCCGTTCCTGTGTGGACAATTTATTCACCCTGAAACATTTAATAGAAAAGCGACAAGCAAGAGGTATGGAATTGCACGCCACTTTTATAGATCTGTGTAAAGCATTCGACTCCGTTCCATTACAGAAATTATGGCTTGCAATGAAAGATGCAGGCATAAATAATGTGTTTATAAATGCCGTGAAAGCATTGTACAAGGAAAATCGAGCAGTCATAAAAATTGGCAATGAAACCTCTGAGGCTTTTTCTCAAACAAAAGGGGTGAAACAGGGTTCCTGCCTCTCTCCAACCCTATTTAAAATATATCTGTGCAATGCTCTAAAGAAATGGACAAAAAAATGTAGCCCAATGGGAATAGAACTGGAGGATGTTAAGATACATACATTCCTCTTTGCAGATGACCAGGTAGTTCTTGCAGAAGATCATCAGGACATGACCTACATGATAATAAAACTGATAGAGGAATACAGAAAATGGGGCTTGGAGGTTAATACAGATAAGACACAATACATGCAGTTAGGAGGCACAGGACAGGATATTGAAACGGAAAATGGCTTGATCATAAACGTTAAAAAATACAAATACCTCGGCGTTGTAATTAGTGAGGATGGAAAGGATAGAGTGGATATCATGGAAAAGATAAGGAAGGGGAAAAATATGATTAGATCACTACACCCAATCCTATGGAATAAAAACATAACTAAAAAAACAAAAAAAAGTATATACCAGGCAATGATTGAGCCTGTCGTGACGTATGGGTCGGAAGTGTGGAGTGTGGATAAAATTACATCTCAAAAACTTCTCTCAACTGAAATGATGTACTGGAGGAGAAGCTTAGGTTTAACGTTGCTGGACCGAATCAGAAATGAAACCATAAGGGAGAGGATGGGCGCAAAAAACACGATAATGGATGTCATCGGAGAGAAACAATTAAAATGGTATGGACATCTGCGCAGAATGAATGAGGAGAGTATACCGTTGAAGGTCTGGAACTGGATTCCTGCAAACAGAAATAAGCGTGGAAGACCGCGATAGGAATGGATCTCCAACGTCCGTATTCAAATGGAAAGTAAAGGACTTTTTGAAGGAGACTGGATCGATAAGGAAAGATGGCGATTGGGATGCGAGAAGCGACACAACTGACGTTGCAAAAAACTCGCTATATATATATATATATATATATATATATATATATATTATTATTATTATTAAGTCGTTGATCGACCAACTAAGGATCACGTTAAGCACTATGCATTTTGGTCTCTTCTTCTCAGGATGTCATTCCTCTTATCTGCCCAAAAAGCCTTCATTCGTTCGGAATGCTCCCTTCTTCTCTCATCCGTCCACCTCCCACCAGTACCCTCTCTTCTTGCAGATTGCACAGTCAGACTTATCCTTTTGTCATTTGTCTTCTGCCTAAATTTGTCTCTATCGTAAATGTCCTCTTCTTCAACTCGAAATTTTTTTAGATACTCTTTAGTATTGATAAACCACTTCAAAGTAGTCTTAGTATTATCAAAGTTATTCAAAATTTTCTTTGTCAGTCTGTTATTGCTAGTCCTCTTTATGTGCCCGTAAAATCGTGTTCTCCTTCTTCTGAAAGTCTCTGACATCCTCTCTACATTTTCATACAATTTGGTGTTTGAAACGTTTTAATAGGTATTGTGTTCTTCATCATATCGTGGCCCATAGATCTTTCTCAGAATCCTTCTTTCTCTCTTCTCGACATCCTCTATAAGTCCTTTATTTTCTGAGGTCAATGTCTCTGATGCATATAAAGGCACAGGCTTTACTACTGTTTCGTAATGTCTTAACTTTGCAGTTCTTGAGAAACATTTTTTGTTGTAAATATTATTAGTAGCTAAATATGCCAGATCCAATTTCTTAATCCTGGCTTTTAACGCCTCTTTGTCACTTCCATTCTTCATGATTATTTCGCCCAGATATTTGAATTTATCCACAATGTTAATCTTCCCATATTTTGTTTTCAATGCCTTATCCGTTATACCTTTTATTGTTGTCATCAGTTCTGTTTTTTCATACGAAATTTGTAGTCCTGCCTGTTCTGCAACTTCCTTCAGTAGGTCTAGTTGAGCCTTAGCTGTTTCTATGTTATCTGTGAGCAATGCTATATCGTCAGCAAACGCTAGACAGTCTATTTCAGTCCCTCTTCCAATTTTCAAAGGTCTATATAACTTCCTAGACTGTAACTCTTCTCTCCAATTTCTTATTATCTTCTCCAACACACAATTAAAAAGCAGAGGTGATAGGCCGTCTCCTTGTCTCACTCCTGTTTTAACTTCAAAGGGCTCTGAGAGATGTCCTAAAAATTTAATTTTGGATTTAGTTTCTGTCAAAGTTGCTTTGATCATGGCTCTAAGTTTTCTATCTACTCCAAATTCTTCTAAGATATTAATTAAAACTTCTCTATCTATACTGTCATACGCTTTCCTGAAGTCTACGAACGTGGCAACATATTTCTTTGACCTAATGGCATAGTACCTTATAATTGTTTTAAGGTTCTGTATTTGTTCTACTGTTGATCTACCCTTTCTAAAACCTCCTTGATACTCTCCCAATTGGGTTTCTACCCGATCCTCTAGTCTTTCTAAAATTGCAAGTGAAAGAATTTTATATGTCACAGGAAGCAGGGAAATTCCTCTATAATTGTTCACATTCTTTGTGTCACCCTTTTTGTGAAGAGGATGTATAAGAGCCATTTTCCAGTCTTCAGGCAGCTCCTCTTTTTCCCATATTTCCTCTACTTGTTGTTGTAGATTTATCAAGGCTTCTTCAGGGGCATATTTCCAGAGCTCTGCAATTACTGAGTCTTCTCCTGGAGCTTTCTTATTTTTCAGTCGTTTAATGTGTCTTTTAATTTCATTTAAATCTGGTGGTAAAGATTCACTCTTCAGACTCTCTAGAGGTTCTGTTTTAAGGGGGTTTTGGGGTTTTTCACAGTTCAGTAAGTTTTTAAAGTATTTTGCGAGGATTTTGCAATTTTCTTCGTTTGAGGTAGCTAGTGTTCCATCCAGCCTTAGGAATGCTAATGATGGGGGTTTATAACCAGCGATTTTCCTTTTAAATGTTTTGTAATAGTTTCGAGTTTCATTTCTTCTGAAATCGTCTTCTATTTGCAAGAGGAGAGACTTCTCATATTTCCTTTTTTCGCTTCTTAGAATTTTAGTTGTGTTAGACCTTTGTACTTTATATTCAGTCCAATCATCTTCCAACTTTGTGGAGTAGAATTTCTTCCATTTTGCCAGCCTATCATTTAGAGTTTTATCACACGTACTATTCCACCAAGCATGTTTTCTAACCACCTTTAATTCTGACACTTCCTTAGCTGCCTCTACCATCCTTTTAACAGTGTTGCTAAAGTTTTTATCTGTTGGCTTGGCAAGCTGTTGGAAAATGTCTTTTTCTGTTTTCAGTTTCTCTCTGTCAAACTTAGCTATTTTATTCTTAACCCTTTTGTTATTGTGAGGGATGGGGCGAAATTTTATCATAGATAAATAGTGGTCAGAGTCAACATTTATACTCTTTTTAACTTTAACATTTTGAATTTCAGGGCTGTATTTTCTAGAAATTGCAATATGGTCAATTTGAAATTCTCCCATAAATAAGACTGGAGACCTCCATGTTGTTTGTTTTCGAGCCAAATGTTTAAAATACGTGGACATTACTTGTAGGTTATGACTTTCGCATAGTGAGATAAGGTGCTTACCATTAACGTTTGTCTTTTTATGAGCCGGATAGTTTCCCACTATTTTTTTGTATCATTTTTCTTTCCCTAGCTGTGCATTAAAATCTCCCAAAAGAATCTTTACTGTATTTTCTGGGAGTGTCGCCATTCTTCCATCTACCTTATCCCAGAATTTTTCTACTTCTGTAGGGGCTGATCTGTTTTTATCATTTGTAGGTGCATGGCAGTTTATTAGTGCATATCTTTTATTGCCACACTTTATTGTCAAAATAGAAAGCCTATCATTCACAGGTTCAAAGTTTACCACAGACTCCAATACGTTAGTTTTGACTGCAAAGGCCATGCCACACACTACAGAGTTGTTTAATACTTTTTTACATGCTTTACTTTTAAAGAATCGGTAGCCATCAGATTCAAAAATCTCTTCGTCTCGGCACCTTGTTTCTTGCAGGGCAATTATTGATATATTGTTCTCATGTAGTGCCTTAGTCAACGATTTAATTTTTCCAGGTTGGATAAGGGAGTTAATGTTGAAGGTGGCGAGGAATGTTTTTGTCTTCGTCTTTAATTTAAGTGTCTTCTTGTCTGAAGTAGGAGTTTTTCTCGCCGCTCCGATACGACGATAGCATGAAGGCGGGCTTCCCCCAGAATCCGAACGAAGCCCTTGCACCACTTTATGTAGTGGAGGATTGACACCCCCTGGGGTAGAATTTTTTGTAGAATTCTCCATCATGCTCAGTACTTGATTTTATTGCTGGTGCTTACGCATCACTCTAAGACTAGAGTAGTTAGCTCTAGAATGTTTGCACACTGCCGCGGCACTGCGCTTGAGGGAGGCTTCAGCTTATTTACTGGCGGCTGATACTCGCCATGTCACAGTGTCATTTTCGGTACTGTGGTATTTTATAGGTGTACCATTTCCCCCTAACAGCACCCCACCACACCTCTGACACTGCCGTTGCCTGTTCGCGACTGCTTATTCAGATACTAGTCAGTACCCTATTCGCAGCTAACCACCATATCTGGTGGCCATTCCACTATCCGCAACCTGTGGACGCGCCCTGTTGCCCGCAACTAGGCTCCCAATCCCTAGGGTATATATATATATGAGTTATATGTGATAAACTACAGTATCTCACGTTAAGAATTATTATTTTAAGCAAGTTTTTCATTATGCGTAGTAGGCTACTATCATGCACGATCTACTAATAAAAAAGTTACATCAGTTGCTGTATTGACCGTTAAGTACATAGTAATATTTTTACTACGATTTATTTTTGTTAAAAGTTTATGTAAACAATATATTCGTTAAAATTTTATGTAAACAATAGTGTGACAATATCGAAGAAGACATGGTTCTCGAAGTTTCTAGTAAATGGTAATTCATTCATAAAAATAGTAAAGAGAGGATAATGGAGTGAAAGAGTAACAATGGGGTGGCTATAAAGGTATGCCTATTCATGAAAGTTGTTTGAAAGGACTGCGGTATTATTTATGAAAGGAACCTGTAACACTTTCTATTTACAATAAGATCTATTGTTGAATTGTTTACAATAGATTTTTCTAGCACTCATTCATTATAAAGGGTTATTTTTTGTACTTTATTATTTGCATGGAATTTCTCTGTTTTGCTAGAATTATCTTTTTGAAATACCTATAAAAAGAGCGCCCGAGTGCGGTCGGTGAGTTAGTATTCGTTTGATCTTTGACGAGTGCCTATCGGACGTAGTGCAGGGGCGTTCCGAGCATTGTGTTGGTCAACGATTGTTATACTGTCTTTGTTTGTGTGTGTATCGTGTAAAGTTCTTGTGTATCTGTATTGTGAAAAGTTATTGTGTATCTGTATTAAATTCAGTTTTTGTAAGTATATTCAGTTTCATTTTGTATGTGTATTCTATAAAATTGATTGTAAGTAGTGCTAAGTAAATTATTAAGTTATTTATTGTTTATTATTTATTTTAAGTAAATTATTAAGTTATTTATTGTATTACTTCATTATAATTAGTTTATTGTTTTTTTTATAAATCTTTTAGTGTAATAAATATTTGTAATAATGTAAACTTTAGTGTATTAATTATTTAATAACCTAGATCCCGAAACGGACCTTAGCGATAAGTGTCACAATAGTTTTGGGGTAAATAACCATACACTTTTCATAATAATGAAGTTATTTTAATTAGGGTATTGTCCTGACCTCCACTTCTCCAAAACGACCACCTCTCAAACCGACCACTTATTGAGTTCATCGTACGTGGTCGTTTTGAGGAGGTTTTACTATAATTTTATTGTTCAGATCAACTAGAAAACGGCTAGTTTGAAAATGTAGAGGTCTTTCTACAAAAAGATAAGGTGGCTTTTTCTTTTCTATGGTCTTCTTTTTGGGTTAGGTTTCAACCCGTTCCAAACAGTTTTCATCTTCTAAAAACTTTACTAACATCTTGTATACTACCTGGCTCGTACTGAGCTGATATCACAGAAAATCTGCTGGAAGTCACACAACCCAAATGTTTTCTTCACTGACTTCTATAACTTTCAATCCTGTCCCTTACGGTCGTAACTCCCAGTTCCTTCATTATTCTAACACAAGTAACCCTACCACCACTCAATGCGCTCAAAGGCAAACTAAATCTAAAGCGCTTAACTTTTCACACAAAGTTAATCATTGAAAAAATTTAACAGTAAATAAAACCAATTAGAAATAAAAATAGGAATTTTGTTTACATCAGTATGAACCACCTGTGGGAGGAGAGAAAAAACTGAATATTGGGTAAAAGAAAAATAGGAAACCCTATTTTAAAAAAATTGGTAAAAATCGCTTAGATTTTTGGAAGGTTATCAACGAAATTCCTGTTTCCAGAACTGATTGCAATAATTATATAGAATCAGGGCACGTCACCGATAATAAATTTTTTTTTGAGATCTATACTTTTTTGTGTGGTGAATGAGAGTATGAAAGTAAGCTTTTATTTGTTCAGTTGCGATTTGATTTTTAACAAGTGAAATTGTGTAAGTAAAACGATTTGTGTTTTGTTTTCTGTAAAGTGTAGCGATCGGGGAGAGGGTTGCTGGATTATAATATTATAGAAAGATAAATTTATAATTTATTAACAAACTTACCTACAGTCACATGTTTTCGTATTAGAATAACACTTAAAATTTTGAGTATGAACACTAATACATTTTCACGGTAATACACCATTTAATTATTTAAAATTTTTCTACATAATTCAATTTATCACATTCATCGTTCATAAATTTGTTGTGATTTCTTCATACGAGCACACGACAATTAAGTTCAATTCGAAAAACAATATTTCAATTTTGTTTTCTTAAATTATGTTTCATAAATTAATAATAGATCCATTTACAAACAAATTTTTAATAAACATTGAAAACAGCTGATGATAACCAGTAAGTTGATATAAATCTAGGGCTGTATAAATCATATACGTACACCGGAATGTTCGATTTCTTGTCAGGTCTGGCATTTTTTCATCACTCATTTTCATCTATCATTATATATTATTTACTAGCGTCCATTCCGGCTTTACCGGGATAAATTTTATTTTGTTTCGATTTGATAATTTTTTTAATTAGATTTATTAATAAATCGAACATAAGATTTTCTGTTTCGAAAAAATTTGATATAATCTTTGGACATCTCCAATGAGTTTCAGTCAAAGCTTTCAACCATCTACTGCGCCCGGAGCTTAAAAAAACATTTCTTTCATTATTCAAAGTAAAAAATTATTGATAATATTTGAATATAATAATATTCATGAATATTGAATATAATAAATATTGAATTGATAATACATTTTGAATAATGAAGTTTGTTTTTACTCACAATTAATTTTATTGCAGTATTTCTAACAGCATGGTTGCTTATATATTTTGATTTAAAAAGTTTGAACGTCCACCATTTGGAAATCTACCGTATTAAAAGCAATTAGATAAATGTAATCTTTGCAACATAAGTAGGCCTACTTCTACACGCATATCAAAATTGAGTAAAATATCTTCAACCGTTCCTAAGAAAATAATTTTTCTTTGAAGAACACAAAATGGCAGACACCCTATATATGAAGTGAGATAAGAGGTTAGTTTATATAAAACTTTTTATTTTAACCCTTTATAGGGCAGTACTACGGGGGAAAATAGTCATGTTATAAAATGTTAAATTTTGCTTTTCTGGGACTTGAATAATGTATTTCTAGTGCCAAAAGAGTAAGTATTTCTTTTTACTTTATCTTGCCTATATGAATATATAGGAAGGAAAGTATTGTTTTCATGTCGATTTTTCAAAATCGAGTTTTCACCGGATCTATACGTTTTCAGACCCCCTGAACCCAAAAAACATGTTTTTAGCGATTGGTCTGTATGTGTGTCTGTGTGTCTGTGTGTGTGTGTGTGTGTGTGTGTGTGTGTGTGTGTGTGTGTGTGTGTGTGAACAGAATATCTCAAGAACGGAACATCGTACGAACTTGAAACTTGAAACTTAAGTTACATATCACTACCGGACCCGACACGAACATTTTCATCAAAATCGGTCAACCGGAAGTAGTAGTTTATTCGTATAATTTTTCACTTTTTTGCGATTTTCTCAAAAACTAGTCCTACGATTTTTTTAAAATCAACTGGTTTACTACATTTTTTATGCTCTACAATATAGGGTAGGCGCCATGTTTGCTGAAATTCTGCTTGAGGCTGTTTTTACAAAAAAACATTTTCTTTTTAAGATTGCGGCTTTAATATGCATTTTAGCGCAAAACGTTATATAATAAAAGTTGTAGAAAATGTAAAATTCTACAACTTTTATTTCAAACATTTTTTTGTATAACGCTTAGTTTAGCGGTAATTTGCAATTTTCTGTTTTTTTTCTCACGAAAACGTGAGAAAAATCTATTTTTTTAACATTTCGGTCTTAGTATGCATTTTACGACAAAAGTGTATATAATTAAATTTATAGAAAATTAAAAGATCTACAACTTTTGTTTAGAGCATTTTTCTCTACAGAGCCTAGTTTAGCGTAAAAGCGTGATTTTCCGTATTTTTAAGCCAAACTGAGTTCGATTGTCATTTTGCGTCATTCACTCATGATTAAAATAAGGTTATGTTTTTGAGGTTAGTTTTTGTTTATTTCTAATATTTTATTAATAATGTTAGGTTTATTATTAATTATTTGCATTGGCAAAAGAAAGTTGTGTGAGTGTTTCACACCAGATTTTTTGTTGATGTTAAGCCCTGTTGATGTTGCTGTTGTTGATATTGGTAAGTGTGCTTACCAAGGAACGTTTATTGAAATGTGAATCACATAATGTTTAGTGGTAAGCATGCTTATTAAAACAACTTGTAGTCTTATAGAACAGAAAAATGTTTAGAACAGCTTACCTCAACTGTATATTAGCATGAATGCTAGCTTTCCCGTAAAAAACTCGAACTTTCTAAGCACTGTACAAAAGTAACAAAACAACACGGTTGCGTATGCCGGTATGAACCCTTACCACATTCATGTACAAAAAAAATTGTTTATACTCATGAAGCAAATGGACGCTGCGCACTAATTTCAAAATATGGATGGCCTACTTACCATAGAACATGTATAAACCCATGAAATGCCAATAGGGTTCAACTGCATAGCTTATTCTTAAAAAACTCGACCATATTGCTAGTGGTAAATATACTTACCAAATACCTATATACATATTTTCATACGTTACAAAAAATCATTACATCATTCACCGTCTTCATTAGCAGTAATTGCAAAACAGTCGGACGTTAAACCAAAAAAAGAAAAAAAAGACCTATAAAGGGTTAAGGTATACTGAATCATCTCCCATTGGCACTCACTTAGTGGACACCTTTTATAACAGCTGAGAGACCAAAGAAGATTGATGAAGACATTTTAATCAGCTGTTACTTATTGTCTACCCAGAAAGTAATATTGATTTGTTTTCATTACTGTGCGAAAACATTTACTAGATATTTTACTCGTTCAATAAGAATTCTTAAGTACAAGAGTTGATATTCACATAGTGTTACAGAATCACAAGTATTTAGTCCTATTGTAAGGAATTCGAACTTTCTGAAAACAATTTTCAACTACTTAGCCAATAATATGATTCTAAAATGGGGTTTTTAAATATCAAAATAGTCTTATTTTTATTAATACTATTATCAGGTAATTGTTTAATAAATGTCTATGTGAGCTATACATCATAAAACTTATGTAATTCGTTTTTGTGTTAATTTTTAAAAAAATTTATAGACCTATATTTTGTTTTTCTGCCCATAACAGACGAGTGGAGTGTTAAATTATTTACACTCAATCTGTTCGTAATAATGATTTGTTTTCATTACTGTACGAAAAAATTTACTATAAGCGCGTCAACTCGTGATCCGTGTGAGGAATTTCTGTTACGGCATGCAGTGAAAGATTATACTATTCATAAAAAAAACATTTATCATAATGTTCTTGTATAAAAGAATAAAGTCACCTTTTGTTTTATTATTTTAATTTATTCTACAATATAGTAACTCTTTTACTTTTCTTTCATTGTATTGCAGTTCTCAGGAATTAAAATATGTACGTAGCATAGAAAATAAGGAAACTAAAAAATATATATTTCATAACATTAATTTATAGGCCTATTTTTAACGGGATGCAGGTACGCTCCTTTACGCGATTCCTCATCACAGTTTTTTATAACTGATGCAATAATTTGTCGCCCTTCCGAATGAATTACCGCTTTATTTTTCCGAAAAGACATATTAAAATTAAACAAAAGGTATGAAAAATACACGTTGAAATTTACCTAACACAAAACAAATAACTTTTGGCACGTTAACACACTTTGAATTTCAAAATAAAAATCACTTTAGTGATCAAAAATCATGAATAATGATTAACACATCCGAGACGCACAAGCACAAAATATACAACTGTATATTGTGACACGTGTATCCGTTGTGAAAAGCAATAATAAGTAGGCGTATAATAAATTGATACATAGACATAATAATAATATTTACACGATGACTAAATGTTTTTGTACTGCCCGATAAGACAAATATATTACTCACATTCTATTACGCCACCCGCCCCACTTCCCCAGGCGACAGAGATCATGAGCTGGCGCGCGTACAGTACTAGATATTTTACTCGTTCAATAAGAATTCTTTAGTACAAGAGTTGATATTCACATAGTGTAACAGAATCACAAGTATTTAATCCTATTGTAAGGAATTCAAACTTTCTAAAAAGAATTTTCAACTACTTAGCCAATAATATGATTCTAAAATGGGGTTTTTAAATATCAAAATAGTCTTATTTTTATTAATACTAAAATCAGGTAATTGTTTCATGAATGTCTATGTGAGCTATATATCATAAAACTTATGTAATTCGTTTTTGTGTTAATTTAAAAAAAAATTATAGACCTATATTTTGTTTTTCTGCCCATAACAGACGAGTGGAGTGTTAAATTATTTACACTCAATCTGTTCGTAGTAGGGCTAAAATAAATAGTTTCTGTTTCTTATCACATGTTCAGCCAATTAAATGGCTGAATCACTTAAGAACAGAAGAGGTAGAGGTGTAAAAGACATTAATCAGAGTTATCTCCTCTGAAAGTAATGAATTTCATTATACAGCCAGACCCTGTGGTGAATGAAGTGAAGGTGTCATTTGCAGAGTGGAAAATATGTGCTTCTCAGAGGGCCCGGCATGCTGATAAACGTTCTTTTCCATTCAGTGAGGAAGGCAATTGTAAACCACCTCACTCCTCGTTTTACTTAGTAAAACCTCTACAGGTTCAAACCAGCCTTTCGGCTGATGATTTAAACACATTATGTTTTTAACGCTCCAGTTTGATCTAGTGGTTAAGTCATCGCTACGAGTCAGCTGTTTAACGTCTAATTTTTCGGAGACTAAGGTTCTGTGCTTCAAATTCTAGTTAACTTACTTTTATACTGATTTGAATTCTTTGATGGTTGGAATTGAAACCTCACAGGACAGGTTAGCCTGAGTTGTTAAAAGACTACACCTCATTTACACGTCATACATTTATCATCCTATTCTATTATTATAAATATTTTAACCTCAGCCTTTTTTTTGCTGTCTTTGGTGCAATTTACAATTTTTGTGATTCACGGTTATCACTAATAATCAAATTCTTAAATTGTTGATGTGTCTTTAAAAATAAACTAGGGATAAAATTACATATTTTTTTTTAAATATTAGTATAATAAATACTTTTCATACTTTTCAGAATTTTTGGAATTTAAAACCCAAGAAATAGTAACAAGCAATACGGAGTACCCATTTATGGTAGGTATTTAAAATAATTGTCGACTCAATGAAAAAATGATACACAATTTCATATTATTATATTCTTGAACTCTCTATACTTGTAGACTGACTAGCCTATGTATTGTTACAGTTTAAAAGGTACAACCAGTCTCAAGGTCCTTCTTCTACTCCTCCTCCTTCTCCTCCTCCTCCTCCTCTTGTGGCTACTTTTATGTGCGCCACCCTGTATATTTCGTCAGCAATTTTTTGGTCTTTCAATAATCATGACTTATGAACCTACAATCAGCTGATTAAATTGTAAAGTATTGCATGTTAACACGCTCTATAATCGATGTGTTCAGTACGAGGTGCAAGACACGAGTGAACTACTGCGGCTTTTATACGCATGCGCGCGTAATGTTTGTCAGACTGAAATATTCGTACAATCCGACAACGCTGTCAAACGTTCTGATTGGTCTAAAAGCGTAGAACAGCAGAGCTCATCAACCGTGAAAAGCATTATAGGTACCAAGGATAAAGTACTACTCAGCAATTACCTTCCGAAGAGGCCAAATTCAAACGATGAGCCGTAGGGCGTCTCACTCCCCTTATGTTGGCCACGTGGGATGAGTAACCGCTGAAATCGTAGTCCCTCCACATCGTTACCACTTTACCATACTTTGCACAGTATGGACGGGGGCATCTTTCCCTGAACGTCTCCCGCCAGACGTTTTTCCTAGAACTGATAATAAAAACTGACTATTTTCCTAGAACTAGAAAAACCTGCTGGGTTTTTCCCAGAGTACACCCAACGTGAGGGGTTATCAAGCTTCATACTCATGTTAGCTAAGTTCTCTCCGTCACATTTGATGAGTAACCGCCGAGATTGTAAAGCTGCTACCTCAAAAGAGCGTAGCACGTTACTCTACCATTTGAGCAATTACAAATGGCCGCATTTCACTCTGATTAACTCATTCAACTGCCGTTTTAGGGCCATTCAACTGTTACGACACCCAAAAGCAACGCACTGTGGCATTTTTAATTTGTAAAACAAGTCTCGCAGTCACTATTTAATAATAATTATGAATTTATTTATTAATTATGATAAAAGTAAATAATTAACAGTCACAAAAATGTTCAATGGAGTTTCATTTTGTAACATGGCAGATAATTGTCCCATCTGTAATCAATTCTTGCTAAATTCTCTTCTTCTTCTGCCTTTCAAAGATTAGGCATCTCTGCCTGGTCCGAACCTCTCAAATGTGCCCATTACTTTCTCGGGCGTCGTCATGCTCTCCTGCCCCCCGGCTTATAGCCCAGTGTCTGCTTAGGTATCCTCTCCTCCCGCATTCTGTTTACATGCTCTAACCACTGCATTCTGTTCTGAGATACCTTGTTGTTTATGGAGAAGATGTTGAGTTCTTTCCTTATCTCGGTATTCCTGAAACGATCTTTTCTACTACACCCATAAGTATGTCGAAGAAGATGACCTCATGTTGCTAAATTTTATGATCCATAATTAGTGCGGTTTACCGTAACATTAATTTTGTATATAATGCGTCAATTCCTAAATATTTAATAGCTTTTATTATTATTATTTATATTGTCATATTATTAATGATTATAATTACCTTCTAGGCATCAATATATGCTAAAGGGAAACATATTGGAGACGGAGCTATCATTGCTTTTAAATATGTAGTATCAACCACAAATTTTTTACCACAGTAAGTCAGTATTATTTTGTTAGTCTATTTAAATTTCTTTAGAGACTGGCTTCATGAAGCAATGCAGCAGTCAGCAGAATATACTCCAAATTAAAATATCATAGGTTCGATTCATAACTAGGGTCAGGAAAATTTATATAAATAAAACTAATTATGTTACCTAAGTTTTTAAAGAGTAAACATATAGATGCACCTGTAATCCAACCTTCAATGATTTTTCTGCTGTACTATTAACCACAAATTGGTTCCTAGTAAACAAAGCAGTCTTGTACCTTCACCCATCCTGCCTGAGGTATTGGAACTACTTGAATGAATGATGATGAAGTGGTTCATTTGAAACACTAACTTTAAATGATAGGTTATTTATATGTTTTATTATGGTTACTTCTTCTTCGCTTATATAAGTTTAATCAGATACGTGGGATGATTCATAGGACACTGAGGCAAAAGACAAGATCCGAAACAAGGTTAAAGTTTTATAAGACGGTGGCAGTTCCAGCCTTGACTTACGGCAGTGAAGTATGGGTGGTGATAAGTGAAAGGGGGAAACGAAATATCCGAACTGCAGAAATTAAATTCTTTAGGTTTGTCAAGGGTTGTACAAGACTAGACAGGATCAGAAATGAATATATAAGCAAGAATTAGTAACTTTTCTACTCGAAAAATAAAATGTTATCGTGCCCAATGGGTCGATCATTTAAATCTTGAAAGTCACTTGCCTAGATTAGCGAGAAGATACAAACCAGTGAGAAGTAGAGATACTGGCAGGCCGAAGGAAAAATGGGTGCTGAAACAGGTAGAAATGCCTAACCCATCAAGAGAAGAAGAAGCTTCTTCTTTGCTTTCGGTACCTGTATCTTCAGTCATACTTCAGGTTAATATACTTCTGGTTCATTGATTTATTTTCCTTCTCCAGAAGAAACTCGTGTTATTGCTGAAACCGAAGGTTTGGATAGCTTATTTTTAAACGTTTTTTTGAATAGCCTACTGTGCTAATAAGAAAACAAACAGTAGTAATCATCGACATGGTGCTTGGTTCACACCAAACCGTAATGTTTGGTTGTTCTGGTCAGGGTTTTCGTCGAGTTTTCCAACGCTATCCAAGCGACGGTTTTGTCAGACTCTTTTCTGCGATTTGTACAGTAATATAACCTTCCCATTTCCTATCCTCGCCATTTTTGACGTTTCATGTACATATTATAATTATGTATATTATTTTTTCGTGCCAAAAAAATTTTTTTATTTTCTTTCTTGGTTTTGGATCAGAGATTCTAATGGAGGGCATAAACTTAACAATACAATAAATTTTAATCAATTTCATTTAAAAATATTGTGACAATATCTAAAGGGAATGTGTGTGCGAGAATTTTCGAGGACCGAAATTTTAAAAATGTTAATGTAATTAATAAGAGTGTAAATAGGGTTTCCAAGAAATAGTTATAAATGGTAGGTAGTAAAGGTAGGCCTGCCTATTATTGTACGGGTATTGTGAAAGAGCCGAGTACCTATCTAGATAATTGACCTCTTTGTAACACCTTTTATTCAATCCTAATTTTTTACAGTTTGTTAAGATTTATCCAGAAGCCGTCAGAAGGATTTTTGATTTTTACTTTCTCTTGCCTATATGAATATATAGGAAGGAAAGTATTGTTTTCATGTCGATTTTTCGAAATCGAGTTTTCACCGGATCTATACGTTTTCAGACCCCCTGAACCCAAAAAACATGTTTTTAGCGATTGGTCTGTGTGTGTGTGTCTGTGTGTGTGTGTGTGTGTGTGTGTGTGTGTGTGTGTGTGTGTGTGTGTGTCTGTGTGTGTGTGTGTCTGTGTGTGAACAGAATATCTCAAGAACGGAACATCGTACGAACTTGAAACTTGAAACTTAAGTTACATACCACTACCGGACGCGACACGAACATTTTCATCAAAATCGGTCAACCGGAAGTAGTAGTTTATTCGTATAATTTTTCAGTTTTTTGCGATTTTCTCAAAAACTGGTCCTACGATTTTTTTTAAAATCGCCTATTTTACTCAATTTTTTATTCTCTACAAGATAGGGTAGGCGCCATGTTTGCTGAAATTCTCGGTGAGGCTGTTTTCACGTAAAAACGTTGTTTTTTTAAGATTACGGCTTTAATATAAATTTTAGCGCAAAAACTTATATAATAAAAGTTGTAGAGAATTTAAAAACCTACAACTTCTGTTTCAAACATTGTTTTGTATAACGCTTAGTTTAGCGGTAATTTGCGATTTTCTGTTTTTTTCTCACGAAAACGTGAGAAAAATCGATTTTTTTAACATTTCGGTCTTAGTATGCATTTTACGACAAAAGTGTATATAATTAAATTTATAGAAAATTAAAAGATCTACAACTTTTGTTTAGAGCATTTTTCTCTACAGAGCCTAGTTTAGCGTAAAAGCGTGATTTTCCGTATTTTTAAGCCAAACTGAGTTCGATTGTCATTTTGCGTCATTCACTCATGATTAAAATAAGGTTATGTTTTTGAGGTTAGTTTTTGTTCATTTCTAATGTTTTAATACTAATGTTAGGTTTATTGTTAATTATTTGCATTGGCAAGAGAAAGTTGTGTGAGTGTTTCACACCAGATTTTTATTATTATAATGATAATCTCTGTCCCTCTCGAATTTCACCCACCTGTATAAGCAGCCGGTTTGTTTACAGTCAATTTAGTTTTCGATTTGTCTGTGATTCAGTGAGGAAATTGCGTATTGCTTAATGGATACGTTTGGAGAAGCCCAGCGTTACTGTGTATTGTTGAACGTTATTTCTGTATCTTTTGTAAGAGGTCATCAGTAAATTGGTTAAGTTTATTTATTGTTATTGGTTAACCTTAATGAACTTGTTATTTTATTATAAGTAATTTACTTGTAAATTTTAGTCACATTATTGATTATAATTTTTAGTTGTAATAAATAAACTATAAAAAAAACTTAATAGGTAACTTAACAAAATAGGTAACTTAATAAAAAACTTAACTTTGAAAAACTTAATAGGTATATCGGAAAGGCAAAAGATACAGATTTTGGCATTCCAGGAAATGAGAAACACGGATGCAGAACCGTTTGAATCGCAGGGTTATAGAATATATAATGGAATACCAGAGGACAAGGGGCAGAAGGCGGGAACAGGGTTCTTAGTAAGTCTGAAGGTGATCGAATCAGTAACAAATTTTGAGGCAGTAACGCCCAGAATATCATATTTAACATTCAAAACACCTAGAAAGTTCTACACTATGATAAATGTCCATGCCCCAACGGAGGATAAAAACAGGAAAAAAGAATACAAAGAGACAGTAAGAGAATTTTGGGAAACTCTGGATCAAACAATGGAAAACATCCCTAAAAATCACGTGAAAATCCTATTAGGAGATCTCAATGCTCAATTGGGCAAAGAGAGAAAATACAGAGATATAATAGGAAAATTCACAGCACATCTGAAAACCAACAGAAATGGAATGAAATTGGTCGAACTTTGTAGAAAACACGACCTTATCTCAAAATCGACTTATTTCAAAAGAGCCTACAAAAAGATGAGAACTTGGAAACACCCAGATAGCACAAAGGGAGAATGGCAATTGGATCACGTGTGCATGGATAGAAACTTCCACAAAGAAATGTACAATGTGAAAGTTTGTAAAGGACAAGATACGGGCTCAGACCATTACCTGGTGAAAATTAAGATGGTAGCAACACCCACTGGAAGAAAGAATAGGATAGTAAAGAACAGAGGGAAGGAGTATGATGCAACTAAAATCATTGGAAATCGGAGTTATTTAGACAAGACCACAAACATCCCAGATAATTTAAATTTAACCCAATTATCTGAAAACTTACAAAAAATTGCTAAAGAAATATCCCCGTTAACTAAACGTAAAAAACATCCCTGGTGGAACGAGAAATGTGACTTAGCATTGGATAATCGTCACAAGAAATGGCTTAGACATCAAGCCGAAAACACCAACGAATCCCTGGAGGACTATAGAAAACAAAGTAAATTATCCCATGGTATAATTCGTAGTGAAAAAAGATTATACCTGAAAACATCCTTGGAGGAAATGGATGCTAACAATCAGAAAAACAACACCAGATTATATTATAGAGGTTTCAAACAACAAACAGCTAAATATGCCCCACCAACCCTAATACTGAAAAATAGACAAGGGAAAACTGCTCATAACAACCAAGAAAACGCAGAAATCTTGGCAGATTCATTTGATAAACTGTTGAACTGCGAAGATCCTACAGAACTTTTTGAAATTGATGAAAATACCCCAATTTTGACGGAACAGCGAAACATCCAAGAACCAACACTAATGGAAGTACAAAATGCAATCACAGAGATGAAGAACAATAAGAGTTGCGGAGAAGATCCAATCACAACCGAACTATGGAAATATGCGTCCAAGGAAACACAAGTCCAACTACATCGGAACTTATGTGTATCTGGAACTCAGAAATATTACCAGAACATTGGACATCAGCAATTATTTGCCCTCTGTTCAAGAAAGGAGATAAGACCAACCCGGATAATTATAGAGGAATTTCCTTGTTAGATTGTACGTACAAGATATTCTCAAGGATAATATACAATCGAATTAAAGACCAATTAGACCAACAATTGGGAGATTATCAAGCAGGGTTCAGACCTTGGAGATGTGGAGCTGATCAAGTTTTAACTTTAAAACTACTAATAGACTACCACAAGAAAATGAAACAATCGAAGAATATGGTGATTTCATTCATCGACTTTAAAAAGGCTTACGATTGTATACACAGAAATTCCATGCTGAAAATATTAAGAAATTTGGGATTACACCCGAAATTGATCAAACTAATCCAGTTGACACTAAAAGATACCAAATCCAAAATACGATTTAGAGGAGAACTATCCAAAGAATTTAACATCACAACAGGATTAAGACAAGGAGATGGACTGTCTCCATTACTATTTAACTGTGCACTAGAGTATATAATGAGAGAGTGGCAGAGAATCAATCCTCCCACAGTGGTATTAGGAAGAAAGAACAAAGGATTGAGATTTAGTTGTCTGGGATTTGCAGACGATCTAGCGCTACTAGCAACAAATGCAGAGGGAGCCATTTCCCAAATTAAATCTTTAGAAGATATAGCAGGAAAGATAGGACTCAAAATATCGTATGAAAAAACTAAAATGATGAATTTAGGAGAGGACAAATTTAAACACATAATGATAAATGACAACAAAGTGGGATTAGTTGAGAAATTTAATTATCTGGGGGAAGTAATCACAAAAAATAATAATGAGGCAATAAATTGGACTGAAAGATCAGCCAAGATAAACAGCACCTATAAGATGGTGAAAAACACATATAAGAAAAAATGCCTCTCAATTCAATCTAAATTAAAACACTATAAAACAGTTGTCCAACCCAAAATTACCTATTGCAGTGAGACCCTGTTTAAAATAAAATCCAAGATTAACACTGACAGAGTTGTCAAAAAGGAAAGAGAAATAGTGAGAACCTGCATAGGCAAGAGAAACAAAGTGGAAGGACACTGGAGACTTTTGCCCAATAGTGAAGTTTACAAAACTATTGATCCAGTAACTGAGACGATGAGGAAAAAGAGAATATCATACCTCGGTCACATATTGAGATATCCAGAAAATAGATATGTCAAACAGATATTGAATTTCTGTTGTGGACTCGCTCTCAAACCGGTATGGATGAGAGAAATAAATGAAGATCTGGAGGAGTTAGGGTTAAAAATTGAAGACCTCCAAAATAAATCCGAAAAATTAAACATCATTAAAAGCTTTAAATTTGCACCTCCTCCAACTAAACAATATAAAACAAGTGTCGTATCAGATGACGTGAGACTGGCCCGATCGCTTAGAATGAAGGCCTACTGGGAGAAGAGAAAACAACGTAGTCTAAATAAATGTTAAACTAACTTCAAGTGATCCAGTGTGGTCTTAAAAGTAAAAAAAAAAAATAAATAAAAATAAACTATAGTGTTTTTATTATTTATTTACCCAGATCCCGAAACGGACCTTAGAGATAAGTGTCACAATATTGTATTTTATTTTTCTAGCAACAAGAGCAATCCAAGTAATACTAATTTAAAGGAGAATTTATCCATGTCTGTAGTAGCAGGTTCAGCAAATTTATTTGACACTAGAATTAAAAGAAAAATTAAAGCTATTCTCTTGCATCCTAACCATAATTGCAAAGATGAGTTGAAATACAGCCTGGCATTAATAAAGGTAAGTTTTTCATATAGTTTGTACTACAATAATTATTGGTTATTTCAATATCTGGGGTGAAAATAATATTCTGTTGTCAAAGTAAATAATTAAACGCAATCAAATTTTAATCATGAGTGAGTGACGCTAAATAAAAATTAACTTCTGTTGGACGTTGATTTTATTTTTTTTTATTTGATGGCCTCCACATCACCCCTTATAGCCATCCCTACCCTCTGAGAAGGAATAAAATACAAACAGGGAAGCGGGACGGACCTACTTAGTGGAAGAAAGGCAGCAGAACAGTTCGAAGTTCTTAATTTGCTTGCACACCTGTCGTGAACTAAGGGGAGTCAAGACATACACAAAAGAATAACGATGACACGTGACGAAACCTTGCTTATGAGTTTGGTGGCCCTGAAAAGGGCCGGGTGTGTTTTGTGGTTGGCCTTGAAAAGGGCCGTTAAATGTGGTCGGAAGCGGCGAGCCGGCGTGTTGAAAGCGGAGCACGAAGAGTGACGGCTCGGCTACCGGGTTCAGGGCTAGCTTTCCCTCAGCGATAGTTGGGTCCCACTGCAGCGTGGGAGTGGTGGGCCCCAAAGCCCCACAATGTCGGTTCGGTGTAGGCCGTCCACCGATAGCGCGTCCGAGGCGGTTCTCTCCGGGTTGGTGAAGGCTGACTATGGCGGGGAGGTGCGCCCGGTCTCGGCTGGGCTCTTCTTCTGCCTTGCTCTTCTTTTTCTTCTCCGTTTGGGAGTAGGTAGGCGAATGTTACTCGCCAAGTCCAAGTCCTATAAGAGTAGGGCAGATGCCCCTAGGGATGATGACGTCGTGGGGTAACCACCTGATCGCTCGGAGAATATGATAAAAAAATTTTGGGGTTTCTTATTTATTATTACAGGATGAATTACTGAAAAGTAGTTTTTATTTGGTCTTGGAAATGGATGGGTAGTAGAATTTAGACGTTAGGAGATAGAATACATAAAGGAGAAGGATATAACTAATTAAGAATTACTTAGAGGTACTCGTGGACTAGCAGTTTGATGCGGTCTTCTAGTGGATGCGGTGAATCGTAGATTGATCGTATAATCTCGTTGTTCGCTGTTTTTCCTCTGTCGTATAACTTCCTGGAAGTGTTGTGGGTATAATCGTCGATGGTGGGAAATAGAAGATTTTCGTGGATAATTTTGTTGGAGATTAGATAATGAAATTAGTTATAGAACAGAAAGCTTTGTTTTGAACGGGACGGATTTTTTTATTGGCTTTGGACAGGATGGGCCACCATACTGATGATCCGTAAAGGAGAGCGGAACAGATTATAGCTGATAAGATTAGGAGTTTTACTGGTTTAGGTAAGGATTTAGAGATTAAAAGTGAAAATAATTTGTGGAGGAGGATTTTACCCTTACGAATGGAGTCGTCTGCGTGGTCCTTGAAAGTCAGTCGTTGATCCAAAGTTATGCCTAAATATTTCACCTTCCGAGGCCATGGCAGCGAATGACCTTCTATTTGCAGCTGCGGCGGGAATCTTAGTTTGGTTGTGAAGTTAATTGCTTCGCACTTTGAGGGGTTGAGTGATAATTTCCATTTGTTTCACCATTCGGAGATGGCCTGAATATGAGTCTGAATAGCATTTTTGTTGAGCCGGAGACTCCTGCTGTGACTGTGTAGAATAACGTCATCAGCAAAGAGGCCGATTTTTATAGATTCGGAGACGGGCATGTCGTAAGTATACAGGAGATATAAGAGTAGGCCAAGGACTGAACCCTGGGGTACTCCTGCTTGAATTGGTTCAACTTGAGAGAAAGCGTGATTGAAGTAACGTGTGAGCGGGGAGACGAAGAACCGCCTGTCAGACAGATAGGAGTGGAGAAGTCTGACCATTGCTGGCGGAAAAAATAAAGATAATTTAAACAGCAGCCCGAGATGCCACACACTGTCAAAGGCTGCTGCAAAATCCAGCAGCACTGCCGTAGTGTGGTGGCGGGAATTGTGGGCGTCAATTAGTGATGTGAAAATCCTAAGTAGTTGTAGAGTAGTGGAGTGTCCTTGTCAGAAACCCAATTGCTCTGGCTGGAGGTGGGGATCTGTTACTTGGCGAAGTCGAGGTAAAAGAAGCCTCTCAAATAATTTAGATAAAATTGGTAGCAGTGATATTGGGCGGTAGCTAGATGGTGATGTGGGGAGCTTATGGGGTTTCAGAATAACGATTATTTTTGATGTCTTCCAAACAGAAGGGAAGTGTTGAAGGGCGAGTGATGCATTAAACAGAGCCAGCAGATGAGATTTAAGAGAAGGTGGAGAATTTTGGATTGCAAATCCTGAGATGTCGTCAGGGCCTGGCGCCTTACAGGGGTTGATGGTTGATTGCTTTGAGGACAGCTGTAAGCTCATCCTCAGTGAATGGATCCATTTGCGATAGGTTTGGATCAGAAAGAGTGGTGTAAACTGACTCAGAGACGAGGTCATCATGAGCTGGGTCTGATGATGGGGTGGGAGTAGCAAAGTGAGCCTCGAGGTGCGAAGCAAATGTATCTGCTGTGTCCTGAGCAAAGTAGACCATACCGTTCGGTGTGCGGAGAGGGTGATTTGCAACAGGCTGCTGCAGTAGTCTGTGTGTTGCTTCCCATGGTTTATTTTCTACTTCGATAGACTGCAAGTAAGATTCCCATTTCTTGAAGCGGTGTTCATCTATTAGAAGTTTGCAGCGTTCCGCCATCCTGTTGAATAGAGCGCGATGTTGAGGTACTCTCGTGCGTTGCCACAAGCGCCTACTACGTCGTCTATTTGAAATAGCTGTGAGGATGTGGGGAGAAAGACTGGAGCGTGAGGGTGGTGGTGGATAATATGAAGTAGCTTGTAAGTTGTTACGGAGAATATCTGCGCTCCCCGCGGCAGACAGGTTCTGGGACCGTCGGCAGGCGCCGATAATGGTCGGGGACGTTGCCGGCGACACTACGTAGACAAAAAACCAGGGCGATTATTTTGTGACAACTACCTTTTCGTATTGTCACAAGATGGTTTTTTCAAGGTAAGCTCTCCAGTTAAGAAAGCTTAGTCAAAAGTTGTTAGCTCTGTTTCCAATGTAGCAAAATGTATTAAAATATTTTCTTCATTTTTTTCTAGCTAATTAGCCCTCTAACGTTTTGTAGAAGAGTAAAATCAGTTCCGTATTCTCTACCTGGAGTAGGTTATGAACATGTATGTCACATTTGTGGATGGGGAACATATAAACCGAAAAAAAAGAAACAGAAACGAGCTATTTATGACTATGACTTTCATATGGTAATTTACTCGTATCCTTATAATTAAATAATTATTAATTTTCATTATAGGCCTAATACTTGAAAAAAATCAAATGGCTAGAAATTTACAAAGCTTCAGGAGAAGATGGAATAATTGTAGACTTTAATCGATCATTTTGGAAAGCACATTAGTCGAAAAACTAACTTTTAACTTACCTATATTTTTTCCTGAATTAAAGATGAGAAAAAAGCAGAGTTATACTGTTTCTGTATGAAACACCTTGTTAAATAACCATAAGAAAATTTTGAGTTTATTCTACCAGAATGCACTACAACCTAATAGACATCTTTTTAGAGTAATAACAGTTACATGTAGTAATGAACACCTCTCATCATCATTAATATGCATTGAGTGTTCATTATAAATGTCTCTTATAAAGTCTTTACGAGTATTTTGTATTATTAAATTACCGTTAAACCATTCATAGATGATACAGTGTATAATAAAGACGTTTTTGTTGATGAAAGTGTTGTATGCCTAAGAATAAGTGTCGTATGGCAATGGTAATCGATGCTCGATAAATCTATTAAAAAAGTAACAATGAAAAGTAAAGTTTTACGAACTTTTAATTGCATAAAACAAAATTTTCATGAAGTTTTTTTTATTTTATTTTTTTGGTTTAACGTCCGACTGTTCTGCAATTACTGCTAATGCAGACGGTGAATGATGAAATGATTTTTTTGTAACGTATGAAAATATGCCGTGCCTGAATGGGATTCGAACCCAAGACCGCATGATGAGAGGCGAGCACGTTACCAACTTCGCCAATGCGGCCGGCTTCATGAAGTGATAGGCCTTAGTACTTTCATAGCAATTTCCACTAATCTATATTTTTGTTGCATAGCACCTTCATCCACTAAGCTCTTCAATTGATTCTATACTATTTTTCAGGGCTGATGCGCTCTGAACGTACGCAATGCCCCTTATCCACTTCATAGCTAGCCAATGACTTGCCAGAAACGTTGCCAACACTTGCTCTCGCAGCTCTGTTATACAGGGTGATTCACGAAGATATTCAGAAACTTTAGAAGCTAATTGTACATGTAAAAATAATGAAAAAAGTTTATATAAACATGGGTCCGGAAATGCTTCGTTTCCGAGTTACGGCTAACAAAAGTTTCGCCCGGATTTCAGCTCACCAGGTGAAATGAGGTCTTCCTGAAATTCTGGTAAGATGATTAAGGGGCGAATTCAATCATTTCTTATGGTTTTTGATCTGATAAATTGAATGAAACAGGTCCCAGAACTGTAAGTTAAATAGTTTTTTTAAAAACCAGTGACAAATGCAAAAAATGGAGTGAAAACACATTTTTCGTCTTTGGGCAAGAATAACTTTATTTCACCAAGAAACAATTAAAACTTTTCAATAAAACATGTAGAAAATTTTATTCTGAACAAACCGGTGTAGATAAAGTACACAGAAAGCGAATAGATGCTTGATAAAATGAATTTTTATTCATAACAGTACAAAGTAAAATTAACCGGAAAAACAAAGATGAAAAAATGTGCTTTTTTCACTTCATTTTTTGCATTTGACACTGTTTTTCTCAAAAACTATTTAACTTACAGCTGTGGGACCTGTTTTATTCAATTTATCAGGTCAAATACCATAAGAAACGATTGAATTCGCCCCTTAATCTTCCTTACCAGAATTTCAGGAAGACCTCATTTCACCTGGTGAGCTGAAATCTTTCGCTAGCCGTAACTCGGTAACGAAGCATTTCCGGACCCATGTTTATATAAACTTTTTTCATTATTTTTACATGTAGAATGGGCTCCCAAAGTTTCTGCATATCTTCGTGAATCACTCTGTATATTTCGTTAGCCATTTTTTTTTTGGTCTTTCAATAACAATTATAACCTATGAACATTCAACCAGCTGATTATATTATAAAGTATTGCATGTTAACACGCTCTATAATCAATGTGTTCAGTACGAGACGCAAGACACGAGTGAACTACTGCGGCTTTTATACGTATGCGCGCGTAATGTTTGTCAGGCTCAAACATTTTTAAAACCTGACAACGCTGTCAAACGTTCTGATTTGTCTAACCGCGTAGAACAGCAGAGCTCATCAACCGTGAAACAGTGACGGATTTCCCACTAGGCACACTAGGCCAGTGCCTAGGGGCGGCACGCCTCAGGGGCGGCACGACCTGACAGGTGCCGCTAAAATAATAAGAGATAGATTGTTGGGCAACAGAAACAATGCTGTTGATGAATTGAAGCAGCTTTTTCTGTCTCTCGGTGTTTTTATGAATACCTATATTTTTAGTTTGTTATAGTATAAACCTTTATGTGATTAAAATCTAATTAAGTATCTTTTGGTGATTTTATCAACACCCGTTTATGAACTCGTTAGATTTACTTTTTTTTAAATTGAGTAATAACTTTGGCACAGATGTGGCATGTTTCAAAAGGGCGGCAGTCAGAATAGTGCCTAGGGGCAAAAAATTTATAAATCCGTCACTGCCGTGAAAAGCATTATAATAATGATTTATAAAGAATTTTTAATACTCTTTTACTAACATATGATTTTAGCACATACTTACTAGTACATCCTAGAATTCTTTTAAGCTTTTGTCACTGGATGGCGACATTAAGTGGCGAGTTGAAACCTTTAATTTTTGGTGGCCCTGAAAAGGGCCGTTTTGATGGGCCCTGAAAAGACGGTGGGCATCTTGATGGGAAGCGTCGGTCATCGTAGTCGCAGCGGTCGGAGACTGGGCGACACGGTGTGTCGTCGTCTAGCGGAGACGGCATCTTCTTCCCTCGCAGTTGTGCGTCGATGGCTGCTTCGTCGGATCCGGTGGGCGTAAGGCTCGGTCGAGGGACCGCTGTGGGCATCGCTCGCAGCAGCGGGTGATGACGGTCCGGTCGACGGCTTACGCTGTTGGGTCAGCGAGCGGAAGCATCATCTTCTGTCTTGCGGGGTCGTCGACCTTCGCTGGAGACCGGTAGCCGTGGGCCGATGGTGGACGTCTTGTATGCTGTTTGGATCGGAATTGAATCTCTTGGCTCAGTGTAGCACTCGTTATATAGTTGCCGAGAGCGCTGTGGTAGAGGGCGGTTATTGGTATGGCCTTGATGACAAAGACCTCTGTCGGTACGCCGCCACAAGCCTACCACCTCTCTCGGAACTATTGGCGGCTCCCTCTGTCGCTACGTCGGATGCTTTGATACCCGGTAGCACAGTGCCTAATCAAAGGGGGTGACGGTGACACTTTCTTGACGACTTTATCAGTGTTTTCATAAAATTTCAAATTATTATCAAAATTTACGTTAAGTAATTAAAATTAAATTAATGTCGGGGCGAATCTTATACCGGTTGTCCCACGGGATTTGAACCATAGGGAAATATCATTGACTTTCATGAGTTTGTTAATGTTTTCTGCCTATGAATAAATGATGAAGCTTCAGGAATTAGGAATCGTTAGAAAATGTTTAGACCTTTAAAAACAATATTAATTTTGATACATTTAAAACTGTATTTTATCTTAAAATTCATAAATACTAAATAAATTTTTTAAACCGTTTTCTATTTAAGTATTGTAAATTTTATGAATTACTTAGCTTCTCTTCATGGAGTATTGGTTAACGTTACTGTGTAGAGGGAGATAATTGATGGTTCGAGTCAATCAGTGGTAATTTTTTTTATTCTTAAAAAAATATTGGAAATAAATTATAATAATAAATAATATTATAATTTATTTTTGTTTTATAAATAAAAAAATGTAACTATAAATGAAAATAATTTTTGTTACTGTAGTATACTATAAATTTTAAAAATGATTCAATATAAAAAAGTCATTACACTTCAGATTTGAACCTCGTCTCTCTCAGTAAAAGACTCCACAAGATTACAGAAATATGATGTAAAACTTATGGTACCATTTAAAGAGACACCGTTACATTTACGTATATTTTTATTTAAAAAAAAATATTATTTTTAGCCAAAATACAGCTTAAAATATATCCATATTATGATATTTTGTAAAGGTCTAAACGTTTTCTTATGAAAACTGATTATAACAAGTCTTCATTTATTGGTGGGAAGAAAACATTAAACTAATGAAAATCAATGCATTTCCCTATAGTTCAAATTCCGTGGGACAACTGGTATATAAAGCTCAATGTAACGGGCTATGTCCGGAATTTCTAACCCATAAGGAGGGCACAGAGCGAAAAAATACAGAAGAATTAATTTCCAAAAAACAATTCATAATAGTTCTTTTTTTTTTAGCGAAAGCGCCATTTAAAGTGTGAGGAGGTTATAGTAAAAGATTCTAACGCGTGCAATGCAGATGTTGATCAAGAAATGTGTGCTTCAGTTACTAGTCAACGATCATGGGTATAGTACTTCATCAACCTTATCATTAGCTATATTTTATTATAATAACTGCATCCAGGAGAGTCCAAAAGCCAAATAGAAAATGTCAAGGATTTAACTATACCATATTCACTGTAAGAGCTATCTTGAGTATAGACTGTTTCGGAGTTTATATCGACATTACAATAAGTTACGAGTTCGTTGACTCACGTTGCATCTATGTAATAAATAAGTGGTAAGGGGAAGAAACAAGGAGTTCTCAAAAAACACATTTTTCAGGAAATGATTTAAGATTTTTAATAGCAGTATTTTATTTAAAAAAATATTTAAACCAACATCTAAAATTTAATTATTTTAAACCTTACTTTTTACTTGAAAAATTTGGTAGTTACTAACAAAGTTATTTAATTTTATTAATAATAAAAACAGTATAAAGAACATTATACATATTAAAAGATGGTAAAACAAGATATGTCCATTTTTGTTTAATTTTTTTCATTATTCATGATTCATAAAGTAAACCTAAATAATAATTTCTTAAAATTTCACCACAAAAATTGCCAAATATTTAAAACCTAGTATTTTGCATTACTTATTGAAAGGAGGTCTGAAAATAACAAAATACATATATGACCTTTACAAAATTAATTATAAACTATGATTTTATAAATGTTTGTTTGATAAATTAGATTTTTATAAACTATTGCTCGTTAAATATCCACTATTGGTCACTTTAAAACTATTATTCAAATAAAAAATTACTGTGTTGTGCAATGTATTGCCGTTATTAAAAAGAAGTAAGTTTATCAAAATAAATAAATAAAAATAAATAAATACATAAAACAGTGAAAAATCAGTATTGGCTATGGTCAATTTAAAAAAATGTTATTGAGATTATTACTGAGATTCTATTACGTTTTGAGATTTTGAAATTACTTCAGAATATAAAACTGCGTACTCAATAAACTTACACAAAAAAGATAATTTTCAGGAATAATTTATTGGACATGCCTTGTTTCTTTCTCTTTTAAAAAGACAAGTCTTGTTCTTTCCCCTTACTGCCATTCTTAAAAAGGATATTTCTCTTGACAAACCTGTTTTATTCCACTTTTATAATACCCTTGAAAAAGTCCACATTCACCTACCAGATAGCGCCAAAATCTCAATTTTTGATATATTGTGACATTCCTTGATTCTTCCCCTTTCCCTCAAAAAGAATGTTCGTCCTATTTTTCTAAACTACTTTTATTTTTCTCGAATATTCACTTCTCCGAAATTCACATGTCATACCTTTCCGTAATTATATTTTTGGGCCTATTGTTTTAAAAAACCAAAACCGAATGATATAAAAATGTTATAAAATGATGTTGTTCAAAAGGTAGGTAAATCGGTATCCTCAATTTATAACTGTCCACATTTCATTTAAGGTCGGAACTTTATTATGTCGAAAAAACTGAGCACTTTAAGTCTAATTGCCGGTTTCACAAATTCATCGCATTGCTCCATTACTCCATTACAGGTTTGCTTCTAGTTTGGTGCTACCAAAATGTAGACACATCACTGAACTCCGATGTCATTTGTTCAATATTTTTAATGGATAAGAGGAATTTTTTATACCCAGGTTATTAAATAGGCTTACATATAAAAAAATTGCTTTTTCTCCACTATTGTGTTTCACAACAGAGAAGTTGACGCCACTCATTTCAAAGTTTAATACAAGACAAAATACTTAAATTAAATTTTCAGAACACCATACACGTATCAAACCATAAAGTGCACTGTATACAACAAAATATAAATACTACAAATTAAATTATAATTTTGTGTGCTTTCACAAAAATAGCATTGTGTTTCAAAATGGCTGAATGTAGCCATGAAAGGCTTATAATAGCTTGTAATGATTTATAACTGTCATAAATTCTCTTATACAAAATGATATACAGGCTATTGATTGGTAGTCAAAACGTGAACAGTACCTATGTTGAGAGTCACCCGGTTGTTGTCATGCACCACACATAAACACACCCTGCAGTATTACTCACCGCTACAAATGCATTCGTAGGATAGCTCTTAGAATGAACAGAGTATAACTAAATACATTTTCTTCTTGTACTATTAAAGAGTTAGCTCCCAGGACCTGTCCAGCTTCCATCTAGCCATATACTCTGTTTCACGTTCAGAATGCAGTACAGCTCTTAAGACAACCCGTTGTGTTATCAGGCGTACGGAAAACATCAGGCACAGCCAAAACATTAACTCTCCTCCGACACCATCCGAAGGTCACGGGAACGAATATTTAGAGTTTCGCTGACCACGCTCTAACAAGCTCATTTTTAATCAAAAATCCTGAAAAAATACTTTCGCTTCCTAATGAATCGTATTTTATTACGTTGTAAATGTTATTATTATACTGCCAGGGGAGTTTATTACAATTTTTAGACCTCTCCGAGATACTAACGACTGTTATTCAAACAATATTTAAACAATAACTATTCTTTACTTTAAAATAATTAAAAAATACAATAAATTTGATAAACAATCCATTTTTGTAATAATTTGTCGGTACCTGATCTTTAAAACGATACACATATTATTAAGTATGTTTTCTTATTACATTACAATAGGAGTTTGTAAAAATGAGAACGTGTTTTGGCGCGGAGTCTATATTCTTACTTAGTTTAGTAGCGCTCTAACTGCCATATGAAATACATTGCTTATAGACTTTCCATACTGCATTCTGAACGTGAAATCAACTATAATCACCTTGAATCACTCATTTCATTATGATGGTAAATTAAATTTGTATTAGCTTTATTTTTTTTAAAACATTTATTATGATAATACAGTATTGTTACTTTTTTGGATGGTAATACATGTTACATTAAATTTGAATTGATTAATTTAGAATTTGTTTGCTATTGACTTTATTTACATAAATTTTCTCAGAATTAAATTCTCTACAATGTTGTTCATGGATTTTATGCATTGGTTAGCTATTTAATGGAATTTATAGCGCCTCAAACGTAAAAAACGTGTTTTTTGACAGTAAATTTTTGTGTTTTTAGCAAGTTATTTTACAAACTAAGGGACTTACAGTTCTGGAACTAGTTTAATCAATTTTTAAAGTCAAAATTCATATGAAACGATCAAATGTTGGTCTTAATTACTGTTCTAATTGGTTCAATCCGGTTTCATTTAATCCTCGGAATGGAAATCTGGGCGAAATCTTTCGCTAGACTTATCTCGCTAACGAAGCATTTCCAGACATATATTTATATGAACTTTTTGTCTTGTTTTTAGGTCTACAATCACCTGTTAAAATGTTTCTTTCCTCCTGGTTCACCCTGTATATATACGTACTGGAATTACATGCATTTTCATATTATACTCGCTTGTTTTATTGATACATTTGCTCCTGCAGGCTTACTATAATAAAAATTTAGTAAAAATCATATTATTTAATTTTTATTTTACTAGAGGCTTTACTTAGTAAAATGAGGAGTGATCGGGTTTATCTTCTTCAATGAGTGGAAAAGTATGCTTACCACCATGTCAGACACTCTGAAAAGCATCTACTTTCCACCCTGCAAATGACATGCTCACATCATTCACCACAGGGTCTGACTGTATAATGAATGATACATTCATTACTCTCAGAGGAGATAACTGTGACTAGTGTCTTTTACACCTCTACTTCTTATGTTCTTAAATGCTTCAGTCATATAATTGGCTGACCATGTGATAAGAAACAAAAATATTTTTTGTAGCCCTGGAACTAATTACTGATCGAGTGCAAATAATTTAACACTCCATCTGCCCGTCATTGGCAAATGAATTTAGTAAAATTAATGTACTATCATAATATTAATGTTGTTGTTTAGGTCATCAGCCGAAAGGCTGGTTTGAACCTAAAGAAGATTTACTAAGTAAAACGAGGAGTGAGTTGGTTTACATTTGCCTTCCTCGCTGAGTGGAAAAGTACATATTTTCATTTCTGTAAATGACACCTTCACTTCATTCACCACAGGATCTGGCTGTATAATGAAATTCATTACTTTCAGAGGAGATAACTCTGATTAGTGTCTTTTACACCTCTACCTCTTCTGTTCTTAAATGATTCAGTCATTTAATTGGCTGACCATGTGATAAAGAACAGAACTATTTATTTTAGCCCTGCAACGAACAGATTCAGTGTACATAATTTGACACTCCACCTGTCTGAGTTGGACAGATTAAATATGATAAATTATTAAATCAATAAATTTTATTAATTACAGTAAAAAATAGTAAAACGTGATAATTCCTCGAAGTACACTATTAATTTAATCATTATTTTTCAGGAAAGTTTTGCTGACTTTGGTACACCAATATTCTGTGGTAACCTATTTGTTGGAAATTTCATGTTTGGAAATGATGAAACTAATATGGGAACATTTGTTAATGTGAGTTTTTATTTTTTATTTGTTCAACAACAAATGGTGATAAGCAGTTCTATGGTTCAGTGTAATGTAGTGGTGTTATTTTTACTACAGTTATTATCCCAATATTTTCTGTTAAAAAGTGTCTAGTTATTCTACGTTGTGTATTTTTTTTGTCATTTAATGTAAAATAATTAAATGTTGGGATAACAATTACAAGTTTATACTTTTATTTTCTCTTGCTTATATTATATAGGAAGAAAAGTAGTATTATTTTTATGTCGATTTTTCGAAATCGAGTTTTTACCAGATATACACGTTTTCAGACCCCCTGAACCCAGAAAACATCTTTTTAGCAATTGGTGTGTGTGTGTGTGTGTGTGTGTGAGAAAAAAATATCAAGAATGAAACATTGTATGAAGTTGAAACTTAAAACTTAATTTAAGTACCACTGGAGAACCTGACATGAATTTTCTCATCAAAATCGTTCAACCGGAAGTAGTAGTAGCTAGTTTATTCGTGTCATTTTTTCACTTTTTTGCAATTTTCTTAAAAACTGCTCCTACGAGTTTTTAAAAATTCATCTCATTTAGGCCTACTATATTTTTATGCTCTGCAAGGTAGAGTAGATGCCATATCTGCTGAAATTCTTGGGGAGGCTGTGCTCTTGTAAAAAAATGATTTTTTTTAAGATTGCGGCCTTAAAATGCATTTTAGGGCAAAAGTGTATATAATCAAATTTATAGAAAATTAAAATACCCTACAACTCTTATTTATGAGCATTTTTCTCTACAGAGCTTAATTTAGTGTCAAAGAGTGATTTTCCGTATTATTAAGCCAAACTAAGTTTGGCTTTCATTTTGGATCATTCCACTCATGTTTAAAATTAGATTATATTTTTGAGGTTAGTTTTTTGGTTTATATTTCTAATGTTTTATTACTAATTAATATTAGGTTATTATTCATTATTTGCATTGGCAAGAGGAAGTTTTGTGAGTGTTTCACATGAGTTTTTCTAATATGTTTGTCACCAGATGGGGTAGGTAAGTAGTGTGGAGAAACCTGAAATACAGAGTCATCTAAAAGAATAGAGAGGTTTTGAATGTTTATTAAATGAAAACAGAAATACTGAGGCCGGGATTCCACTAGAGTAGTGTGAGAGTGGCATGGCACAATAATTCACAAATTTTGCAACTGGTAGCAGGCAATTCCTTGTAACTACACTGAAACAAATATGACTACATTCCATCAGAGTGACACACCGAGATGCACGCCACTTCCTTGCTACTGGTCACAAAAGTCACTCGTTCAAGAATAGCTCATGTTCTATTTTTGCCATTCATGTTGGATGTGCGACTAGTGTTTTTGTCTGTAGTTTGGACATTTTAGATGGTATTCTTTTAAAATATATTTTTACTACTATATTAAATATAAGCCTGTCTTCTTATAGAAGACAGGTTCCAATATACCATTTATAAGTTGCAAAATATTAGCACAGAGTTTGGCATGAAATATCGGCACAAAAATCAAAGATTATGGCATTCTAGGGAAGATGGCCAGTTCACTCAAAAATTATACTTCGCAACCGAACTATAGAACTAGTTCGAGATTTTAAATATTAAATTTAAACATATGGGAGTGAAACATGGGTGTCATTACAGAGGAATGAATATCATATCCAGGCTGCTGAAATGAGATGTGTAGGGAGTCAAAAGTTGTACCCAGTTAGATAGAGTATGTAATGAAGCAATATGTGCTGAGTTAAATGTTCAGTCACTGTGGGAAACGTCAAGAATATAATAAGAGAAACTGGTCCAACCATTTACTTCGCATGCCAGTACACAGACTTCCTCTGCGAGCATGGAAATATAAACCTAGAGGGAAGCGAGAATTGGGAGACCTAAAAAGAGATGGATGCAGGAATAGGCCATTGACCCTAATCCTTGACAGATGATGATGATGATTAAATATAAGTGATGTGAAGTGTAATTTTGAATTTTACTGCAATTAATTAAATTTGACCAATGCAATGAAACAATATCCTCTGCATAATTCTCCATTACTAATGCGCCAAATTACTATAATATTACTATAATGTTATTTTTAGTTAGTAGTCAATAAGTTCCGCTCATAACGGGCAGGTGGAGAGTTAAATTATTTGCACCCGATCTGCTTGTTCCAGGGCTACAAAAAAATTTTTGTTTCTTATCACCTAGTCAGCCAATTTTATGACTGAACTATTTAAGAACAGAAGAGGTAGAGGTGCAAAAGACACTACTCAAGAGTTGTCTCCTCTGAGAGTAATGAATTTCTCTATACAGCCAGACCCTGTGGTGAATGAAGTGAAGGTGTCATTTGCAGGATGGAAAGTAAGTGCTTTTCGGAGGGCCTGGCATGCTGATAAGCATACTCTTTCAACTCAGTGAGGAAGGCAAAGTAAACTACCTCATTCCACGTTTTTACTTAGTAAACCTCTAGAGATTCAAACCAGCCTTCCGGCTATTGACTTAAACAACAACAGTCAATAAGTTACTATGCACAGAAGTATAAATAATAACAATAAAAACTGATTAGCAGATTCCCGTCAGAACGATACATCATTTGGTCATGTGCTACTAGTGACATTTGCCACTCCAGTTGGTGGTGCATATGTTTATCTCTAGTTGCTCGTATTAGCTAATAACATTTGTGAAATCATTTTGCCATACTACTCTGGTGGAAAGCCTGCCTTACAGTAAAATATGTTGTTTATTTATTGAATTTGTTTTCTAAAATAATTTTTTTATGTAATTAATAAATTCAATATCTGCCCATAACAGACAGGTGGAGTGTCAAATTATTTACACTCAATCTGTTTGTTGCAGGGCTAAAATAAATAGTTCTGTTTCTTATCACATGGTCAGCCAATTGAATGACTGAATCATTTAAGAGCAGAAGAGGTAGAGGTGTAAAAGACACTAATCAGAGTTATCTCCTCTGAAAGTAATGAATTTCATTATACAGCCAGACCCTGTGGTGAATGAAGTGAAGGTGTCATTTGCAGAGTGGAAAATATGTGCTTTTCAGAGGGCCCGGCATGCTGATAAGCGTACTTTTCCACTCAGTGAGGAAGGCATTGGTAAACCACCTCACTCCTCGTTTTACTTAGTAAAACCTCTACAGATTCAAACCAGCCTTTTGGCTGATGACCTAAACAACAACAAATTCAATATGTGCTACCCCAGTTACTCAGCACGTATTCGATTGATACTCAATTTCTAACCAAAGATCTTCTGTTACACGTCTTGTCATTGCTTCATCAATTTTTTCCTTTAAGTAATTTAGGCCACAAATATTTTTTGAATAAACAATGTTTTTGATGTAGCCCACAAGAAAAAATCTTAAGGTGTCAGGTCTGAACTCCTTGGAGGCCAGGATATAGGTACTTGCATAAATATAATAAATAATAAATTTTATTTATTTTCTTCACATAAATTATTTTATTAATAAACAAAACATAACAAAAATATTGTGATTTAACCACAGAAACTAATTACATAATAAAATTTATCACTTAATATGTTTTTAATTTAAGGTAATTTATCTTTTACATTAAAAATTAACAATACATATCTTAATTAAAAATTTATTTGATCAATTTTGTATACCAGTATTTACACTGAAAGTAATATCTTATCATAGGTAGGCCTACTTGTATATTTTATAAAAATAATAAATTATTCCAGTATCGTAATTTTTATTAATATGTAATGTTGTAAGGTGATATGTAATATTTCTGTCAGTAAATTTTAGATGTCGCTACCTCCATAGCATAGTAGTTAGTTCACTATACTATAAAGTGAAAGGTTTGGTACAGGCTAGGGTCTGGAAGTTATTACACGTCAAAAAAAACCACTGTTTTTAGCTCCCTAATCCACCGTAGTCACTAACGACCAACTTGTTAATGCGACTTTAAAAAAAGAAAAGAAAGATTAATACCAAAGTATTTTTCATAAATATTAATTTCTATAAATATCATGGTTTGTTACTATTTTTAAGATATTTTTTGGTATCATTTTTGTTAAAATCATTAGCGTGCAAAAATTTATTTTTTTGGGGTCTTAAGTGCAGTAGGCGTAATACCTTAGTCACAGAACAAAATGTTGAATCTGAATTATTAACTTATTTTAATAAATTTTGATAATATAATTAAAAAGAATAGCTGTTGTTTATTGTTCTGGTTATTGTCTTAAAAAGTTTAGAACTCAGATTTTTTAATTTTATAAAAAATCTTCTGTAATGTTTGTATTAGCATATCTAATGTTAATTAAAATTAACAACTCAATAATTTCATTATTTTATTGTCAAATGGATGTTTTTACTGTGTCATTGTATGTTTAATTCAATGTTCCAAATAATGTTTTATTTAAATGTCAGGTATTCGAAAAGTTCCAGTCAGTTTTTGAATGTTTTAGTATAATCATCTTCTTCAGTTTGTCAAGTAATTTCTGTAATACAATGTTAACGTTTGGTTGTGTCAAAAAATTACAACACACTATCAAAATTCAAATATGTAAATAGTTTTCAAATTGAAAAATTAACTAAATTTATCTGTAACTACCGTTTCGGTAAATTCGCTTTTAGTTCAAACCGTTCTTATTATTTTCTGTTGGTGCAGAAATTTCTGGTTATTTGTTTTCATTAAAAGAATCAGAAAAAAATAAAGGTTGTGTTAGTTATTATTTAACAGAGTTGTTTGAAAATGCCTGTGTTTTCTTTAAAAATGCATATTTCATTCGAAGAATCTTTTCTATTCTAGTATCATAATGACAAGAGTAACCATCCTTCACAATTTCTGCTGATTCTATTCTATACCTTAGATTATTTAGTGTATTAATTCGTTTTGAAAAAACAGCTGACTTCATCCCACCCCAAAGGGTCTGATTTTGTGAGATCAGGAAATTGTGGTGGAAATTATGGACCAGTGAAACAAGTTATTAGAATACAAGGTAGAAGTCACGTGCATTTCCTCCTCTTCGCAGTCACAAATATGTTTGTTGTAGACTAAGTTATTCACAAATTTATATTAATAGATATTTCAATGTCAATGTTTCGTTATTGTCAGGATTCTGTTAACAGGATATAAAAAATAAGTTTCTAAGTAGGGTAATTATGGAAATATTTTGTCAAATTGAAAGATATTTAATAAAATTTTCATCCATAACTTTTATTTCTGTTTGTCAGTTTCTGAAAAATTTCTGGTAGTTCTAAGAGTATCCATTCATTTCTATTTATCATGTTGTATTTCTGGTTATCGATATATAAATAAAATTGTGATTTTGTCTGTACAATTTTTTAAAATGCACCAAATTCTGTTTCTACACTAGATCTACCAAGTAAACACCGAAAATAAGTTCAGCTAAATTTTTGTCTGTTTGTCTGTTTGTATGTTATGGCATCACGCAAGAACCGCTGAACCAAATTCAAAGAATTTCAGTATTTAGGTTCTGGACATAATCAAAATGAAAATAGGCTATTTTTTTTTTAATATCACAAAGGGATGGGGAGTTCAGAGGGAGGGGTAAACAAAAAACTACGAATATCTCCATTAAAAGTCAGTGTATCAAAAAATGTTATATAATTTAAATTACGAAACGTTTCAAGACATATAAGTTTTATTATGTAAAGTTTTTCATTTTCATGCATAATAACGGAGATATTACCAATTTAAAAAAAAATAAACCAATATTTTTAGAAGAATATCAACATACAAATTAAACAGAACAATAAACACATGCTTACGCGCCAGTAAAACCCATATTCGTTGAGTCGGTTACCTACCTACCCATTCCACCAGTACCTTATACACCTTTTCTCGATCACATTGTCAAAAATGAATCAGTTGTCTTAATAGTAGTCACTATCGTGGAGTGTTCCAATTGTGATTTACCTTTCATTTAACGGTATCATAACAGTAATTTTTCTTGTCTGTAGCGAATAATTAAATTTCCTACAGTTACATTATACACACAGATTTTTGTGAGTAAATCTCAAAGATTTGTGATTTACCTTTCATTTATTATGAAAATAATAAAGCGCTGCATATCTTAATTTTATGACACCATGATGTCGCTTTTATTTTACATTTAACTATTTTTTTTCATAAATAATAATGCTAACGTTAAAACTGACGTTGCAATAGATAACAATGAATAGTTAAAGAATATCAGACCTGACAGGGATCGATCTCGGTACCCGAACCAACCGTCCATAACTCCAAGGAAACCGTTCGAAGAATGAGTACTTCAGCTAGTTTGTTTCTATTATCTAAAGTGGATTTCATAAAATTGTAGTTCTTTAGGTTTCACGTTGTCCATGTCTTCATAAATATATACAAGTACATGAAACTTATTTTATAGTTTCAGTTAACGTTAGTTATTGTCAAAGTTTGGTAGTGAACAGAAGGCTATAAAAACTAGTTTATAAGTATTGTTTGTAAATATTTTGTAAAATTAAGAAATTTAATAAAATTTTTGTCTGTAACTGTCATTTAGATAAAGTCTTGTAATTCAGTAAGTCCTCGTTTGTTTCTAATATGTCTATAAATTAATTTTAGTTATTTGTTTATGTTAAGTAACATTCGTAAAATTTTGTTCTGCGTGTTCCCCTTTGTTCATGTCTGTATTCATAGGAGTAAGTGAAAAATATGAATTTTTTATAGTTTCAGCATAGCATTAAGAAGAGATCTCTTCTATACGCTATGGTTTCAGTTTTAAGTTTGTTATAGTCAAAGTTACTCACAAGTTTATGTCTATAAATCTTTCAATATCAGCCTTTGATTACCATCAGAAGACTATATTAATGTGGTATTTCGTCATGAAGTATATTTTGTTAACTGAAAGTAATTTAATAATAAATTTTGTCTGTCATTTTCATTTCTGTTTGTTGGTTTCTGTAAAGGTCTTGTAATTCAAATAGTCCTTCATTTTGTTTCTGTTTATGGTATAAATTTTTACTTATTTGTCTATGTTAGTAACTTTTTTCAAGTCGGTTAAGTTAGTTGCTTTGTATGTTTCCCTTTGTTGATGACTGTATTCATAAGAGTATGCAAAAATTATGCATTTATTATGATAACAGTTTGTACTTAGTTAATTATTTTCAGTTGTTCACAAATTGATATAACAAATGTTTCAGTGTCAAAGATTGGTTAACATTAAAAGTCTGTTAAATAGCCTACGCATCCAAATTTGTTGCTAAAAATGTAAATATTTTGTTAGAAATTGAAAGAATTAAACAGATTTTGTCAATAATTTATTGTCATTTTGTTTGTAAATTTCCAAAAAGTCTTGTTATTCAAACATTCCTTTATTTTTTCCGTTTCTGTTAAATTTATTTCTAGTTATTTTTTAAGTAACCTTTTTTCAAGTTATTTTATTATTCTGTATGTTTCAATTTGTTTCTGAGAGTATTTACAAAAAGTACATGAATACGTAAAATATCTTTTAAAGTTTCAGTTTGTAGTTTGTTGTTGCCATAGTTACTTACAAATCAACAGAAATGTATTTTTCTTTGTTTTCACGAATAAATTTAAATGTCAGTCTGTTTGGTCTGCTGTTGTTTCATGTTTTAGTCATATCACTCAGGTGTAATCTAGTCAAAGGTGTTTTTCAAACAAGTTTTTATAGTTTCTTTTAAGTTGGATTAAACTTTAACTTAAATTGTAATCAAATTTAGAACATTCTGCTTTGTAGTCCAGCGAGTTGACCACTATGCTGTAGAGGCAGTCACAAACAATTTTTTGTATTTGTTATCCAATTGTAAGTTAATATATTTTTGTAAATTAAGTATCATATGAGTCAGAAAGTTAATGTAATTTAATAGTTTTTGTCAGAAAGTTCTTCTACCTGTATCATCAAAATTTGGTTTATCCGTACGCCTTAGTAGGCTAAGTATTTTATCGTTTGTATATTCGTTTGAGTTTTAGTTTAAGTCCTACGAAGAGGTGTATGCATGATGTAAATGATTTTACTTTTGATGGATGAAAGAAGATGGAGGCTGATAACAACTAGCGGAGTAAAGGCTGTAGAGCTACGAAATGATGATGATAACGTGATGATATTTCAAGAGATTATGGTTTTAAATATTAGATAAATGTTGAATTTTAATAAGGCTGTATATACTAACTGAAGTAGTAACTAAGGTTCTAACTCTAACTGAAGTGCCTTGATACAGGACAGTCATTGTATCTTTTACCTTAAGTGTCAGAAGGTGTGAGCTGGTATATGTGGGTGTAGGAAATAGGCCTACAGATAAAATTTTACCTTCGTTAGGAAAGAAATCCATGCATTTAGATTCTGTGAAAATTCATTTTGTAAATCATTTGGTATTTTAATTAAGTCAGTCGGTATTATTATTTGTATATGTTTTACTCCAGTTTGCTTATTACATAGTTTTTTACACTTAAGTTATTTTCAGTTTGGTTTTATATAAGTTTAGGTTAGTTATATTCCATTGCCTAATTACTTAAGTGAAAGTTAATATTGTGATTTTATAAATTATCCAAAAATCTATGTAGAGCGGTGTCTAAGGTCAAAATTTCTTTTATGATAGCCGAACTATAAATTACATAGACTAAAATAGCCAAAATAAATTACAATGGACAGAGCGTGTGGACAGGATGAGTGAAGGTAGGATACCTAAGCAGGCGCTGGGTTACAAACTGGTGGGAAGGAGAGACCGAGGATGCCCAAGGAAGAAATGGGCAGATTTTAAAGGTTTGGAACAGGCAGGAATGCCTAATTCTTGAAGGGCAGAAGAAAAAGAAAATAGCTAACCTCTATTAGGAGAAGGAACTCCAAGAACAAAGGTGGATTTGTTCTACGTGAGAAGGAATAGCAACAAGTAAAATTGTTGCTGTTGTTATTTCCTACAGGATCAATAAGATTGATAAGGTAGATAGTAGATATAATCATCTGCATAAACCATCTTAAGTTTACTTTCCAGTTAAAGTCATATCATATTTTGTCAGTAGTAATTTTAACTTATTAACTTTCAGTGTCTGTGTCAGTGGTTATTAAAATTCAAAATAGTTGGTTAAAAAAGTGGTACAGTCAAAGTCATGTTACATCCTGTAATAGATTGCAGGCATCTTTTTATATTTCCAAATTTTAGTTAAATTAATTAATTAATTATAGAAATTTAGTTTTATCACTGTCTTGTCTCATTTTTAGTCCCAGTATTTCAAAAGTAGTTGTAAAATCAATTGTATTGTTTATGTCTTGTCACCATTTTGTATTTTAATTTTAGTTGAATGGACGGTTAACTTTACTATACTCTAGTATAGTAACTGTGGTTGAATGTATTCATTTTTAAATGTATTAAAAATTATGGGAGAAGTTTGTGCAGGAGTACAAGTATAAGGTAAACACAAGTTACTGTGTGTTAATTTCAGTCAAGTTATAACAACAATTTATGTACCCATAGTTAAGTTTCAAAATTGTAAAGTTATGTATCTGTGTTTAAATAGTGCTAATATTGTTTCCTAAAGTAGTAATAAAGTAAAATAAGCCATATTAAGTAGGCTAAAGTTAAGCAAGTGAAAAAGTAAGTAAATCATAATGTGGTTTTTATCAGTATTAAAAATTGTGGGAGAAGTTTATGCAAGAGTACAATAAGGTAAACACAAGTTACTACTGTGTAAATTTCAGTCAAATTATAACAGCAATATGTAACCGAAGTTAAGTTACAAAATGTTAAATTTAAATATTGGTGTTTGAATAGTGCAAATATTGTTACCTAAAGAAGCAAATAGTCATTACGTAAAGTTAAGCAAGTCAAAAAGTAAGTAAGTCATAATGTTGTTTCTGTCTGTATTTTTGGAATTCTGGGAGAAATTTGTGCAAGAGTACAAGTATCGGGTAAACATAAATATGAATTACTACTCTGTTAATTTTAGTCATGTTATAACAGTTATATGTAGGTCTATCCAAAGTTAAGTTACACAATTTTAAAATTAAGTATTTTTATTTGAATAGGGCAATTATTGTTCACTAAAGTAGTAAATAGTAAAGTAAAGAAAGCAAGTCAAAAATTGAGTCATAGTAAGTAAAGTTTAGCAAGTCAAAAAGTAAGTAAGTCGTAATGTGATTTTCATCTGTATTAGAAAATGAGGGAAAAGTTCGTGCAAGAGTTCAAGTGTTAGGAATAAACACGAGTCACTTCTGTGTTAATTTTAGTCAGGTTATAACAGTCATATGTACCCAAAATTAAGTTACAATAATAATTTAAAATTGAGTATTTGTGTTTAAATAGTGCAAAATAATGTTCACTAAAGTAGTAAAGTAAATTAAAGAAATAAAGTCAAAATGTAAGTCATGGTATGTAAAGTTAAGCAAGTCATAAAGTAAATGTGGTTTTTATCTGTAATAAAAATTGTGGGAGAAGTTTATGCAAGAGTCCAACTATGGGTCAATACGAGCCAATAGTTCTTAATATTGTCAGTCTCAAAATGTTTACTGTCGTAAATGCGTTTTGTAAGGTACCTATTTGAGAGTATTTTAAAGTTTCAGTTAAATTTTTAATTTTTTATGCTAAAGTTTTCAATATAAGTTCATTACTGCAGTTTTTCATGATTCCTAGATGTGATTACCCCTCAAAGTAACTTTAAGTCGCTATATTTAGTTCAGTTTGTATTTTGTAACAATGGTTGTTGTATTCAATTTTTTACAAAAGTATATAATGGTTAAATATATTTTTTTCGATGGTTTGTATTCTAATGTTCTACATTATCTATACTTTCACTTAATAGTAGGCCTACTCTTAAGACAAAAATTGTCTCATCTTTGATGGTATCATAAACTACTGTTTAGAATTATCATTACGCTTTTATAGTTTCAGTTATACTTTTAAAACAAAATACAAAAATTTTTGTCTTTTCTCTGATAACCCGTGAACTACTGTTCTGTGTCATCAATTTGTTTCTACAGTTTAAGATAATACACTTAAAAACCAAGGACAAACATTGTTCTTTCTTCGTAGATAGTTCGTAAATTACTGTTTTAAAGTGTCGTTCAAGGTTTTTTAATCGGTAAACAAGTCCTGTTATTTAATATTTATTTTACTTTTTGTGAATGTTTCAGTTTTGATTAGGGCAGTCTTGTCTATATAGTGGCGTAGTTTTCTATGTTTAATTTAAGTAATTCAATACCATCCTTTAAATATTGTCAGTTTCTGTTGCTTATAAGCAGCTTTTTTTCTCCTACACGATTTAGTCATTTTGCTTTTAGTGAATGTTTCAGTTTTGGTTAGAGTGATTGGTCATGTCGATTGATATAGTTTTTTATGTTTGAGTTAAAAGTATTTCTGTACTGTCCTTTAAATTTTCATGTTCTGTCATTTATTACCATTTTTATTTTTTCCTTTTATATAAATTTTGTCAAGTAAACAAATCTTATATAATCTTGTTTTTTCTTTTCGTGAACGTTTAAGTTTTGATTAGAGTAGCCTGTCTCGTCTAATGAAATACATTTTTGTATTTACGTTAAAGGTAATTCCAATACAGCATCTTCAATTTTGTCTAGTTTCGTCAGGAATTTTTCTGAATAAGTTTTGCTAACATCTTCAACCCTACATACAGAAATACATATGAAACAAACATAGGTTGCGAATTTCAAGTTTCTAACCCTTGTAGATCAATGAGTGACTGTCATTCAGTTAGTTAGTAAGTGGTATTTCAAGTTCAGAATCTATTTAAGTCAATAAGTGTATATTACTTTTAGATGTTAAATTAATTAACTCTTGTCATTTTTGTAGTTAGTCATTAAGTTAGTTTCTTTTGTATTTAATTCATGGGTATAGGCTACTAATCCAATTTAATTGATTTATTCATTTAATGTACCTACTTATCAAGTCAGTTGTTTTCAAGTTCTTTCTCCCAAGTCAATACTTACAATACCTTTGTAATTATAGGCCTAAACTTTTAATGTTACTTTTCATTCCTAGTTGCATTCTTATTATTTCATTCCTGTTAATAACAACCTGTATAATTATCTTTTTCACTAGTTTAATTTGTTTGATAGTAATTTATGTTTTAAATAATTAATTGATTCATTCTAACGTAACAAAAGTCTTTGTTAAGTATTGTTATAGATCATGTTGTTGGTTTTTTATGTACCAGTTTGTCAGTTCGTTTAATGTTAATGGTTGTATCAACTTGTATTGCCTAGTAAAGTTTCGTTTGATTGCTTTTATTTTACTTTCTCAAGTCAAGTTTAAGTTAAATTAATCATTGATGCAAGTCTGAATTAATAACATCGTCAGTCAATGCTTATCTATTTGTATGTCTACTCCTGTACAGTCATTTAGAAAAATATATGCCATCAGTATCAAATGATATTGTTAATTATATAATGTTGAGGTCTCCATTTAAAAATAATGTTGGCCTAAATATTGGTTAATCGAGTAGCAAATAATAAAGTAAGTAATTTATAGTAAGTGAAGTAAATTTTTAAAGTCAAAAATTAATTGTTGGTAAACAGTTGATATCTATCAATGCGTCGTTAAAGTAATTTATAAAAGTATCAGCTTTTGTAATTTTAGTCAAGTCTTTATTTAAATTGTCTTAAGTATTATTCACTGCCGTAATAAACAGTAAAGTTATAGTAAAATAAAATGTCAGTAAATAGTAGGTTTTTGTTAATCTCTGTTAAAAGTATTAAGGTAGCTACTGTTAATTTTAGTCGGGGTATTAATTTTGTAAAACCAAAGTTAAATTATGAAATGTTAAGTAAAGTCTCCGTTTAAATAGTCTAAATATTGTTCAATCACATAGCAAATATTAAAGTAAGTAAAGTTAATTTGTAAAGTTAAAAATTGTAATTGTAATTGTTGGTAAACAGTCGATTTTTGTCAATGCTCCGTTAATGTTACTTACAAGTATTAACTATGTAATTTTAGTCAAGTATCCATTTAAATTGTCTAAATATTATTTACTGACATAGTAAATTGTAAAATTATAGTAAAATAAAACATCAAAATGTCAGTAAATGGCAGGGGTTTTTGTTAAGCTCTGTTAAAAGTGTCAAGATAGCTACTGTAATTTTAGTTTGGTATTAACTTTGTAAAACCAAAGTTAAATTATGAAAAATGTTAAAAAGTAAAGCCTTCTTTTAAAAATAGTCTACATATTGTTCAATTAAATAGCAAATAGTAAAGTAAGTAATGTATAGTAAGTAATTAAAGTTCATTTTTAGTCAAAAATTTATTTTTGGTTAACAGTCGATTTGTGTCAGTGCTTCGTTAAAGTAACTTACATAGGTATAATAAATTATGTAATTTTACATAGTAAAATTACATAGGTAATACTTAGTATTACAAGTTACATAGTAACTTACTTACTATATAAGTTACTTACTTACTTACTTAGTATATAAGTTACATAGGTAATACTTAGTATTACCTATGTAATTTTAGTCAAGTCCCCATTTAATTTGTCTAAGTATTATTTACTGAAGTTGGTTAGGTCATCAACAAGAAGGCTGGTTTAAACCTCTAGAGGCTTCACTAAGTAAAATGTAGTAAACAGTAAAGTTGTAGTAAAATAAAATGTCAAAATGTCAGTAAATAGTAGGTCTTTGTTAATCTCTGTTAAAAGTATTAAGGTAGCTACTGTAATTTTAGTTGAGTATTAACTTTGTAAAACCAAAGTTAAATTATGAAATGTTAAAAAGTAAAGCCTTCTTTTAAAAATAGTCTACATATTGTTCAATTAAATAGTAAATAGTAAAGTAAGTAATGTATAGTAATTAAAGTTCATTTTTAGTCAAAAATTTAATTTTGATAAACAGTCGGTTTGTGTCAGTGCTCTGTTAAAGTAACTTAGAAGTGTTAGATATTGTAATGTTAGTCAAGTCTCCATTTAAATTATCTAAGTATTATTCACTGACATAGTAAACAGTAACGTTATAGTAAAATAATAAGTCAAAAAAGTAAGTAAGTGAAAGTAAATTAAGTAGTCAGTAGTAAGTAAAGTTAATAATAACAAATAAATCGCAAAGTCGTGTGTTACATGTTGGCAAACAATTCTGTTAGCAATTTCTGTCATTAATCAAATAAAATAACTATTAATATTAACTGTGTAAATTTTAGTCAAGGCTCAATTTAAATTCCTGTAAATAATATTCACTGAAATAGTAAACAGTTATGCCGTGGCAAAGTAAAAGTTAAAAGCAAGTAAGTAATAGTAAGTAAAGTCAATAGCAAAATCATAAATTAAATTTTGGAAAAAGTCTGTCAATTTCTGTCAATGCTGTGTTTAACTCATGTGTAGGCTACTGCAATTTTAGTCAGGCAACAACTACGTTAACCAAAGTTGTTTTGACAAATTTTAAAGTTGCGTCTTCATTTAAACAATCTGAATGTTAATTATTATTATTATTACTCAATAAATAGTTTTATAATCACAAATAAAATGGTGATAAACAGTAGATCTCTATTAAGTAATTTACAATATATTAGTTTCTGTAATTTTAGTGAGGTTATTTAACATAAATTTAATTTGTACAAAATTGTGTTATAAAATTTTAAAATCAAGTCTCCCTTTAAGTCTAACATATTATTCACTGAAATAGCAAATAGTAAAGTAAGTACTAGTAAGTAAAAGTAAAGTACGTAAGTAAGTCGTAATAAGTAAAGTCATTAGTACAGTGAATAATAAATGCTGTAGTTATGAAATATTGGTCAACATTGATTTCTGTGTTTTCTATGAAACAGTTTTCTGTGTTTTACTGTAACTTAAAAACATTACCTGAAGTAATTTTAGTCAGAATAACACTTAATACAACCAAAGTTATGTTATGAAATTTTAGTTAAGTTTTTGTTTAGCTAGTTGGTATATTATTCATAAATGTTGGCAAAGAGTAAATTTTTGCAATTCACTGTTAAAGTAATGTACAGGTAAGAGCTACAGTCATTTTAGTCAAGTAATAACCATGTATAACCAAAGTTAGTCATAAAATTTGAAAGTCAAGTCGCCATTTATATTGTAAATAGTAAAATAAAGTAAATAAGTAAAGTCATAAATAAAATGTTGGTTAATAGTAGATTTTTGTCAGTTTTCTAATAAATTAATTTATAAGACCAGTAGTAATAATGCAGTAACAATGATTGTTATGAAATTTTTAAGTAAAATAATCTAAACGTTGTTTACTATGTAAGGAAGTCAGAAGTAAGTAAATAAAAGTAACGTAAAGCTGTAGGTTATAGTAAGTAATGTAAAATAAACAGAAAAGCCATAAATTAGATATTATACAGGGGATATCTGTCATTCTCTGTTAAAGTAGTACAGTATTAACTATTGAAATTTTAGTCAGGTAGTAAATATATATTGGTAACCAAAGTTACCAATATGTAGGTAACCAAAGTTGAGTTATGAAATTTTAAAATCAAGTCTGTTGAGATAGTCTAAATATTATTTACAGAGTCCAAATATTATTTACTAAAGTAGTAAATAATAAAGCAAAGTAGGTAAATCAAAAACGTAAGCAAAAGTAAGTTCCAGTAATAAAATAAATAGTAAAGTCATAAGTTATGATGATAATGGGGAGATTTTAGTCAATTTTCTGTTAAAGTAACAAGTAGTAGTTATTGTAATTTTAGTCAGGTAATAAATACGTACAACCAAAGTTAAGTCATGAAATTTAAGTTATGTCCCTATTTAAATAGTCAAAATATTATCCATTAATTTAGTAAATTGTAAAGTAAATCAATAAGTAAAATTAAAGTAAGTCACAGTAAGTAAAATTTAATAGTAATATAAACAGTAAAGTCAAAAATTAAATGTTGGTAAACAGTAGATTACTGTCAGTTCACTGTTTAAGTAACTTACATGGTATCAGTTTCTGTAATTTCAATCAGGTATTAGTGACGTATTACCAAAATTAAGTTACAAAACTTTTAAAATTACATCTACATTTAATTAATTCAGTAAAATAGTCAAGTAGGTAAGTGAAAAAAGTAAGTATAAGTAAGTAAGTAAAGTCAATAGTAAAGTCATAAATCAATGTTTGTAAATAGTATATTTTTATCTATTCTTAGTTTAAAGTAACAAGTAATAGTAACTGTATTTTTAGTTAGGACATAAAACTAAAGTTAAGTCATAAAATTTTAAAGTCAAGTCTTCATTTAAATAGTTTAAAATATTATTAATTAATTTAGTAAATAGTGAAGTAGGCCTAAGTAGTATGTCTTAGTAAGTAAATGCGTGAAAGTAAAGTAAGTCAATGTAAGAAAGTTAATAGTAATGTAAACGGTAAAGTCATGAATTAAATGTTGGTAAATATTAAATTTATGTCAGTACTTTGTTAAAGTAGGTACCTTAAAAAGTATCAGCTACTGTAATTTCTCAGGTATTAACAACGTATAACCAAAATTAAATTACAAATAAAATTAAATTTTAATAGTTTATTTAAGTAAAATAGTAGACTAAATAGTAAAGCAGGTAAGTAGGTAAGTAAAAGTAAGTAAAGACAAAAAATAATTTTTTGTAAACAGATTTTTAGTCTATTGTCAGTTAAGTCAAAGTAGTAATTACTGTAATTTTAGTCAGATCAAAACTTTGTTGTCTTAAAATTTTGAAGTCAAGTCTTTATTTAAATAGCCTTGAGTATTATTCATTAAAATAGAAAATAGTTAAGTAAAGTCAACAGTAAACAGTAAGGATTAAAAAGTGTACTTTTTTAAAACTACCTAATAGTAAAGTTTAAAGTTGGTAAACAGTAGATGTCTGTTAGTTCTCTGAGAAAGTAATTCATAAGTTGTAGGTAATGTAATTTTAATCAAGTAATAACTATTGTATAACCAAAGTTAAGTTATGCAATTTTAAAGTCAAGTCTCGAATAAAATAATCTAAATATCATTCAAAAAATAAAGTAGGTAGCCAAAGTAAAGTAAGTCAGTAAAAGTAAAGTAGGTAAGTTATAGTAGGTATAGTAAATAGTAGTCAAAAATTATAAGTTGTTTAACAGTCGATTTTTGTAACTTCTCCATTAAAGTAATTTACAAGGTAAAAGATACTGTAATTTTAGTCAAGTAATCACTTTTTACAATGAAGTTATGACATTTAAATCAGTAATTAATTAATTCAGTAATAGTGTTAGTAAATAGTGAAGTAAAAGTGTTGTGAGTAAAGTAATCAAGTAAAAAAGTACATAAAGTTAGTGAATGATAAAGTATTAGTAAATAATAGTCATAAAAAAAATGTTTGTAAACAATAAATTTCAGTCAGTTCTCTGTTAAAAGTAATTTGCATGCATTAGGTATTGTAATTATGTCAGGTAACATCAAAATAATACTAAACTTAAATTATGCCATTTTAAAGTCAAGTAATTTATATAGTATAATTTTTATGAATGAAGATAGAAGAGTAAAGTAAATTAGTATAAATAAACTAACAGAGTTAAAAAAGTTAGCAAGTCTTAGTATGTAGAATTAAGTCAGTCGTTAAGTACATAAATGGTGAAGTCGTAAATCAATTGTTGGTAAACAGTCGATTTGTGTCAGTGCTCCGTTACAGTAACTTAGCAGTGTTAGCTATTGTAATTTTAGTCGTCTCCATTTAAATTGTCTAAGAATTATTATTCACAGCCAGTAACGTTAAAGTAAAATAAAAAGTCGAAAAGTAAATGAAAGTAATTAAGTAGCCAATAGTAAGTAAAGTTAATAGGAAAAAAGTAAATCATAAAGTCATTCATTAAATGCTGACAAACAATAGATTTCTGTCATTTATCTGATACAATAACTAACAAGTATTAACTGTGTCAATTTTTAATTTTTAGTCAAGTCTCAATTTAAATTTATGTATAAGTATTATTCACTGAAATATTAAACCATTATGTCATAGCAAAGTAAAAGTTAAAAGTAAGTGTAATACTAAGTAAGTTGGTGAAAAGTAGATTTTCATCAGTTTCTTTGTCTCTAACAGAGGTTAAAGTAATTAACAAGTGGTAGGTACTGTAATTGTGATAATAACTATTAAAGTTATCAGTAGGTAGGTACTGTAATTGTGATAATAACTATTAAAGTTTATCAGTTATTAGTAATTAAGTTACGTTATGACATTTTAAAGTCAAGTCTTTATTTTAAAAGTACAATTATTATTATTCATTAAAATAGTAAAGTAAGTAAAGTTAGTACCAGTAAAGTAAGTCTTTTTTTTGTTTTACATCTGACTGTTTTGCAATTTCTGCTAATGCAGATGGGTGGAAAATGAGTGATTAAAAAACTGTCAGACCTGATCAGGAATCAAACCTGGAACTCGGCGTAAAAGCCAGTAGCTCTAACCACAAGTAAGTTAGTCATAGTAAGTAAATAACTAAGTTAAAAAGTTAAGAAAGTTAAGCAAGTGCGTAGAGTTAAGTCAATGGTTAATTAAGTAAATAGTGGTCATAAATTAATTGTTTGTAAAAAGTAAATTTCTATCAATTGTCTGTTAAAATACGTTGTCAAAGTTAGGCTCTGAAATTGCAAAGTCATGTCTCATTTTGATAATCTGAATAGTATGTATTAATAAAAATAGTTTAGTAAAAGTCTCAGTTAAGTAATAACCTTAAATTTTATTATTAATTATAAATAACTATAAAAACTTACAAGAAGACAGCCACAAATTGTAAGAACCTTACCAAATATAGATAGTGCTTTTGTGGCATTACCACATCACAATTGTCCAAGGTATACGTAACGTTAAAACCAATGTCATGTCTCTTCTTAAATAGTTTTTTAGTACCAAAATAGTCATACAATAAGCTTGTATGGATTTGTCAGTTTTGTGTTTTTAATTACAAGTAATTTTGTAATGTCATAAATCTGTAAAACAAGTCCCTTTTTGTTTTGTACGTTTCCTGTAAATTATTTTGTAAAGTTATATATATTTTGTTTTAGGTTAAGATCGCATCAACAGCTTGGTCATTAGCCACTACTGTGGGTTTTGTAATATAACGGGGAATTTTAACATGTTAAAATTTACAGACCCTAGCTGGGAGTTGAACCTGGGATCTTTTGGTTTATAGGGTAGCGCACTAGTCACTATGTCTCTGTGGCAGCCAGTTATACAAATTTCAGGTCTCTGGATAGTTAATATTTTGTATTATGTAAAAGTTATAAAATTTTTGTAAATTAATGAATTTTAACGTCGTCTTTGAGTAATTTCTGTGTAATAGTGATTAGAATTTTTTTAAACTATGAATCTATTTTGTAAAGTTTATTTGAATAGTACGTCCATATTTTATTCAGGTTTGGTAAAGTTACCTGAACATTTTAATAGTTTCAATTTGAATAATTTGTAACAGTTATTACAGTTTTGATAAAATACTTTAGTAATGTCAACGTTCAGTTCGTTTTTGTGTAGTCACTGCTATAGTTTTGTTAAGTTAATTTGAAATGTAGATCTTTGTTTCAATTTACAAACTTTCTATTACAGTTTTAAAATTTGTGAATTACTTCAAGTCTCTGAGTAGTTTCTATATACAAACACTATAACAAAATAGTAGTTTTATTACGTTATGCATTTTGTACATCAGTCCTTTAAATATTCTATGTAATTTCTAATGCATACTTTTGTACACTAACCTTTGTTTCAAAATTTCTACAAAAGTAAGTTATTATACTTACACCAATACTGTTTTTAATTATAATTAGGTAATTGATACATAAATACGTTTCCAAATTTTGTCAATTTTTCGTTCAGTTTTTTAGTTAATGTCTTGTTACTTATGATTATCAAAGAGTCTTTCAATGTGAATAATTATGTTTAGGTAACTTATATATAACATTGTCAGTGTGTTAAAATATTTTTTATGTTTATCTTTCAGTTTTAGTTATTTAAACGTTCATAAATTAAAAGGGTTTTTATTTAAGTAATTGCATCTCTAAAACTTTTTTAAGTAAGTTTTTCTTAAGTAACATAGTTTTCGTTGTGAAGTAGGTCAGTTGATATGTGCCATTAAGTTTGGTTAATTTACGTATGTCTTGTAACTATTAGATTATGTTATGTTGATGTATGTCACGTTATTTTATTTAAGTTAATAAACTGCACTCATACACTTTAATTTTTATACTGTTTAGAAGGTTCTGGAACAATCTATTTGTACCCTTCTGGAAGGCTAGCTCAGCAAATAAAATTTATTTGCTGAGAATGTATTGAAATATATTATTTTATTTATTTAATAAATAAAATAATAATAATCGTCGTTCAAAGTTTGATGTCTTGTTATTTTTTTAATATAGAATTAAATCTCTGTTGATGTTAAGGTCATGTAATTTTATAAAATAATGTTTTGCTGTCTTTATGTTTATCTGTGACTGTATTCAACATTCTTGATACAAGTGTTTCGGTTTAATAAGCGCATGAGCCCGGAAATTTTTTTGAGGAGCTCAATCTATGTTATTAGGCATGTTTTTCAGGTATGAAATTTAAATTTCTATTCAGGGGGCTGAAGCTTCTAAGCCACATCTCTTCAGGCTATGTCACTGAACAGATAGCTTACATATTTTAGGTATTAAGTTGTATGTTAAATATTTCCAAGTTGGTAAAAGTGAAAAATTTCAAAAAAGTTTGTTCAAAATGTCAACAAGTGTGTCGATAACTCTGTCAGTAAGTCTGAATATATTTGCATGTCAAGTACAATGGATTTTCAAAAAATTTCAAAAATCTTTAACTGTACAGTATTTTCACATAGTTTTTGTTGTATTTCTGTTTACAGTGGAAAGTTTGAATGTAACAATTTGTCATTATTATTAGGTTTATTTTCAACTCCATGACATTTAAAAACATTTTCCTAAAGTACAGTACATGCTATATTTAAGTTACGTATTGAAATATATATTTCTAACCACCAGAATACGGTAACATAAAACACTTACCAATGTTTATAGCGCTTTCGTGTATCTTGTACACATCTTCTGTAAATTAATTTTTTTTCCTTATCTACCATGGTAGGAGTAGGAAGTTTTAAATTTTGACGTAAAAAAAATTTTAATTTACTGAAGATCTGTACAAGATACACGAAAGCGCTATAAATATTGGTAAGTGTTTTATGTTACTATATTTGTGGTTAGAAATATATATTTCAATTTTAAATAATACGGCTGTTTAAAATCCTACATAGGAGATTTGATAAAATAAAATAAAGTTACGTAATGATGTACGTTGGCAATTGTCATTAAAACTGTCTCTAACTACACACTATTCAAAAATAGAATTGCGGCTAAGCTTTTGGTACAGTGGCCAGAATTACTGTATTCTACGACAAGGGTCTGTTTATCCATATTTTATACATAATATATATTATATAGTCATGTATGGGAAAATTATTTTATGGTTCCACTTATAGTTTGTAGATGTCAAAGTTATTCACAAATAATTAATATCAGAGAATGTTTCAGTATGAACATTTAATTTCAATAAAATATTGAATAAGAAGTTATCAAAATTTGTCTCTAAGTAGTCTATGTAAGTATTTTGTCAACCTAGGAAAAAATTATCAATATTATCAATATTTTTGTCCATATCTCTCGTTTCTGTTCGGATGTAAATTTCTAAATGTCTGTCTCTGTTGTAACTCACTTTTGTTCAAGTTGATTAGTTTTTTTGTATGTTTCCCTATGTTTATGTGTTCATAAAACAATGCAAATATTTTTGTAAAACCTTTCCTAAAAGTCTTGTAGTTCAAAAATTAAGTTAATTTTTTGTCAAACTGTTCATAATTTCAGTCAGTTTTGTTCATATAATTATAAGAAGTTTTCAAATGGTTTCTGTAAACACATTTTTTTATGTCTGAAGTTTATTAAGTTCTGGAGCGTAGTGCTGTCATAATGAAGTTTGTAAACTTAAGGTGTAAGTAATTTTTTTTCAAGAAATATTAAAATACCCATAGGTAATGTCAGTAGTAATTTATAATAAATGTTTGTTTTAGTTACCTATATTAAGTCGTGTCAACAGCTTTATCATTAGTAAATACTGAGCGTAATGGGATAGTTTCAATGGATTTTAATTTGTTTCTATTAAAATTTCTAGCTGGGAATAAAACTTGGAACTTTCTGCTTCAAAGTCACACACTAACCACTATGCTACAGAAAAGGTAATATTTCTGTATTTTTATATTTTTGTAAGTTACAAAAAGTACTCGCCATGTTTAATTATTTCATCTTTGTTGGTATATTAAACTTCGTCAGTCACATTTTTATACACTTTATATTGTTTGTAATAAAATATTTCATATCTAGGAAATAACAATAGTACACAGTTTTGTAATTCGTTTCATGTACTCACCAGTCAGTTTAAAAGTCTTTCTGTAAAACATTTTCCCAAACGTCTTGAGGTTTAATTCAGTTTTGTCAGCAATTATTTGAAATTTTCAAATACGTTGTCAGTTCTGTAAAACTTCTACCACTTTAGTTAGTATGTTTGTCTGTAGAACATCTCTTAAATACATGATTTCATGTACTTAAAAGTTTTTATTATTTTAGTTCTGTAACATAGTATCGTAAACTTACACTGCAGGTAATAATTTCCTTTTTACCAAAAATAAAGTAATATCAGTCTGTAAGAGTAGAATAAATATTTAATTTTTTAGCTATGTAAAGTCATGTCAATAGCTTTTTCCACAGTTTTCTAGCGTTTTAAAATTTTTAGCTGGGAATGAAATCTGTCACTTTATAGTCTAGCATGATAAGCACTGTACCACAAAAGTAGTCAAATTTACTTGCTTCATTTTGTGAAATATATTTTCGTTTTATAATGTTTCATAGTTACTTACCATGGTTAACTATTTTGTCTTGTCTTTTGGCTTCGGAAGTTTATTAAGTCATATACTTGTATTGTTCACTGTAAGTAAAATGTCTTTTGTCTATTGAATAACAGTATTCAGTTTCGTAAGCTGTTTCATGTACTTACCTGTCAGTTGTAAAGTATTTCTGTAAAAGTCTTTCCTATAGGACTAAGTATTGAAGTTTAGTTTTAGTCAAAATTTTCATCACATTAGTGTATTACCTTAAGTCAGTCTAAAAGTTTGTTTCCTTATATAATTTAGTTTATTTTAAAATTTTTGTCAATGTAAGACCTACTTTCTTTAGATAACATAACTTTTATACTTTCAAACCCCTTACTTTAAATTTTTGAAGTGATAATGTACAATGTTAGGCAAAATACCCTTGTACAAAATCTTAATGTCCACATTTGTAATAATACAAGATACAAAACTTATTACTAATTGTTAACCATATTTTTCTGAACCTTAACCTGTTCCAGGCTTACATTATACATAAGGGTGAAGTCAAGTAATTTATGATAGCACCCAGGTTATTATATCTCCTTTAGGATAAGAAAATGTATTTGACAATACTGAAATGTCTAATAAAGAAATTTACTCAGGACATTGGTGTTTTAACCTTAAACCGAGGTCCTGATTCTCTGTGCATCTTTCAGCAAAGATCTAAAAATGAAAGACCAGGGTAGTCTATACCTACTGGGTAAATTTTATAAGTTGACACACTTGAAATACGTAAATTAGTAAGTAAGTAAACGTGTAATTAGGTTAAGTAATGTATTATTAAGTTAGCTAGCACTTTCTTGTCATGTCCTATATTTCCTTTGGGAGTCTCTTAGATGCAATTTTACAAAAACAATACTTTTTTGAATGAGTAAATGTTTGTTGTTATTAAACCAGTAACTGTGTTTGAGTTGTATTTCTTATTGTACATTTTATCTAAAAGTAGAAGTCAATCTATAAGTAAGTAGCTTTATTAAGCAGTTAAAATTCAATTGAGCTGTTTCATTATTTCTTGTCTCATTCAGTTGACGTCTTTTATATTTATTGTCATCTAGGCCTATATGTTCACTTAAACTATGTATAGTTTTTTGATTTAGTTAAGTCATACTTAGTTAAGTACTGTATTAATTATACAATTTGTATAGTTCTTAGTTAAGTATGGTATACGTAGTAAATGTATAGTCATTTTACATGTTTCTGTAGTATTAGTTTTGTTTTTTCTTACCTGGTTTGTTGTCAAATTTTCTTAGTTTAGTTATAGTTTCCTGTCTGTATCAGTACATAAAATCTATTAAAAATAATTGTCATTTTTTGAGGTTTCTTGAATTGTATACGTCAATATTTTTTAAAATTTTAAAATGGTTTTTATCAAGTCATGTAAGTAAGTTTTTTCTAGTTATACTATATGGTGAAGTATTAAGTACTCAAATCCCTTGGTAGGATCTACACTTATATAAGATGGTAGTTAAAATGAAAGACAACTTGAGGAGTCACTTCAAAAATAATAATATGTAGAACTATTTGTGTTCTACTTAAGTAGAATATATATGTTCCTGTTTGTTAGTTGTAATTATTGCTGGTGGTAATACAAGTCGTTCAATTTCAGTCTTTTGTACAGTTTTTAAATCTCTAATATAATAATTTTGCAGTTTAGTCTGTCATTTAATAGTGCAGTAACTGGTAGCGTAGGGTGGATCCACATAATATTAAACTCATATAAAATAACTGATTTGCTAAGTATAAGCGAGAAATGTTAAATAGTATATAATTGTTGTAATTGAATTAATTTTTTTATCCAAGGAAAAATTTAGAAAATGAACAAAAAAAGGAATGAAAAGTAACATGTGAAATCACATATAATACTCAGCACAACTCTAGATGCACTGGTTTATGACTCAATCTTTGATCTAAAATTTCAGAGATGTCTTTGGCAGCAATCATGGACAAACCCTACGCTATTTTAATGTACTGATAATTGGTGACTGCATGGTTAATTCTGTACCACTCTATGCACACATCACTTTGTCATACCATTTGTATTATAGTACATTCCACAGAACCATGCTGCAGATATAAACAGACTACAGGTTGAAAGTCAGTAAAATGGATGCGTAATCATGTTTCACTCTACCAGTGCCTTCAGTCAAACCAACCGGTGACAGACCGGGTGTTTAATAATAGGCCTACTGTATGAATTCTTTCTACTGGTACTGTCATATTTTGTATTTGGTATATGTTTCATTTGTATATAGTAGGTTTCATCTGATAAACAAAGAACATTTTTTGTAACTCAAATGATCGCGGTGAGTTCAATCACAATTTTAATACATTTGTGTTTTGACATGCTGCACGGTTTCATGGGATAGAGTATAGAAAGAATCGCGTCCATTTAAGAGTTGACCTGCATTAATTGAGGAAATCTTGAAAAAATTTTAGGCAAGTAAGTAATTGTAAAATTATAAAATTTTTAGGTATGTTATATTTTATGGTCCATCTCAGATTAATTAGATTCCTTGAATATCCACCATTGGCAGTAACTTGTTGTCAAGTAATTCAAAATATTATTGAATACTATTGTTAACGTCAAAAGTAATATATTGTCAAAAATTCTTAATTGTTTAATTCTTAATTCATTAAAGTTCATTAAAGTAAAGGTAATCGTATGTGTAAAATCATGCTTCAATGTGTCTGTTTCAAGTATCCTGTCTGTAAATGTTACTAAGATGTACACACTACCTATCCTGAACGTACCTTACCAGTTGTATGGGTATGGGTTTTTTTGAATCACCAAATAATCAAAATCCACTTTTGCACATGAACATTTTATCTAAAACCACCCCCTCCTAATAAAATTTGTTAAAAATATTAGTCATTTTGAAACTTTTTGTTTAAAATATTTAGGTATAAGAAAATCTCAAAATTGTAATAGCAGGAAGTAAAGTACCTGTACAAAACATACATTGTTTAAAATTAAGGAATAAAATCAAATTGAAATATGTGAAAATCTTTTGTACTGACTTCTTCAGAATCTGTTGTGAAAAATTTGTACAGACGAAGGCTTAAAAATGACTCTAAACAAATATAAAGTTGTAATTAACAATAGATACAAATAATTTAAGAAAAATAGTTGAAGAACTCTAGAGGAGAAATTTACGAAAAACGATATGCCAAAGAGAGTGATGAAATAAAGAACGAATTTGTGGAACTATTGAAGAAAAAATTGAAGAAAAATTGAACAAGAAAATTAAAACATACGTGATCGTCATCATCCTGTCATCAAAAACGAAAAAAAATTTTTGTGGACATTCAGTCATTAACATCTCAATTGAACTATTCTTTACCAAAAAACCAAACATTCAAAATAAATGTAAATACTGTTATACCTGATAATAAAATCAATCATGTGAAAAAATTGTAACAAAAAATAATATGTAACCAAGATAAACTATAAAAATTTACCAAAATAAAATCAATAAATAGGTAATAAACTATAAAAAATAATCAACTAATTAATAGAATATATCTTACAAATAATTTAAAGTGAACTAACTACCTACTGTAATATTTTTAAATTTTAAATTATTTTTAAATATAATTAATGTAAGTTATTTAAAAATAAAATACCTGAGTAATTTCTAACAATAATTAAATTAAAATATTTACTATCTTATTAGCTTAGGTTATCCTAACCTTATAACAAAATCAATTTATACAGAATTTTATATCACATAAATTAAGTACTAAAAATTATAGTGGAACTAAATTTAACTTACGGTTCCTTTTAATATTAATTTTAATGAAATTTTTATACATTCTATTAAAAGAAACTGATTTTTTAAAATTTTTTCTATTTTTAGTTAAAAGAATGATAATGTAGGGTTATTTTTTATTATCTTTATAAAAGTTTGAAATAAATTTTTTCACATCTGGACCATATTAATAAAATCATCATCATGGGTCGTCATGGGAATAAAGATTAGAGTCAAATACATTTTTTTGAAAATCAATAACAAAATTTTACCAAGTCATGTTGAAATTAAAATTCAATTAATACTTTTGCTTGTGTTCTTTTCAATAAACTTGTACATTATTAAATTTTTTATTTCAGATAATAAATAGATTTCTAATAAAAATAACAAATTCAGTTATATTAAGTTTCTTTTTTGAACTGGCTCCATTGAGCAGTAATTATTGTGGTACACTGTGAAGTAAAGATCCTGGATTTGATTGCTGACCAAGGTCTGGAAAATTATTCCACGTTCAATGTAATAGTTGTTGAAAAAATAAAATATTATTGTTACCTGGCCTCCAAACTGTTTACAACCTGCTTCTCCAAAATGATAAAAGTTTAAGAAACATAACAATGAAAGTGAAATTACAGAAATGACTCTTACACACGGTAGGAAATATATAAAAGAATTTTTTTACATGTGGTACAACTGGCTTCTCTGCTCGAGTCCCATGTATGATTTCCGGTCAGGTCTAGTATTATTTTATCATTTATCTTCATCTATTATCCTTCTCATCATGTCTGCATTAGCAATAATTGCAAAACAGTCTGATATGAAACCAAAGAAAAAACTTAACCTTTATGGTCTTACAAGCTGATACATGGTAGTAAGTTCAAAGAGACCTGGTGTTTGAAGTAAAGGCCATAAATTTAACTTTTCTTGATTATGAAAAACCACAAATTGGATCAGTTAATTCCTTACCTTGCACAAAAAATTTAGAAGTAGGAGTAGTATGTAAATCTAATATAGTGTAATTTACACTCATGTGTAAAAAATTTGGTTAATTTTCCTTAAGTAAATATTATTACATTCAAACATTTTAATATTTTTGTTACTGGAATAAAGTTATTAAAGTTTTTTTACAAAAGATCTTGTTAAGAATTATATTGATAAGAATTGCATAACTGCCTCTTCAGTAATCTTAAACCTGATACTCAAAATCTATGGTAAAGTTTGTATCTACAAAGTTCATCTCAAGAACCTGTGGAATAAAAAGATAATTTCCTAAAATATTTCTACCAATAATTAATTTTTGATAATAAATAAATCAACCCTTACTATCATTCAAGTAAATAATTATATTCTTTGTTAGTACAACCTTTAATTTTATACTACAACAAAAAATGGTATCGCATAAAGTTATAACTAATTATAAAATCTAAATTAACTCAATGTAATGTCTTTAAATATTATATTGAAATATATATTTCTAAATTAACAGTTAACATTTAACTATATTTAGGCGCTTTCGTGTATCTTGTACACATTTTCAGTAATTTTCCAACAATTTTCAAAAACTACTGAAGATGTGTACAAGTTACACGAAAGCACTCTAAATATTGGTAAGTGTTTACTGTTACCGTATTCTGGTGGTTTAGGAACATATATTTCAATTTTAAATAATACCGTTGTTGATAATCCTACATAGGACGTTTGATAAAATTTTGTATTGTCTTTCTATTTGACAGTAGGAACTTTTGTAAATTTTTTAAGATTGTAAAAGACAAGAAGTCAAATTTATGGTTAAACTACCTACAGAAAAACGTTAAACAAATTCTTTAAACAAATTCAGAAAAGTGACTCTTTTACTTACTTCTGTAGTTTTAAAATTTTTTAACCTAAAACACTGAAATGATTTATAATTTTTTAAAAATTTTCAATGTAAAGATTAAAATTTTTTTTAGTTAATTTAAAGTTGCATCAACAGTCAATAGCCACTACTGGTGGGTTTTGATTCTGTGATGATGGGTTTTAATGTGTTAAAATTTCCAAACCCTAGTCCAGAATCGAACCTGGACCTTTTGGTTTGTAGGCTAGCTCACTAGTCACGGTGTGATCAAATTAAATTTTTGTTACTGACAATAAAATAAAAAGTTTTGAAAAATTGACACAAAGTATTTGTTGTTATAGTAATCAGATATCATATTTGTTTAAATACAAAACATTAAGTAGTTTACAATGGTTAAAGTACAAAATAAATTTTTAAATTACTATCAAGAATGTTTCAGGGCACTACAAGAATCAAGCCAGCAACCTGTACTTTTCGTCGAAACAAGTACAACTATTTTATAATGTTCATGAAATACCATTTTTTATTAACTATTAATAAAAAAAAATTATTAACTTAAAAAATAAATTTATTCCTAAAAAATATATTATACTTATTTTTATACATAATTATACAAATTCTTCCGTTCTTCTAATGTCCTTTAATAAGTTTCATAACAATAAACTTTCGGTGGGGTGTTACGAAGGAATTATTCGGGTTTCTTTAAATCACAGCCACATGATACAAATTCCTATTTAGTGATTCTTCTCTTTTCTCGCCATATTAAAATATATAAATAACTTATAATAATAAAAAAAGTATTCATAACGAACATAGTAATCTATTTTTTCTCTCAAGATATTTTCAAGTATCCCAAGTGTAAATTTATGTATCTTTAGTATATGGTCAAATACCTCAAGTTATATAAGTGTATTTCAAGTGCATTTTTGTAACTTAAAACATGAATTAATGTATCTCAAGTACAATTTTTTTTATTTTTAGCTGTAAATTTATGTATGTTGAGTACAATTTTTTTGTTCTTAAGATACATACAATTAATTAGGTAGTAAATAAAAATAAAAATATATTATGTTTTAAACATATTATTAATTCATATTTTGTGTTAAGAACAATAATATGTTTGTAAATAAATAAATAATTTAATAGATAAATATTTTTTCATGTTTTGTAATAAATAAATAAAATAAATAATTATAATATTAAATTAATTAACACTTTGTATTATTTACAAGGGTAAAACGTTTTTTATCACTTTTTATACCACATTATGTTATGTTGTATTTTCTATACCTTCTTCTTTCTTGTCTAGTTTCATTATTTTCTCTTTTTGGTCTTCATTTACATCCCGGTCACAATTTTCAACATTGTTTTTCCTGGAAATACAAAAAAACAAATGAATGGTTTATATTTTGATAATTTGCTAAATCAATTTTGAAAAATTAATGAAAAGTGGAAAATTGCATGCCATACATTAAAATTATGCATCAAAAGACAATGGTTGAATAACAAAAAATGTTTAAAACATTTAAAAACATAAAAAATCACTCCCAGAAACTTCACTTTTTGTACATGGTCTAGAATACCATTATGAATAAAAATACATCCACTATTCTAATTTTCCCATATAAATTATGCTTGATTTTGATCTGTAACTCACAAAAAAACTGGTGGGAAATATTTGCTTGATTTTCTCTTGCCAATGTAAATAATGAAAAATATAACCTATATCTAATCAGTAGTAAACAATGTGAAATGAAAAACAACTTATTTTGTTCTAGTTTAGTTTACTTAAAGTAGCATCAATTTCTTGGTTATTAGCGACTATAGTGGGTTATGTATCTAGAACAGTGGGTGTTGACTTGTGAAAATTTCCAGACCCTTACCGGGAATCCCGAGACCTCTGTATTGTAGGGTAGCTCGCTAACTGCTACGCTAAGGAGGCAACCAAAACCTATTTTTTGTCATAAGTGAATGATGCAAAATGAAAATAAGAAAAATGACTGACGTTAAACTAAGTTCTGTAGGGAATTGCGTGAAATTTAAATAAAAGTTGTAGGTATTTAATTTCCTACAAGTTTAGTTATGTATACTTTTACCCTAAAATGCATATTAAGGCCGCAATATTTCAAAAAGCCCACTTTATCACGAGAGCACAGCTCCCAGGAACTTGAGCAGACAATTTAGCGTTCAAGAATTATTATGATTTCAGCCCCCAAGAATTAAGCGTCAATTAGATATCCGTACTTTGCTCATTGAAGTCTGTAATAATTGTGGTTTAAGTATGCAGTTTCGGGCAAAAGTATATTTACTATTAAAACTATTAGGACAATTAAAAAGCCTCCAACTTTTATTTCAAGAATTTTTTTCTACAGAGCTTAGTTAAGTATCAATTTAGTCATTTACTGTATTTTTCTCATCAAAATAAATCTGAAAAACCAACTGTCACTGGATGGCGACATTAAGTGGCAAGTTGAAACCGTTACATTTTGATGGCCCTGAAAAGGGCCGTTTAAGCGGTGGTCGTCTTGATGGGAAGCGTCGGTCGTAGTTGTCGTGGCGGTCGAGGAGCTGGGCGACACGGCGTGTCGTCGTCCAGCGGAGACATCATCTTCTTCCCTCGCAGTAGTGCGTCGATGGCTGCTTCGTCGGGTCCGGTGGGCGTAAGGCTCGGTCGAGGGACCTCTGTGGGCATCGCTCGCGTCAGCGGGCGATGACGGTCCAGTTGATGGCTTTTGGTGATGGATCGGGGAGCGGAAGCATCATCTTCTCACTTACGGGGTCGTCGATTAGTCTTCGCTGGAGTTCTGTAGCCGTGTGCCAATGGTGGATATCTTGTCTGCTGTCTGGATCGGAATTAAATCTCCCTGTTGAGTGTAGCGCTCTTTATACAGTTGCCGAGAGTGCTGTGGTAGAGGGCGGTTATTGGTATGGCCTTGATAACAAAGGCCTCTGTCAGTACGCAGCCGAAAGGTTTGTCGGTACGCCGCCAAAAGGCCTACCGCGCGGGAGAAGTATTGAAGGCCGGCAACACAGTAAATGATTAATTAGAAGGGGTGGCGGTGACACAACAGAGGTTTCTTTTTATTTAGCGTTATTCACTCATGATTAAAATTACGTTATGTTCTTCATTTTCATTGTTCACTTGTGATTACACACATTGTATTTTTCATTATTTAAGTTGGCAAAAAAAGTCGTGTGTGTGTGTGTGTGTTTCGCACAAAACTTTTTACATTCCAAAAATCTGGTGATATTTTTCCTTGTAATATGTACATAGATATAACAGATAATAGGAAAGATATTGAAAACAGTAGTAGAGTAAAGAAGTAATTGTAGAGGAAAGTAATGAACATGTGTGTAGAATCTATCACACTACGCACATAAAACTTCATACAGACACACACATACACTTGTGCGTATTAAACAAGCATTTTTACATGTTTGAGTGTTTTGTTCTTTTATTATTAATTTCTAACACATCCAAACATGTGTAAGTAGTAATTCCTTTTCTATTTTCATTTAGTTGAAAATAACAATAACACTTAGTAAATAAAATATAGTTAACTGTCAAGGTTGTGAAGTGACTACGGAAAAAGTAGGTTGACACTAGAAAGTGGTTAACTATGCTTCGTACAAGGTTAACCAAAAGTTATTACTAACTTTTATACTTTTGCTTAGCCCATAACAGGCAGGTGGATTGTTAAATAATTTACACTCGATCTGCTAGTTCAGGGCTACAAAAAATTGTTCTATTTCTTATCACATGGTCAGCCAATTATATGACTAAAGCATTAAAGAACAGAAGAGGTAGAGGTGTAAAAGACACTAGTCAGAGTTATCTCCTCTGAGAGTAATACATTTCATTATACAGTCAGACCCTGTGGTGAATGAAGTGAGGGTGTCATTTGCAGGGCGGAAAGTAAATGCTTTTCAGAGGCTCAGGCATGCTCATGAGCATACTTTTCCACTCAGTGAGGAAGGCATATGTAAACCACCTCATTCCTCGTTTTGCTTAGTAACCTGTAAAGGTTCAAACCAGCCTTTCGGCTGATGACCTAAACAACACTTCTAAAATAAATCGTTAAAAAAATGTAGGATATTTTAAAAGTTTACAAACATTTTTTTAAAATTAATTTTCATTAAAGTTCTTTTATTGCATTGTAAGAGGTAAGGAAAATTACGTTTTCATGTTGTTTTTTAAAATCAGTTTTTCACCGGAAACACATTCAGAAATCGAACCTAGTAGGAATGTTTGTTTTTATTTTGATTCCTTCAATAATATTCCGGAATAACGGTGAATTTTTTATTGTTTGAGAAGTTATTAGACCCCAGGTGTAAAAACAGTTAACACCTTTATAATCAGTGAGTGTTCACTCGAATTGTGAATGAAAAGTGTTTCAGACAGTTAGTAATAGTATCGTTACGGGCCGGTTTTAATTACGTTGATAGTGTGTGTACGCACGGGTGAAATTTTAGACAGTTGAATCAATTGTTTTGATTGTTTGTTGTTACTGTGTCTTAATTTATAGTTAAGTTTAGTTTAGGCTTAAGTTTTGTAATTGATTAATTTATGTAATCTAATAAATATTTATTAGTGGACTAAGATTTATCACCGATTGTGTAAATAAATAAATAAGTTGTTATAAGTTTGAAGTAAGTCTGTTTATTATTTATTATTCCCTGATCCCGAACGAACCTAGGCTTAGTTGTTATAATATGTTTTGCTTCGCAACATTGTGGATTGTGTTGGTTTTTGTGTAAAATGTTGATTTTATGTATGTATCTACGAGGTCTAGCTATTAAAGAACGAGACACGTAAAAAAATTTAATTTTATACATAATCACTTATTGTCACCTTCAATATACACTCCTTCTCTATCCCTACAACACTCCATGCGAATTTTCCATTGTTGGAAACAGTGCTGGAAGTCATCTTCTGTCAGCTCCTTCAGGACACGTGCCGCTTTCTCTTTTACAGCTTCCACAGAGTCAAATCTTGTCCCTTTTAATGCAGATTTCACCTTAGGGAACAGGTAGAAGTCACATGGTGCAAGATCTGGTGAATAAGGTGGATGTTTTAACACTGAGATGCTGTACTTGGCTAGGAACCTCTTGACAGATAACGCGGAATGGGCTGGCGCATTGTCTTGGTGGAGAACCCATGGTTTGTCCTTCCACATTTCGGGGTGTTTTTCCCTTAGCCTACTCTTTAACGTAGTTTAGAAAGTGTCTCTAGGTAGTAATATTGATTAATTTTTTGACCTTCAGGAACCCAGTGAAGGTACACAATCCCATGGATATCAAAAATAACAATCATCATTACTTTAAATTTTGACTTGCTTATTCGAGCTTTTTTGGATAGCGGTGAAGTTCGGCTCTTCCCAGTGCATGGATTGGCGCTTCGTTTCCGGATCATAAGTAAAAACCACGTTTTATCACATGTTATTATATTCTACCTGTTCCCTAAGGTGAAATCTGGATTAAAACGGACAAAATTTGAGTCTGTAGAAGCTGTAAAAGAGAAAGTGGCACGTAGGACGTAAAACAAATCAAAAGTCGCTTGCACGGTAAATTTGATAAAAATGTAGAATAAGGTATTATAACACGATAATATTAGGTTAATAGAACGATGTTTATGTATTTTATGGATCCTATTGTTTTAATTTTTCCTTCCCAATATGTCAAATGGAATAACATTGATTTTTGGAATAAAAAATAAAATAAATACATTTTGTAGTAAAACTTTTGAATCACCATGTATTTATTTATAACTTAAACAATTTAAGTTTAACTTTCAAGTGTACTTTTTTCAAGTAACATTCTGTGTATAAATATGGTAGTCTTAGCCGTTATTAAAACATACGCTACCTCATTTTATTTACTATTATTGCAACGGTGTTAAATAAATACGGATTCGCATAAAAAAGAAAAAAGAAGAAACAATCCTGTCAAGGTCATTAGAGGGTCAAGGTTAACATCCTTTTCTTCATATCTTTAACAAAATGAAATGCAACATAAAATGCAACATGTGTTTACTCACGTATACAAACGTTACTTATATTTTTCTATGGTACTGTCTCATTTATTTTAACGGTAATTTTTATTTTACAATTTCATTATCAATTCTCTCGCTACCCATTACGACAAACTAAACTTTAAGTGTTTACTTCTCACACAACCTTACATGTTGAAATAATATTATGCCTGTACAAAAATAAAACTAATTGTAGCCGGCCGCATTGGCGCAGTTGGTAACGTGCTCGCCTTTCATCATGCGGTCCTGGGTTCGAATCCCACTCAGGCACGGCATTTTTCATACGTTACAACATATCATTTCATCCTCCATTGTACACAGTTACGCCCCAACGTCGTCGCTAATGACCGTTGTAGTTGATGCGACGTTAAATAAATACATAAATTAAAAAAAAAAACTAATTGTAGGCCTACTGGAAACAGGAATTTTTTGACGTCTGGGAAATCACTAGTTGAAAAGAAGGAAAATAACCTGAGAAAAACTAAAAGTGTTATAAGGAAATTATGGAAATCTATTTCTTAAAAAAAATTGTACAATATCTTGGATATTTGGAAGCTTTATATAACCTTCTACGCAGAAATCGTGCGTGACCTAATATTTTTAAAATCTGTTTTGTAAATAATTTTCAAAAATTTTAAACAGCAATGAGTAAAGGATTGGATACATACAATATTGTCGGGCGGTACTGTACAGTACCTGATAGTTTCCGAGACAAATAAGATCTTCCTAACAAATTTACCGCTATTTTTGAACGCAAATTTACCGAACAGATCGAAAGGTTCGCATTTTACACAGTCGCCGTACGTGTCTAGGTTATGTAGCAATAATTTAAAACAATAAATTAAAGGAAATGCACAACTGATGAAATAAATAAAGTTTAGAAACAATAAATTAGCCGTTAAAAAAAATATTTGTTTATAAAATGATGAGATTATGTTGTGATCAAGTACGTACATTAGACCAAAAAATGTCGGCCTATTCGACTATTAAATCGGCCTAATCGGTAGCGAGGGCGTAGTCTACGCTTATAACAAGAAGCGACTGTACTACTGCACTAGTATCTCCACTGTCATTGCTTAATTTTCACCTTGCCAGTATTCTATGTTGTTTAGGTCAACAGCCAAAAGGCTGGTTCGAACCTCTAGAAGTTTTACTAAATAAAAACGAAAAGTGAGTTGGTTTACTATTGCCTTCCTCACTGAGTTGAAAGAGCATGCTTATCAGCATGCCAAGCCCTCCGGAAACCACCCACTTTCCACCCTGCAAATTACACCTTCACTTTATTCACCACAGGGTCTGACTGTGTAGTGAAATTCATTACTATCAGAGGAGATAACTTTAACTAGTGTCTTTTACACTTCTACCTCTTCTGTTCTTAAATAGTTGTCATATAATTATGACTATATGACTATGTGATAAGAAACAGAACTATTTTTTTAGCCCTGAAACTAACAGATCGAGTGCAATTAATTTAACACTCCATCTGCCCGTTTTGGGCAACACATTATTCTATAAAAATATTTTTATTTACAAATATACCTTTTTTATTAAAAGAAATAGTGATTTATTGAAATATCAACCTACCAACCTAAGTAATTAAAGGAAAGATTCGTGAGTTCGAGGAACCCCCTTCTTGGCCATCCATGTCACGCACGGGAGCTTGGCCGTTTTAGTGTTAATTTGTATCAAAATTTAAAGGACTATCGTAGTTTAAACCCTGTATTAATAAAATTCTGTGGTACTGATGTTATGGTTGTAAATGTTCATTGAACTGTATTTTTTGCTTGATTATTTAATCGAGATTACGTATTAAGCATAACCGATAGTCGTAATCCATTGATTCTAATTTAAAAATCAATGAACCGAATTATTAAAATAATCATTCAATCTGATTATCATACTACATTACACAACATTTATTTTACGTTTCATCAAATATAATAGTTGTTTAGGTCATCAGCCGAAAGGCTGGTTTGAACCTCTAGAGGCTTTAATAAGTAAAATGAGGAATGATGAGATTTACAGTGCCTTCCTTACTAAGTGGAAAAATGTACTTAGGCTATCAGCATGCTAGGCCCTCTGAAAAACACCTAATTTCCATCCAGCAGATGTAACCTTCACTTCATTCACCACAGGGTCTCGGTGTTTATAATAAAATTCATTACTCTCAAAGGAGGTAACTCTGACAAGTGTGTTTTACTCTGCCTTCCTTGTTCTATAATGGTTTCAGTCATATAATTGGCTAACAATGAGATAAGAAACAGAACTGTTTTTTGTAGGTCTGGAATTACCAGGTCGAGTGCAATTAATTTAATACTCCACTTGCCTTTTATAGGAAAAAAATTTAGTTACAAATTTAAAATTTCTTCTTCTTAAAGTTTTCTATACTCTCAAAGATATTTTATGAGCATATTATATTCAAGTAAAAAATCATTGAAATCGTGAAAAAACTAATTTTCAATATCAATCAGCACAAATTCTATGCTGCGATAGTAAAAGCTGGGTTATCCATATTTCGTTGTTAAAAGAGATGAAATATTAAAATTGTGAATCACCTTATCAACGATTACATTCAATTACTAATATTCTAAAGGGTGTAACGATCAGTTCATTTCAGTAACCATACTCTTAATCTCTAAGTACGTATTAAATTGTGTATCTTTCATTTTCCCATAACAGGCAGGTGGAGTGTTAAATTATTTGCATTTGATCAGCTAGTTCCAGGGCTACAAAAAATCGTTCTGTTTCCTATAATATGGTCAGCCAATTATATGACTGAAGTATTTAGGAACAGAAGAGGTAGATGCGTAAAAGACACTTGCCAGAGTTATCTGCTAGCCAGAGTTATCTCCTCTGTGAGTAATGAATTTCATTATAAGCTGGACTCTGTGGTCATTTGCAGGATGGAAAGTAGATATTTTTCAGAGGTATAAAATGCTGATAGCGTATTTTTCTATACAGTAAGGAAGGCAGTGGTAAACGACAACATTCCTCGTTTTATTTCGTAAAGCCTCTAGAGGTTCAAACCAGCCTTTCGGCTGATAGCCTAAACAAAAAACACCTTTTTTTATAGATACTGAGGTCACGAAATTGCCTTATGCGTATTAATGGGCTGTGAGGAAGGGAAATGAAAATTTGACAGTGCTGTCAACCTCAACAGTGAGACACTGCTCGTACATTTCACCACCGTGCCCGTGCAGTTTCTACACACATTTTGTAAGCTGTGGTTTATTCAGAGAAAATTTTTTCTTCATAAACCTTATAAGAAATAAATGTGACCTGAAATATTGTAGCTTAAATTCATGACTAGATATTTTTGATTTACTGTAATTACTAGCTACCTTGTTCCATCGGAACAAAATTTTCTACGAAAAAATCGCATTCTTTACTATCGCTGTCACCGGCGTCTTCAGTATTAGTCTCACTAGTATCTATTACTTAACCGGTTCCTTTTTTACCAGGTGTCAACAAAACTGTTGAAGAATAACTTTTTCACATCTTTAATTTCTTTCTTTATTTTTCGTATTGTGGAAAGAGAAACATCACAGTAGTTAGCTACACACTCATGGCTTTTGTTAAGAGGCAGGGAAATGAATTTTTGTTTAGCTATAACTTCACAGCATTTTATTACACTGCATATTAGATTTCGTTCAACACTGAATAGTCTGCCCACGTTTGCGAGAAAGTAACATTTTTGTTTACTGTAACAAACAGTTTATTCGCACAGTTAACCTAGAAAGGGTTTCGCAATATACTGTATAAATGCTCGTATTATAAGTTGTGTTTGTTGTACTGCAATTAAAGCAGTCGCGCATGCGCACTGATGCTTTCCCCCATTTACCCCTCGTTGCAAACAAAGGCAAACCTTGACTCAAGTAACTATAACTCTTCTAAACTTTTTAGCCTACCTTTCCTCTCTTATCTAGTATTTTTATTTTAAAATGTCTATTATTTAGTTTTTTTAAAATGCCGTGCCCATTCAGGCACGGCATTTTTTCATACGTTACAAAAAATCATTTCATCATTCACCGTCTGCATTAGCAGTAATTGCAGAACAGTCGGACGTTAAACAAAAAAAAAATAAAAAAAAATAGTATTTTAATATCGGAAATATTAACTGGGAAAGTTTGACCAAAATAAAACTCCTAAATTTTTATAATTTTATAACCACCAAAACTCCTTTAATTGGAAGACGGGTGAAAACAATCATATATCTTAATTAACATTTCCTTAATCAATTTGATTCAAAAAGAAAAATTAATATCTAGTTGCAACAGTATTGATTTACAAAACAACATGCAGGTTTGTAAAACAAATTTTTAACGATATTAATTTTTTTCACTTTATTAATTTTTATTTACAACTTTGCTGTTTTGCACAACCAGCAAATGTGCTCATAATGTACAATTTTAAAAATGACGATACACGTTAAATGAGAACACCACTCATTAGCAGGACTCCTGCAGTTAATTGCTACTTAGCCTTTTTACAATATTATCATTAAGAATACTCAGTTAATAATAGTAATTTTAATTATTTTTTTAAAGTGTTTATTAAGCGTGATTAGATTTGAACTGTACTGAATGACGTTAACCCAAGTCTCTGCTCCACCTCCTACTAAGCCGACGATAAGGACTGCCTGGTAAATGTGGGAACTTAGTTCACGCATCAATTGGTTGGAGTTGTTAAATAATTTTAATTTAGCGTTGATACATTTAGTGTATGGCGTCAACAATAAATGGGATTTTTAACAATATTAAATTAAAAAAAGATTTTTTTGCTTTTTTAAATTTTTAATGAAAATGTTTCTCTTGAGGGTTATTATATATTAACACAATAATCTTACTAGATTTAAATACTCTGTATCAGTGAATTTTGTTTTTTAATCTACTTCAGATACAACTCACGTTATGATTATTTTACTATAGGCTACTTACACAAAACAACGAAATTACAATTTTCAGAAATAAGTAATTAAAGAAAAGCCAGTAAAAGGCTCGTGAATGAAATCAGAAACACAAGCCTGATTTCAACACTTTATTTAAATCTTCACACTACTGTTTCTTATTTTGATCAACGCTACCAAAAACCTAAAAATCAAAAAAAAAGTAAAAATCTCGTTCTTATAAAATGAATGAAAACAAATTTTTTTAAATAAATCATTTTTATGAACATTTTAATAGGCTACCAATACCGAATTAGTTTAAGAAAACCGAAAAAGAATTTAAAATATTGAATATTTCAAAAAAACTAATTAGGGATATAGGAAATTTTAAGAAACATATTGATGATTATAAATTTTCCGAGTAGAGAAAAGAAATTTTGAATTATGTTCTTTTTACCTGTTATCCAAAAACTTTTTACCTAAAAGATCCATTTTTCTAAAACCATTTGAGATGGGAGTTTTCAAATTTTTACTGGTCTTATTGAACATAAATTGAAGCTACTGAAATAGAATTACATTAATCAGACTCATTTTAATTTTTTCAAATTTTTCTGTTTGCCAAAAATTAGGCAGAAATCAATATTTATTTTTAGATTCTAAAATATCATTAGGTGTAATGTTATTTCAGTAGATTTATAACATATAACTCAATTTAACTACAAATTTGCATTGTTTTGTGTTTTATAGTTTTAGAGAAAATTGGGTTTTAGAGAAAAATGAATAATTTGATAAGATAGTTAAATTTCCCTTAAAGTTCCGTTTTCCATCTTGGTTAGTAATTGAAATGGTAATATAATAATAATTAAACAAAATAAAATCTAATCTTACCTTTCGTTGAAATTTAGTAACTTTAAATAAACCTAAATAATAGTTATAAAAATCCGAAATACATTATTTAGCACTTAAATAAAACGTTAAAAACGAGTAACTGAACTAACCGAAAGGATTATATTATGTGAGTTTTCATTGAGTGAAATTCCCACGGTGCAGCCATGTCGCCCGCATAACAAGTGAAAATAAACTGAATTAAATCCATAAATGACACTTTCTTTTATATTCACCAACTAGATCTAACAGTGAACGAGCGTCAGATTGTTTCTCCCGTAATAGTTACGCTGTGATCTCTCTTTTTTAACCACAGTTATCAACAACCGACGGCGGCGAGACATCCAGGCGAATCTACTTTCATCCCATCCTCCCCCTCCTTCCAACATCCCACGCAGAGAGAGTTAGTCACTTAGTTGTCCATTTCTCTTAAACGATCAATTTAGATTTTCCTTAAATTTATTTCAAACTACAAAAACAGTCCCATTGAATGAAATAAAATTTACTGAACTTTAAAAAGTTTACATTGATTTTCTTGTGAAATTTAAAAAAAAAGTAATTCGCTTGTATCTTGTTTTTTTACGTGTGAAAAACGTGTCACATTTGTGTGACTTTTATGAAAACTCCATTTGTACCGTATACCTATTTTCATATTATACAATCCTGATCGGTCAATATTTTTACGATAGTCTATCTGTAGGATCCTCCCAGTCCGATTTCATATTAAAGCAGGAGTACGGATCAATTTTAGGTCCCTTATTATTTTTTTATTTTCATCTCAAACATGTTTGTTATTTAGGTCATCAGGTGAAAGAATGGTTTGAACCTGTAGAGGTTTTATTAAGTAAAACGAGGAGTGACGTGTTTACCATTCCCTTCCTTACTGAGTGGAAAAGTATGCTTATCAGCGTGCCGGGCCCTCTAAAATCCACATATTTTCCACTCTGAAAATGACACCTTCACTTCATTCACAACAGCTGTATAATGAAATTTATTACTTTCAGAGGAGATAACTCTGATTAGTGTCTTTTACACCTGTACCTCTTCTGTTTTAAATGATTCAGTCATTTAATTGGCTGACCATGTAATAAGAAACAGAACTGTTTATTTTTAGCCCTGCAACGAACAGATTGAGTTTAAAAATTTGACAATCCACCTGTCTGTTATGGGCATATCTCAAACATATCAAATAAAACAAAATAAAAAATTATTTATAGTCTTGGGTTCGAATCCCACTCAGGCACGGCATCTTTTCATACGTTACAAAAAAAATACGTTCCGGTAGTGGTATGTAACTTAAGTTTTAAGTTCGTACGATGTTTCGTTCTTGAGATATTCTGTTCACACACACGCGCGCGCGCGCGCGCAAAAACCCACACAAACAGACCAATCGCTAAAAACATGTTTTTTTGGGTTCAGGGTCTGAAAACGTGTAAATCCGGTGAAAACTCGATTTCGAAAAATTGACATGAAAATAATACTTTCCTTTTTATATATTAATAGGCAAGAGAAAGTAAAAATACTCATTGCTGAATTTATCATACAGGGAAAGGTCTACGGTAGACGATTCCAGGGCAAAGAAAGGACTTCTGGTTGAAAAATTAAAAAAAACATGGTACAGCAGGACAACACAATAATTTTTTTCGTATTTTTAAGTTTTTCGTGTGACTGTATCCAAGATTTAGATTACCCTTGTTTGCAACCTACAACGATAGGAGATTGTACCAGAAGTAGAAAAAACAAGTATTCTACCAACTGTGACATGAAGAATTTTAATAAAATTTTATTTAAATATAAAAATTTTGTTTAACATGAATCACATTAATTTGATACTAAAACGTTTTACCAGGTAAATCACAACATGAGTTTACCAAATTATTACTTTTAATTAATTAACAAATTTAATATGTATAATCAATAAATGATACAAATATATTTTGGTTTATTAATTCAACCTAATTAATTAATTAACCAATAAAGATAATTATATACCTGTCTGAAATTATTCAGGTTAATTCAATTTAATAACATTTTATAATGATAAAAAATATTACACTAGAATAATTCGGGTTTATTAAAATTGTCTCCGGTTTCCGTTTATTAAGAGTAGGTGAATTACTTTTTTCTAAAAATGTTACATCTATAGAATATTAACCCAACAATTTCTTTTAATTAACTAGAATCTTTTAGTTTTTATTTTTCATGTAAATTTTTTCAATGCACAATCCGTTGTATAACAATAAATGCAACTTATCAATTAGAATTAACACATGCAGAAATTACAACCCACTGGTGTAATTAACAAATTATAACATTAAAACATATTACACTGCTTCTTATTATTATTTACAATCAAAATTAGAAAAATAATATTTAAAAAAAAATAAAAAAAATAACCCAAAACCTCCTTCAAAACGAAAAAAACAAAATGAGATGTAATAAACAATTATTACATGTTATGTCATGTACTTAATGTAATATATGTTTATATTTCATTATTAAATACAGTAACAATATTGAGAAAAAGTAATGTGTTTATCTTACCTATATTTAACTTCAACTTAAAGAATATTTTTGTGTAGAATTTTTATAAAAATATTTTCCCGTTTGTATCATTAAAAATACTGTAAGAAAATATAAAATACTGTAAGAAAAATACCTACATAGAAAATATCCACAAAATGTGACAAATTTTGCTGGAGGGGATAACCGAAAATACTCAAAACAATAACAAATAAAGGTGATCGTAGTAGTACTGAAAAATAAGTAGGCCTAGTACGGGAAAGTACAGGAAAATATCAACGAAATGGAATTTATAAAACTGAACTTCTTTTTCTTATGTTTGGTAATAATTACAAAAACATGATCGACCTGAGTTGCTATTCGGCACTGGTTAATGATCTTGACTATTGTAATATACCGGACGAAGTGGCAAATCTGACAGCCCTGCAATCGCAAGAAAGCCCGTATTCCCATGATTTTAATTAGAACACAAATAAAGCCCTTCGAACTGCGTAATAAGTGGTGAATTAAGTTATGTATTTTAGAGTTAAGTTACAGGACATTGAAGGATAGACTGACTCTTTAAGCATCCAAATTTAAGATAATACAAAATACAAATTAATAGTAGGTCTTTTAGACTAGTTTCAATTTTTGAAAATAAAAAAAAACAATTTCCTACTACAAAACATTTTTGTCATAATAATATTCTGCCCATAACAGACAGGTGGAGTGTTAAATTATTTACACTCAAATCTGTTCGTTGCAGGGCTAGAATAAATAGTTCTGTTTCTAATCACATGGTCAGCCAATTAAATGACTGAATAATTTAAGAACAGAAGAGGTAGAGTTGTAAAAGACCTAATCAGAGTTATCTCCTGTGAAAGTAACGAATTTCGTTACACAGCCAGACCCGTGGTGAATTAAGTGAAGTTGTCATTTGCAGGAAGGATAAAAATATGTGCTTTTCAGAGAGCCCGGCATGCTGATAAGCGTACTTTTCCATTCAGTGAGGAAAGCATGGTAAACCACCTCAGTCCTCGTTTACTTTTTAAAACCTTTACAGGTTCAAACCAGCCTTTTGGCTGATGACCTAATCAACATAATAATATTATTTTTTTTAATCCCTACTAATGTTTGTACGTTGCAATCTCTTCAGTTAAAAACAATAAGCATTCCCATAACTCAATGAGATGAGGATAAGACATGTATGACGTGTAAATGAGGTGTAGTTATGTTCAGACTCAGGCCGACTATTCCTAATAGAGTATTGGTAATTAAAACCCAACCATCAAAGCACACCGGTAACCACTGTATAGTGTCCAAATCCGTATAAAAGTAGTTACTTTTACTAGGATTTGAACCAGGAACCTTCGTATCCGAAAGTCAGCTGTTGCTGACTTGCGGCGACGAACTTATCGCAAGACCAACCCTATGACTTGTCATATAATGCATAAATTATTACTTGACAATAAAGTTTATTTATTTATTTACTTTTACCCAACGGGTTGGTCTAGTGGTAAAATCATCGACGCGAGTCAGCTGATTTTCGGAGACGTTGGTTCATTGGTTCTAATCCTAATAAAGGTAATTATTTTTATACGTATTTGAATACCAGGCAGTGGTAACCGGTTTACTTTGATGGTTGGGATTCAAATAACCATTATCTCTCAGGAATGTTTGGCCTGAGTCTGTACAAGACTATATTTCATTTACACGTCATACATAAATCATTCGTATCTCATTAGGTAATGGAGTTGCTTATTGTTTTCTTATATTGTACAGATTTAAAGGTACACACATTAGGGACAAAAAAATTATTCACTGCAAATCAGAGGGTCCAGGATCGTTTCGAGTAGGATCTAAAATTTTTAATTCATTACAACTCACCGTACTATGAAACAAACTTATTATTTATAACCGAGATATTGATTCAATTTTAATTCAAGTAAAAAAATGATTGAAGAAAACAATAAAAAAGTATTTTACGTGAAGTTCGATTTTAAGGATGTTAAGTCATAGATGATATTATTATTTAGAAAGGACCAAATGAAATTCCATCCTGATTTGTTGGGAGTAATAAAAGGATACGGATTTCCCGTACTAATATTACGGAGGTGTATAAATAATAAGAAATAATTTAAATAATTTGTTATTAAATTAACTGAATTTCCAATACAACTATCATTATACAGATAACTCGTACTAGTTTATTTTAGACTCGATTACATACGTGTTGTTAATAATCTGGTTTTATTATTACAAAATATTATTAGTGTTATTTCCTTAGAATTAGGAAGTACCAATCTTTACATTTTCAACCAACTTTCCCTAATTACGTAGGAAGCAAAATCGGAAGTTCTAACATTTGTTTGTAGGAAGAACTAGTAATGATAAAACACACATGGTTTATTTGTAGTTTTCATTTTTATTTATTTATTTAACTAGCAATTACGCCCTCGTTTTGCGCATGAGTAATTATCATCAGCATCCTTTGTGTGATTCAAAGAATGAAGAATTAAATTTGTTCAGAAAGTTTTTATTTTTTTTAACTTTGATTCATTGTTCTGAAACTACACAATACAGTTTAACCACCAAGAAGTTTAACAAAATCTTAATAATATACAAATGGCATGAAATTATTATAGAAATTTCTTTCAAAAATATATGTCCCTGTGAGTATTTCAATGATTGAACACAGAGAAGAAAATTAATAAACTATAAAAAATAGGAAAATTGAAAAATTAATACTATATAATAATTACAGTAATTGTAAATTAAAACAAAACAGTAGGCCTATCATAAAATAAGATTAAATATGTATTAAGGAATTATTTATAAAAATAATTATCATACTGAAAATGTATACAAGACATAACAAAATTACGAGACATCTGATTTTCAAAAAAATTAATAGTGATGTACAACAAATAAGAAAAATTTGCGATGATTTATGAACAAAATGAATGAATAAGTGTGAATTAAAAAAAAAAGAAAAAGTAGTGAAACATAACAACATGCAACATGATAAACAAGAGAAAAGTTAAACAATATAAACAACCAACAATAATATTGTTCTCTTTTAAGACCAATCTGGACTTATGGCGTCCAGCTCTTTGGAATAGCGGCAGAGAGTAATTTAAAGTCGATCCAGGCCTTTCAACAAAATTCTTAAGACTTGCTTCTGGCGCTCCTTTTTAAGTAAGGAGTAAAACCCTCCACGATGATTTCAAAATTCCGACAGTAAAGGAGGTAACCGCGTCCTTGTATAGTAAATTTCACGAAAAACTAGATGACCATCCAAACCAACTAGCCCGTGATCTAGCTACAAGGAACATCCCAACTGTGCGACGTTTAAAGCGAAAATGGAGTAGAGACCTCTTTGTCCGAATAACGGACAACACCCAAAGTTTTAAACGGGGAATGTATCACTGGGTACCTCTTCTCCTTAAAGTGAGATTCCCCACCGCTATTTAAATATCAAATATGGAAGTTGTGCAGCTCAATGTACAGTACCGTTATAAAAATTAAAGCAAAAAAAAAAAAAAAATTGTTGGTAAACTATTAAAATTAGCTGGCCTTTTGGCGTAGTGGTTAGCGCAACTGGCTTCTACGCCGGTGTCCCTGGTTTGATTCCCTGTCAGGTCTGGCAATTTTTCATCGCTCATTTTCATCTATCACCCTTCTCACCGTCTGCATTAGCAATAATTGCAAAACAGTCGGACGTTAAAAAAAAAACTACTAAATTTGGAGTTCATAGAGTAATGAATAAAGAACAAAAATTGTTCTTTATTCTTTTACTCTATGAACTCCAAATTTACACCCCAATTGCACAAAAAATCTTTGGTTTTTTGTGCAATTGGGGTCGGAGATATTAAACAAAATACAAAAGTGTGGGTTCAAGGAACCCCCCTTGGCCGCTTTAGAGTTAATATGTAGATATAGATTCAAAAGCGCAATAAAAATTCATCTACAAGGTTTTTAATAATATTAATTCAATTTACTATTAAAGAATACATTTGAAAAAAGCAAGAAACCAAATCTACAAGTCAGTTTACACGATTAAATTATATAAACTAATAAAATTTAATGGTCCCGGGTGAAAAGAACAAAAACCGATTTTAAATTATATTCTTCTATAACAAACAATAGAATTCCATTAACACTTAATTTACAACTCGATTATCTATCAAGACAATGTTATTCTAATAAAACGAAGAATATATCGAATTGAATAATAAATCGATCATCAGGATCAATAAAAGTTGTTATTTTATGGATGTTTGATCTTTCTTTGTTAGAAACAATAATAAACTTTCTTTATTTTATATTTATGTTTCTTTTCGTTCTTTTGTATATATTTTTTGTTTAAGATTTATTCAGATCTTATACACAATGTAATCTTACAGAAGAAAGTTATTTAAAAACCAGTAAGCTGTTTTTTATTTCTCTGTCTTGTATTATAATTTTACCTGAACGCGTCGTAAAAAATGGAGAGGATAGAGTGTTAACTTCTAAGCTACGTTTTTTAAGCATTGTGATCTACGCCGGCTGGAAGATTGGTTTTAAGAATAAATAAGTATTATTGTGCGCATTAGTTTTTTTTTGCTTTTACGACCTCATAGGATCACTTTTTTCTGCCCATAACGGGCAGGTGGAGTGTTAAATTGTTTTCACTCAATCTGCTTGTTGCAGGGCTACAAAATAAGTTCTGTTTCTTATCACATAGTCACCCAATTGTATGACAGAACTATTTAAGAACAGAAGAGGTAGAGGTGCAAAAGTACTACTCAGAGTTATCTCCTCTGAGAGTAATAAATTTCACTGAAAGCCAGACCCTGTGGTGAATGAAGTGAAGGTGTCATTTGCAGGATGGAAAGTAAGTGCTTTTCGGAGAGCTGGCATGCTGATATGCATACTCTTTCAACTCAGAGAGGGTGGCAATAATAAACCACCTCACTCCTTGTTTTTACTTAGTAAAACTCTAGAGGTTCAAACCAGCCTTCCGGCTGTTGACCTAGACAATACAGGATCACTTTAGTCCACTTTCTGGGCAAGTTCATATTGTAATTAGTTCTTCTTATTCCCGAAGCGTGTAAAATATTAATTATTACTTTTTTTTCATCCCCACATCTTTTTGAGGCGTTCCGACCTTTGGGGCTTATCCTCGTCCGAAAACACCCTGTTGGATTCTTTTCTAGTTTTAGGCACAAATATTATAATGTTAGTTTTAATTAGCTCGACGTATTTTCAAGATTTTTTAATCAGATCCTCTTTTTAAATTCTCAGCTCTTCCATGTTCTTTTGGACTTCCTTTATCCATTTCGGTTTTATTGTTCTTTTCCATTAAAGTTCATTATTTGGTAAGCAAGTCTGATGTTTTTTTACTCAAGTAGGTGCCCTACGAATGAAATTCTTTTTTTCCTGAAGAAATTTGCTATCGGAGTTATATCTTATCACAGTTTGTATAACAAAATTAAAAAAAAACTGGTGTGAAACTTACATGCCTTTCTCTTGCCAACATAAATTACGAAGCATATTATAAACTATTTTCTTTTTAACTTTATTTATTTTGCAACTGTAGAAGAACAACTGGCAAAAACGTTCACAACTAAATTACCAAAAAAAATCCAACTGCGTTAATGACTTTGAGGAGAACACCACCCAGCGATAGCTCTCCAGATAACGATAAATGTGTTCGTTTAAATTATATTTTTGTGTAGGTAATAATGTTAAAGTTGCGTTAATCTATCATGTCTCTCTACTCCATCGGCGTTTCAGTCGTCTTTATGTGATTCCTGGTAGGTCGGCAGAATTTATATTGTATATTAAGGGATTGTTATGATTGTTTATAACCTATTAATTATGAGTAAACAATGTAAAATGAAAAGCCCCTAATTTTAATTATGAGTGAATGACGCTAAATGAGTAAAACTTTTGATGAAAAACTAAGCTCTATAGAAAAAATTGCTTGAACTAAACGTTGTAGGTTTTGTAATTTTGTAAATTTACATTTAAATCCGTATACTTTTGCTCTGAAATGCATAATAACGCTGGAATATTAGAAAACGCCATTTTTTACCGATATCAATTAGCAAAATACCAAAAACACTACTAATTAACGCCTAACTAATCGCTGTAGAAAATTTATTTGAAATAAAAGCTGTATTTTTTAAAAATTTCCTACAACTTTAATAATTAATTACATACACTTTCGCTCTCAAATGTGTATTAAGACTGCAATCTGAAAATTTTTACTACGAGAATTGGTACAGCTTCCCAAAAATTTTAGCAGAGATGAGATTATATCATGTAGCCTAAAGCAGAAAATATAGTTAGACAATTTTAAACAAAATCATAAAAGCCGTTTTTGAGAAAATAACGAAAAAGGTTTAAAATTGCACAGTAATATTTTATTATATAGCCAGGCCGTGTGGTGAATAAAGTGATGGTGTAATTTTCAGGGAGGAAAGGTATGCTTTTTAGAGGGCCTGGCATGCTGATAAGCATAATTTTCCACAGCAAGGAAGGCAACGGTAAACCACATCACTCCTCGTTTTACTTAGTAAAGCATCTAGAGAGGTTCAAACCAGCTTTTCGGCTGTTCACCTTAACAACATTTTAATTAATCTGTTATTTACTTCCAAAAATCTCATTACAGCTTTTATTAACTTTCATTTTCGGATTTTGCAGAATCCCAAAAGTGGTACAAAATCTCCATTAAAAGTAAATTACACCAGGTTTTGCGTTTTAAGTAAGATTTTTTTTGTGTCGCTTTATTATTTTGATTTTTTCCTTCAAACATGGGCTATGTATGCTATTTTGGGGGTGTTATTCTTGTTAATATATTCAATTGATAAGAAAGAGTGCGTGAAAGTAAAAACCATTATTACTCAGTGCAGAGAAGAATAATATAACGTCTTCTCCTTCGCGATCTCACTGATTCAAGTAAAAGGACATGCAAGCTGATTGATTGTCAGGCAATAATAAGCAATAAAGTGATATTGTTGGATAGGTTAAACCTAAACCATGTAGAAAATAACAACAAAAAATAATAAAAGAATACTACAACACTTTCTACATTTTCACATTCTAGTACCTTTCTTTCTTTCTTGTATTTTTACTTGTCTCGGTCAAATACTTTCACTAACAATAAATAAAAAATAAAAACTAGAAAAATAATAATAATTGTACTAGAAACTGAGTCAGTTCAATTTTTTATGGTCTATCAATTCATATAAAACATGGATGCTTTATAAACTTGAACTTGTGAATGGTTACGTCGTATTATATGGCCGGTTCATAATTGTTATTACTTTTGCCTACAGTTTTGAAAGTTGATTTATTTTACGATTAAAACATTTATAACTTTTTAATTTTCTTACAACTTTATTGTAACTTAACATAAAATTTTAAAGAGATAATTTTGTTAGATTATGATTATGAAAAACATTAGCCCTAAAGAATTTTTAGTTATTTTTGATTATATCAATGCCATAATTTATCGGGAATTTTAGCGATAAGGTAGGTATTGATTACGAAGTACCCCAGGGCACTGTACTTGGCCCAATTTTGTTACTTTTATACATAAACTGAATGGAGTACATTTGATAACATAAGATGTGCTGATGGTACAGTCATTTTTACAGATTCAGCGTAGCGGCTTAAGCGCTTGATGGATAGTTACAAAAGAGGAAATAGCTCTTGGTCTGAAAATCAGCCCACTGTTGTTTCAGGTGATAATAATTAGTAAGGTTCTCACAATCGGTGCAATCTAATTAATGAAGATCGATCTATTGAGCAGGTTAAGAAATTTCAGCAGGCCGCAAACTCTTTCATTCTCTTTCTTTTACGTTTTCCAATTGTCCACACCTCACTTTCGCATAAAACCACACTCCACAAATGTACTTTCAAGAATCCTTTCCTTATGTCCGGACTGAGATTTCTTTTGGTAAAAATGTTCCTCTTACAGTAAAAGACTTTTTTTGGCCAGGTGAATCCTATTTATTATTTCCCTACAATACAGAACTATATTAATAAGGAATGCCCATAACAGACAGGTGGAATATTAAATTAATTGCACTCGATCTGTTGGTTCTAGGGCTACAAAAATAGTTCTGTTTCTTATCATGCAGTCAGCCAATTACATGACTAAACTATTCAAGAACAGAAGAGGTAGAGGTATAAAAAACACTAGTCAGAGTTATCTCCTCTGAGAGTAATGAATTTCACTATACCAGACCCTGTGGTGAAGGAAGTGAAGTTGTCATTTGCAGGGTGGGAAGTGGGTGCTTTTCGGAGGGCTAGGCATGCTGATAAGCATACTCTTTCAACTCAGTGAGGAAGGCAATAGTAAACTACCTCACTCCTCGGTTTTACTTAGTAAAATCTCTAGAGGTTCAAACCAGCCTTTTGACTGTTGACCTAAACAAAATTAATAAGGATCTTTCTCAATTAAAGAATTTAATAAGGAATAATAAGGCTTTCTCAAAGAACACATGTGTATGATTATTGTCACACAGATTCAATTGTAAAAATCTGGTGTAAGACTTTCACAAGTCTTTCTCTTGGCAATTTAAATAATGAAACATAACCTATTTTTAACCTTGAAACCAATGTCAAATGAAAAACATAACCTAATTTTAATCACGAGTGAATGACACAAAATGAAAATCAACCTTTGTACTATAACTTAAAAATGCGGGAAACACTAATTGCCGCTAAACTAGGCTCTGTACAAGAATGCTTGACATAAAAGTTTTCAATACCTTTCATTATATACTTTTGTCGTAAAATGCATGGGTACTAAGATCGCTTTTAAAACAACCTCTTTTTACTACGAGAGCACAGGCCCCTTAGAGTGTCAGCAGACATACGCTTACCCTATCTTGTGAAGCACAAAAATGTAGAAAACGAGGTGATTTTAAAACAAACCATAAAAGCCGTTTTTGAGAAAACTGCAAAAAGTGAAAAACCACACGAATAAACTACTACTAGCTACTACTTTCGGTTGAAGATGAAAATATTCGTGCTGGATTCTGTAGTGGTACCTAACTTAAGTTTCAAGTTTAAACTTTGTATGTTATTCCGTTCTTAAAATATTCTATTCAAACACACAGACCAATCGCTAAAGACCTGTTTTTTGGGTTCAGGGGGCCTGAAAACATGTCAGAAAACATGACTGGTTTTTATAACATTTCCGATGAAAACCGATTTCGAAATATTAACAAGAAAACGTTTATTCTCTTCCCTACATTTTCATATAGGACAAGAGAACAATGGAATTGGGCAGGAATTATGACCCGGATGATGGACAGAAGATAGACAAAGATTGCTTAACACACTCAATGCTGAGCAATTATTAGGTTTCTCTTCTGCTGGGTTGATTTCTCGTGTGACATGTTCTCTGCTTACTTTATTTACGACTGTATGTTACATTTTTTTATAGATTTTTTTATTTCCAACTTATACATGGAAATATCTTTGCTAATAACATAAAAGTAAACGATTCATTGGTTTTTCAGATTTTTATTCAGATTTATTTTCGTTTTTTATAATAAATGTATTTCTTGATTGCATGTTTTCATTTACCGTTACGATTTACGCGTAATTGATTATAATTTTAAACTACAAATAATAAATTTTTAAAGTAAATCTAAAAGTGTAAGGTATTTTACATCGATACCTGCAAAGATATTAAATTTACAGCTTCAACTATAAATTCTGAAAACCCATTTAAAATACTGTATGGGTATACAAAACTATGGTGTAAGTTCGCGAGATGAAAATTCAAAAACGAACTGCACGATTACGAAGAAAATACCTTTCTGAGGGTATACAATAGCAACAAATTAAGTCTCACTCCAGAATTACTTAAAATGTTAACAAAACAGAACCCACTAGGCGAGACGGCAGCCTGGCGGTAAAACCTATCCATGATCCGCTAGGCGAGTCCCTAGCACTAAATGTGTTAAGCAGAGTTTAAGAGCACAAAGAAAAATCTACGTTAAATTGTGATGTTAAAAGAATGGCTAGTGGAGACCTTAATTAGGATACAGTGGATAATAATGAGGGAGACATGTATCAAGTAGTGAACGAAAGGAATGATTCATGATGATGATTAACCACAAGTAAAGGATATGTAAATACTTCAGTTTTCTGTTCAAAAATAAGAAACAAATATATGTTGAATTTCAGCTCTTCAGGTGATAGGGAAGTAATAGAATGAGTTAGCAAGTGAGATATTTTGTGTTTATAAAAAAAAGAGATTTATTTGTATATAAGATCTAATGAAACATGAACGAAGTCGTTTTTAACATCTAAACTTGAACTTGTATCTTGTTATAGCCTGTTCTATGTTATTATTTTTGCCTACAGACTTGAAAGTCGTTTTCTTTGATTATAACAGAGGATAACTCTTTCTTAAAAACTACCTGCTTGTATAAACTATGTATTCAATTTATTAATTGAAATACAAAACTTGTATTTTAAATTTGTAGGTATTATGTTTGGCAACTTTTACTTTGATAAATTATTTTTTATAACTTACGTTGTATTTATCTTAATTAATAAATTACGAATTTAATCACTATATAATTAAAAAAAGGTATTACAGAAAATTATTGACATTTGTTTTTATTGTGCACATGTTTTCAAATGTAGTTTTAATTGAAATTTTCTAATAAAATAATATCATTCGCTAGCCTATGACGTTTGCATTAAATATATTGATCTATAGGTTTTCCAATTTCCCCGGTTTTCATACACACTTTACTTTTTTTAATTCTTGTATTATTTACTTTTCCCATAACGGGCAGGAAAAGTGTTAAATTATTTGCACCACTCGATCTGCTAGTTCCAGGGCTTTAAAAATAGTGCTGTTTTTTATCACATGGTCAGAAAATTATATGACTGAAGTATTTAAGAACAGAAGAGGTACAAAAATGTAAAAGACACTATCGAAATTATGTCCTACGAGAGTAATGAATTTCATTATACAGTCAGACACTGTGGTGAATGAAGTGAAGGTGTGATTTGCAGGGTGGAATGTAAACATTTTTCAGAGGGTCTGGCATACTTATAAGTATACTTTTCCGCTCAGTGAGGAAAGCATTGGTAAACGACCTCACTTCTCATTTTATTAAGTAAAGCCTCCAGAAGTTCAAACCAGCCTTTCAGCTGATGATCTGATACAACAACATTTTTTTAATAATATTCTACGTTTCATATAGTTCTGTTCACTTAAAATAAAAACTTTCGTAGTAAAAAAATTTTATTGTTATTGTTCGCTTTAACTGTATGCTGTAAAATGTTATCTGAGATAAAAAGTGCAACTTGCCAAGAAAGGATTGAAAAAGTATCCGGAAAAACGTTGTATGTTACATTTGACTTATTTTACAGAACTAAGAAAAATATTTGCACCATTAGACTAGAAAATTATGTCAGTACGTAATGTGACGATATCAAATAATTGATTTAAAATAAAACAGAAAATATATTAAGAAAATTACGGTAAATCAAGAAAACTTAATAGACAGACCCAAGTTCAAACTACTGATTAATGATTTCAAGGGCTTCCATGAAGAACAAAAGAGGATATCAGATGAATGGAAGAAAGGAGGTATGTATAAGGTGAATGAATTTTGAGAGGGTAGGCTGCAAAATGCGCTTTCAGACATGGTTAAAGTTATTTATGTAGTTTAAAACGGTCCTAAACGATAAAATACTTTTTAACATTATTTCCAATTCTGAATTGGTTTCCATAATCAAATTTTTGGTGAAACTAATAAAAATATTTTTGTAATATTGCAACAAATTTAGTACTGTTCTGCCACGTATTATTGTTGATTTTTTAGTGGGAAAATTTTTGCAAAAGACCTACCATTGTCCCAAGCTTTATAAACTAGTTAAATACCAATAAAATGTGAATATTGTCTTTCCTATCAACTTTTCCCAATATAATTTCATGTAAATCAAAATATCATTTAATTAAATTTAATGTATGCTAAATCAACTAATAATAGAAATTTAATTGCAGAACTGCTAATATTTTTTTAGTTATAATCGAAGTGACGTGTGGGTATTTGTAAGATCTTCAGGCGGTTCTGACTAAAAGCAGTACTGTGCTTTTTAAGTAAAACGGGTAGTTTGATACACAGTAAGCAAAAGGTTTCCTAATTTCCTGAGCTGGTGATGAAAAGATGAATGAAAGTGAGAGAGTGAGTGTTGGTTAGTGACAGCGAGAGGGGAATTAAGCTATGGTTCCCTTCCACGCCCCGCTGACAGTATGTAAATTTTTTAACCTGACATTTCCCTTGTAGTATTATATAAACAGTTCCGAGGAAGGTGAAGGGTTGTTTGCTGATGTCGGATCGGAAGTGGCCAGGTGGCGGGTTTTTGGTTAGTAGGCGGTTGTGACCTCTTTGGGGCTGGACGAGGACGCCTCAATTGAGTCCAACACTATTTCCCCCATTGTGAGAAAATGGAGTGAACATGAGTTTTTCTCACCGTCTCGGATAAAAAAGCAAAAAGTTTTAAAACCTTATTTTATAGTAGGTACATGCATATTATACACCGACCGCCAAATCTTAACTAATAAACTAATTCCGTTGATTGCCATTTCGATCGATGCATTTTAGTAAGCTCTGTGGAAAGTTTCTGTACACCAATGTCATACTACGTTGTTGAACCTTATTGTTCTCCTCGTTGTCGTTGCTGAAGTGCGTTGCAGCCAAATGTTCTTTCAATTTAGGAAACAGGTGGTAGTCACTGGGCGCTAAATCCTGACTATAAGATGAATGATTCAATTTGGGATAATGTGGGAAGTCAACTAGTTGCCATTGGTAGACTCATGTCAGCATTCGCGGGACCCATCTCACGCACATTTCGCCGGCCGCATTGGCGAAGTTGGTAACGTGCTCGCCTCTCATCATGCGGTCTTGGGTTCGAATCCCATTCAGGCACGGCATTTTTTCATACGTTACAAAAAATAATTTCATCATTCACCGTCTGCATTAGCAGTAATTGCAGAACAGTCGGACGTTAAACAAAAAAAAATAAAAATAAAATAAAATAAAATAAAAATAAAAAAAAATCACGCACATTTTCCAATAGTTGTACCATTGTAAAAGTACAATTGTACAAATAATGAACGTTGTGGTAATTCCTAATTAATACAACTTCCATTACTCAGTAACAACCCATTAAATAATGCCTGGGGGAAACCCCCATTGTTAGAATAAGTTACATTAGAATAGTAGTGAGACAATAAGTTGTAAATATAGCCAACGGTCAACCATCTGATATTTTATTTTTATTTTTTTTTTTTTTTGGTTTAACGTCCGACTGTTTTGCAATTACTGCTAATGCAGACGGTGAGAAGTGTGATATATAAAAATCTGTGAAGAAAAAATGCCAGACCTGACCGGGAATCGAACCCGGGACCCCGGCGTAGAAGCCAGTTATGCTAACCACTACGCCAACGGGCCAGCCTGATATTCTTTAGACGGGTATATTTCTCTTTCTGTGTTTTTAGGTCTTTCTTCCACCTACCAACTTTCAGCCAATCATTGGTGTGGTTCTCCTCCCTTTGGCCCTCCAGGGTGGTTGAACGGTTGGTAGGAGAGAGAGGCTTGTCAACCAAAGGATTCCTGGTTTGAACCCAGAAAACTAACAATCAGTTCCTTTGGGACTTAAAATTGTAACAGAGGAGTTTGTTAAAAAGGAGCAGTTTTTGGAGAACAAGGAAAAGAAGAAGAAATGGGAAAAATATTTGAGGTAAATTCATTTCGTATTTATTAAGGCTTTGTTAAGTTTTTTGTTTTTGTATTAAAGTCGTGGCAGAGTAAAGGTTGGCTATATTTTTAAATAGGTTAGGGATTATTTTGTTAGTAGTTAGTTAATTTAGTTAGCAGTAGATTCATTAAATATTTAGTTTAAAGCAAGGACATAGTCTTATTTATTTATTTTTCTCATGCTCTGCTGATAGAGCTGGCGCCCAACTTTTTTAAATATTTTTTAGTTTATATTAAGTATTGGCCAACATGAAGGTTGAAAGTGGTCCATAGTACAACTTTTCAGTAAAACTCCTCTGAGTGTTTTTTCGAAAAGTCTCAGGAATCAAAATGTAGACTGAAGGGAAGGGCAGCTTAGCTGACTTTTTTTCTTAGGGTAAGCTTTGTGTTGTCTGAGGTGATACACGGCTTTATACCCATATTGATTAACTTCGGTCAGCCACTTTTGAAAGGTTGCCGTTCAGATTGTAGTGCCACTACCTTGAAAGGTTGTCGTACGTCACTCTACCGCACAGACAAGTACAACAGTCATATCTATTCACCCTGAATGATCCTCTTTTGAGGCGAGTTGGATATAGGGCAGCTATAACGCCGTTTCATGGATACGACCTGCGTGGTCTAAGCGTTTGGGCATTAGGTTGTTACAGTACAAAAAATTAGGCTTGTGTTAATTAGGAATATTACAATGATTAGTGATTTTTCATTTCAGTCCTACCTTAAATTTTTTACAACATCGATCTTTAAACCTTTAGATTATTAACCAGGAATTGAATCCAGGATTTCTGCAGAGAAGTAACCAATGACTGATAGAACAACACATTCTTTGATAAAGATGAAAACAATGTAATCAGTTTACAAACCACATAATTTGTACAAAATACGTATTACTTATAATGCTGTGAAACCGTCAATAATTATTTAACTAACCGTAAAATAATTAAACCATGAAAAATAGAAAACGAATTACTAATTGTAATTACACATTTTATTTAAATGTAGCACGGGAAGGAAGGAAATCATACATAATGAGAAAATTGAATTGAATAATTCCTGCAAATCACCGCCCGTAATAAAAATAGAACGGATATTTTATAGATCAATTAAATTATCAGAACGTATTTTATACTCTTTGAAATAGAAAAATACTTTCTCTTTGTTTTATAGTTTTAACCTCTTTGTATAATACAGGTGACTCAAAAAATCTTACCGGCGCTTTCTGAGCTCACTCTACAATCCAAAAAAATTTTATGTAAACATATTATGTTCTAAAACGCTTTGGTAGGGAGTTACAACTAGCGAAGATTTCGTCCGGAACTCAGTACTCTCGGTGAAATGAAGCCTTGCTGAATTCTGAGAAGGTAAATGAAAGAGCAAATTCAGTTGTTTTTTATGGTTTTTAACCTAAAAAATCAAATAAAACAGGTCACTTAACTGTATATCTCTTGATTTTAAAGATATTTGACGTAAAACAGAAAAACTGTGCCTAAAAACACGTTTTTTAGGTTTGAACTACAAATTTTTTCAAATAACTGTTTTAAATGTTTAACAACTTTTATTTTAACTTTTACGCATTTACTAAACATTTAACAAAGTTATTGTAGTTAAAACCTAAAAATAACGTGTTTTTAGACACTTTTTTCTGTTTTACGTCGAATATCTTAAAAACCAAGAAATATACAGTTATGGAACCTGATTTGTTAAATTTTTTGGGTTAAAAACCATAAAAAACAATTGAATTCGCCATTTAATTTACCTTCTCAGAATTTTAGCAAGTGTTCATTTCACCGAGAGTACTGAGTTCCGAGCAAATATTTTCGCTTGCTGTAGCCGGTTGCATTGGCGTAGTTGGTAACGTGCTCGCCTCTCATCATGCGGTCTTGGGTTCGAATCCCATTCAGGCACGGCATATTTTCATATGTTACAAAAAAAATCATTTCATCCTTCACCATCTGCATTAGCAGTAATTGCAGAACAGTCGGACGTTAAACAAAAAAAGCTTGCTGTAACTCGCTGCCAAAGCATTTTAGAACGTGTTTATATTATAGAGTTTTTTTTCTTTTGGTCTGTAGACTGAGTTCAGAAAGCGCCGGTAAAACTTTGTGAATCATCCTGTATTTTACATTTTTTTTTAAATTTTGTATAATTAAAAATGAAATAAATGTTGTCAACAGTATTTTACAAAGGTTTTAACTTAAAGTTTTTCTTTGAATTTTATTTAATTTTTAAAATACAAAGAATGTTGTTTTTCTATTTGAATCTTTTTAGTAAAGGTAGGTCAAATGTAATTCAACAAAGAGGATAAAATTAAACACTTTCACAAAGCAGTATACCGTTTTGTATAATGAATGATTATGAACAATAAAACAACTATAATGTACATTAAATGGTACTGTACTTTTTATTACAACATAAAAAAGGAATTAAGTACAATACTTACAATGTTTTCTGTTGTAAAATTCTTTAATATTATTAGTTAAGGTTAGGTGAAAACTATCATTATGGAAAATGAACTCTTTTTATTACTTACATCCTCCTGACAATAAAAACAAACTTAAAAATTTAATGCTTTTTATCCGTTTCACTTTCTCATAATACTTTTACAATGAAAAAGGTTAATAGAATCGTGAAAAAAATTAAATTAACTTTCATCAGAACTTTACGTTTTAAGACCATTTGCAAAAGTGATTTTCCTTCAATCGAATGGCTATTTTTCTAAATTACCCACTACATCGTAAACTTATTTTTTTTGTCATCAGTCTCTCAACTGATTTTATGCAGTTCTCCAAGCTGTTCTATTTTTCACAAGTCGTTTCATGTCTACATACCTGTAGTACATTTGTAAGATTTACTCGCTATGTAAGTCTCTACAATAAACACGCGTTCTTCCTTGTAAAAATTCATTGCTGACAAAACATAACGAAACGACTGCTGTCACCACACTAATGCTTGACTGGAACATTTTACTGTCTTAGGTAGTTGGCCTTGAGTACACTGTTGATAACATACCAATTGGGGGACAGAAAATTTACCGATGTATTACTTCTATCTTCTTATAGCCTAATCAAGGTTGCGTCCTTAATAAAACACCCGTTACATAAGTAAAAAAACTAAAATTTACATTTAATTGGAGGTTAATTTCGGAGAAAGTTAACATTGTATACTAGTTCTTGAAATTGTTAATAACGACTGTCATATACCCGTTCATCATAAACTCAAAATGAATATAAGAGATTCACGAGTTTAAAAAGTATTAAAAAGTAAAAAAGTATTTATTCCTTAACCAAATTGATCATAATTTTGTTCTTCATTTCAGAAATCTTCTTCAAACAATATTAACACCTTCGTGATATTTAAAAAGAAAAGAAAGTAAAATGACTCTTGTTTATTTATTTACATTTAACTCAAAATTTAAATGTCAAGATTAAAAACTTTCTTTTTTTTCTCATTCTAGGAGTATTTTATTTTTTAAGTGATATATGCTGTGATCACAACGATACTTATTTGGTTATAACAACTCTTAAAATAATAGCTTCGTAAGAGCATAAAGAAACACTTTAATAATTATTTTTGTCAAGTATAAATAATACAGGGTGTTCCAAAACATTCACTATTATATTTTACATATACACATTGATTATAAATTGCATGGGAATCTTCTAAGAGATGAATCTACAGCTAAAAATAAAAAGAAGTATATATATATATATATATATATATATATATATAAACATAGGTTCAGAAATGCTTCGTTTGCGACTTATGGCTGGCGAAAGATTTCTCCATGATTCCTGGGCAAAAAGTAAAATAAAACCACACTGAAATTCTGAGAAGGTAAATTAAAAAAAAAATAGAGGTTTCTTCCTGGTTTTAACCCTGAAAAACTTAACAAAATGAGTCCCAGAACTGTATCGCTTTTAGTTTTTAAGAAACTACGTAAAAGCATTAAAATGTAGGGTTAGAAAGGAAATTTTTTAAGTTAAGCCTAAAATAACTTTGTTAAGTTGTAAATCTGCCCATAACAGACAGGTGAATTGTCAAATTATTTATACTCAATCTGTTCGTTGTAGGGCTAAAATAAATAGTTCTGTTTCTTATCACATGGTCAGCCAATTAAATGACTGAATCAATTAAGAACCGAAGAGGTATTGGTGTAAAAGACACTAATCAGAGTTATCTCCTCTGAAAATGATGAATTATTGAGCCAGACCCTGTGGTAAATGAAGTGAAGGTGTCATTTTCAGAGTGGATAATATGTGCTTTTCAGAGGGCCCGGCATGCTGATAAGCGTACTTTTCCATTCAGTGAGGAAGGCAAGGTAAGCACCTACTGTCGTTTTACTTAGTAAAACCTCTACAGGTTCAAACCAGCCTTTCGGCTGATGACCTAAACAACAAATTGTAAATATACCCAAAACATTTTAATGAGTTTAATTTTCATAGACGTTATTTTTTTAAAGCCACATAAGTTCATCAAATTAAAAAAAACTCATTTCAATTTTTGCGGTTTTGGAGTCCTTTCCTGATGTTTCCCTCCTTGAACTTTCTCCAGTATTCCTTCAATCCATCTAATCTTCTCTGCTGTTCCTTGTCAGAATACACAACTTTCTTTCGTTTTGTTATAAAACACAACATAGATGTTATTTGTATCATTTATTTAGAATAAAATTCTCTACAATTTTTATTAAAACGTTTTGTGGGTTTATTGGCAATTAACAAAGGTTTTTTTCGCTAAACTTACAAAAGTTAATTTTCTAATCCTACTTTTTAATGTTTACCTTGTAGAGCATAAAAATTAGACTAAATGAGACGGTATTCAAAAAAAGTCATTTTTGAGAAAATTTCAAAATGTGAAAAATTGGTACACGAATAAACAACTACGATTTTTTTGAATATGTTCGTTTTAGGGCTTCTTGTGGTACCTAATTTAAGTTCCAAGTTTCAAACAGTATTTTGTTCACACACACATAGACCAAAAACTAAAATCATGTTTTTTTTGTTCAAGGGACCTGATAACATGTATTTCCGGTGAAAACTCGATTTTGTCAAATCGATAAAAAAACATTACTTTGCTTTCTTATATATTCATATAGAGCAAGAGAGTATAAAAATTAGCTTCACGAAACCAAAACGACACCTTTAAATCATACACAGAATTTACAGATTAAGTAAAGTATATCCCCCAAAATTAGAACCCATCAACGGCAGTATCGTTACAAAATTATGAAAGATGATGATCTGAGAACTATGAATTTCATTATACAGCCAGCTTTTGTGGAAATAAATTGGAAAGGTAAAGTAGATAGTTTTTATGAAACCTTTCCTAAATTAAAGCTAGTGAGAAATACAATAATAAACCACTAAACTCTTTCATTTAAATTACTATTCTAGGAATTTAAATTAGTTTTTTAGACATAAATAATTGAATTTTATTTATTTAAATAGAACAAGAAAAATAATTTATGGAACACCCAGTAGTTCAGTAAAAATTTAATGACAGCATTATAATAAGATTTAGCCTACTGGTGTCTAGTTATAACCTATTTTTAAGTCAAGACTATAATATTTTCTATGTTATTTGTTAAGATATTATGCAAATTAAGGTCATTCAGTTTCTTTATTTTTATTTATTTTTAGAAAAAGAAATTATAACTTTCTCTAGTATATCTCAACAGTTCATTGACTCTTTTTAAAGATAAAATGCAGTAGCAGTTAAGTGTAAATAAATAAGTTAGTAGAACTCTTAAGTTCTGTCATTTGGTTATATCGTCTCTCATTTTTTTAATGTCATAAATATATTTTTAATATCATTAACTGTTTTTATTTCTTCAACTTAAGTTTTTATTGAAATGTAGGTTAAAAGTAACTAGTTTAGGGATTTTTATTTGGAATCGGATGTAAAAGATAACTCAATTTACGCTTGAACAGAAGTAAGATGAAATACAACGGGCAAATTATAAGACAAAATGATTTCATTGTAAATATTTTTGATGGTAAGATGGTTAGAGAGGATAGGGAAGTCCTAGGAAAGAGAAATTGAAAGTAAAAGAGCTAAGATAATTTTGTTCAAAAAATTATTGAATTGAAATAAACATTTTCACTTGTGTTGTATACTTATTAAGTTATTACGAACAAAATGGTGTATCTATTTTATTTAAAAAACATTTTTTTAAACGATGATACCTTCTGGTAACGCACTGTAAGTTGACGATTGCGCCTATCATGCGGAAAACAGTATACTATCTATCCTACTTAAATCGGCAACCCGAAAGCATAAGACATGTATCAAGCGTGTAACTCAAAATGTAACCACCACAAACACATAAGTAATAAAATTCAGTTCATGACCCGTCACACTAAATAAGTAAGGAGTAGTGTAATTATTTACAGAAAGTGAATTGTTTAAAATTCAATTGCAATTTAACATAACTTTACTGAAAATAATGAGATATGAAAACCCTAAAAATACAATAACATTTTGAAATTACCGTAAATTAGCGTAAAACAAAAATTACTCACGGTAATAAGCTCGCATCGACGGAACTCACGGATTAACTAGTCTATTACTACAAATGTCAGAGAGCAGTAATTCAGTTTACTGCTAATAACCAACAAGGATACTAAATATAGCTTAGGCCTACTATTCTGGCTTATTTAGAATGAATGTTTATTATTTAGGATAATTATTAAGAATCAATAAATAATACAATGGGATGTTTATAAAACGACATACAGTAGTTGTAAACATAATAAATCAATGTAAGAGTAAAACTACAAAATGATGTCATGGTTAGAACTGTCGCTATGATGTATTTAGAAAAGCACATATTGCAGCACTTCCACCCCCGAATAGTCCAGTCTGACTTTCGTTGACGATCGTCAACTTATATTGCGTTACCAATACGTAAGCCTTGGTTTTTTCATAGGTAAAAATGATTTCAGACTGAATTCCCAATCCAATTCTATGGGGTAAAATCCAAAGGGAAGGTGGGACTTGGTAGGGGCAAGGAAATATGAAAGAACCAATAATATTGGGAGTGGATGGGGTAACAAAGAAAACAGAAGGAGGGAGAATAGGAGAACAGTAAAAAAATTAGTGATCACTTACACCAAATTAAATCAACAATTTTTAAAAAAACATTTTTTTATTGACTTTATTTATAAAATTCACAACTGTTACAAAATAAACAACCAGTGAATATGATGGTAGGTGAAAGATTGAATGAAATGACAGGAATGACGTGCATGGAGAGCACAATCCACTGACACCTCTCCGACATGTTATTAGTTACTTCTTACTAAGTCATCGATTAATTATTTAATTCATTCATTAATAATATTAACCGTTTCTAAAACAATTGATCCCTGCTCCACTCCTCCTTAATCGTCTTTGAACGTTGTTTGGTAGATGACGGGAGGAAAGTTTACGTATCAGTTTGTTTGGATGAGCGAAAAGTCTGTCGTGGAAGTTTCGATAAAGTTGAATGAAAACATCTGTTATTAAAAGGATGTTGAGGTTGTTATGTAAAAACTTGTTAAAAGGTTATGTAAAAGGTGGTTGTTAGGTCGTTACGTTTGCGTTAGAAACGTAAAAGGGTGCGTTGACTAATATACTAGGTGTGGCTATTAAATAACGAGACTGACGTTGTAAAAAATTTTATTTTTATTTTATACATAATCACTTATTGTCATCTTCAATATACACTCCTCCATCCCTACAACGCTCCATGCAAATTTTCCGTTGTTGGAAACAGTGCTGGAAGTCATCTTTTGTCAGCTCCTTCAGGACACGTGCCGCTTTCTCTTTTACAGCTTCCACAGACTCAAATCTTGTCTCTTTTAATGCAGATTTCACTTTAGGGAACAGGTAGAAGTCACATGGTGCAAGATCTGGTGAATAAGGTGGATGTTCTAACACTGAGATGCTGTACTTGGCTAGGAACCTCTTGACAGATAACATGGAATGAGCTGGCGCATTTTCTTGGTGGAGAACCCATAATGTCCTTCCACATTTCGGGGCTTTTTGTCCTTACTCTTTGACGTAGTTTAGAAAGTGCCTCAAGGTAGTAATATTGATTAATTGTTTGACCTACAGGAACCGAGTGAAGGTACACAATCCCATGGATATCAAAAATAACAATCACCATTGCTTTAAATTTTGACTTGCTTATTCGAGCTTTTTTGGTTAGCGGTGAAGTTCCGGCTCTTCCAGTGCATGGATTGGCGCTTCGTTTCCGGATCATAAGTTAAAAACCACGTCTCATCACATGTTATTATCGTTTATAAAAAATTTGGGTAATTTTCAATCGCGTACAGAGTGTCAGTACAAACATTTTTGCGAGCTTCATTTCAAACATTTTTGAGCGGAACGTGTTTTGAAGTAGCTCACCAAATATGACTTCCAGTACTATTTTCAACAATGGAAAATTTGCATATAGCGTTGTAGGGATAGAGAAGGAGTGTACATTGAAGGTGACAATAAGTGATTATGTATAAAATAAAAATGAAATATTTTTACAACCTCAGTCTCGTTATTTAATAGCCACACCTCGTACGTAAGGTCTTCGATTGAAACCTCTGAATCCGAGCTATCACTGAGAGCACGTCCATAAATCTGACCGACGTGCATATTAAAACAAAATATTTAAAACATATATTTCATTTAGAACAGATTATATCTACTAAGAGAACTGTGTCATTACGTCTTAAACAAGTAAAGAAATCTAATAAATTCTAAGTACACATTTAAAATTGTGTAGTAATATTAAATTTATGAATACTACATTCTCTCTGTAAACGCATAATTTAATTTTACTTGAAATAAAACTTTATGCGGACCTATTTATCTTATTTACAATATTTTATATTTGTATTAGTTCAAGACTAGATTATTACTGTAATGGAATATGTCCTAGATAAATATACTGTATCTAAAAATAGGTAATTCAATAACATAAAATTTAATACCGTGTCAATACATTCAGTATAAAGATAGACATAAATTAAACTCACTATAATGAATCTAGATATAATTGGCGGTTCAAGGATATTATGTATAAACTTGCTTCCATTACTGGTCAGTAGTGCAAATATTATTTTGCACAAAAATAACCTCCACTTTTATAATTATAGTTAAAAGGAAATATTGTAATATTTTTATATTTTAAACAGCTTTCCACGTTTTGTATTTCTGCCAAATTAAGAAATTAGGTTCTAAGATTCTAACTGCTCGTATGTCTACCTGAATTGATGAAAAATGTTTATTTAATTAAGATAAATCTAGAACTTTTCTGAGAGGGGCAGAAGTGTCAAAGAAAAACTAGCTGAAGGTCGAGAAAAAGTTCTAAGAGATTCGAGTATCCATGTTATCCAAAAAGAAAAGAAATAAGTAGTCTTTATTAAAAACAACTACAAACTACAAAGTGATCAAAAATTGTAGTAGGCCTATATCTTCAAAAAACCGCGTTAAGAAACTATTTCTATATATCTCGCGTTATTTGAGCATTTAGAAATAATAACGATTAGTGATGTAAAATCTGCATGATAAGCAAAACCTCTTTTCCTTTTAAATGCACGCCTAAAATACAAGAATAAATAATACATGATTTCGCAGACGATCTGACAATCATTTTTCTAGGAACACAGGAACAGAAATAGAACAAACCAACATGTTAAAAGAAGAAGTAGAAAAATCAGAATTTTATAGATTTCCTTCGCAAACTAAAGACATAACGAGCAACAAAACCGCCCGCTTTACATGATGATATCCCTACTATAATTGAAAGAAAAATGAAAGAAGTTAATAGCTACAAGTACCTTGTACAACAGATGACCAGTAAAAAGGAAGCGAACAACGGTAAATGAGAAAAGATGGCCACTGTACTTTGAACATCTTGCCAAAAGTGTAAAAAGAAAGCACACTAAGACAAGCCAAAATCAGAAATTACAATGATGTAATAAAACCTGTGTGTCTGCACGTGAGTTCGTGCCTTAAAATTACCGGAAAGGCTGGTCAAAGAGAATCAGGAAAATTTTATCAGAAAGTTCCTCCACAAGATAATGGATTCGAAGATCGCAGACGAACAGAACAGGTTAAGAGAACGAGAAGAACTGTATAAGATAAACAAACGATTAATGAAAACTATCAAGAAACGAAAGTAAAATATTCTACAAATATCTATATACAGAGTGATTTTTTAGTCCTGTTACCCAATTATTAATGTCTGGTAAAATTTTTCTAAAAAAAATAAATTTTGTTTTGTGATACTAAGTTGGTAGCCCTACTCAACCAGTATGGATATGGCAGTGTGAGTTGATTCTCCTTGAGCTGTGTAAACTTTTGTAACATTTCCGGTCGTGCTACGAACAGAATGTCTTTTATCCTAAAACAATCTCTTGTTTAAATCTAGAGACTGAAGCTCTAGAACTAATCGTATGTGATACGGATACAATTTCAATTTTTTAGCAGCTTTCTGAGCACTCGAACATGACAAATCAACATGCGAGGAAAGTTTTTGTAAACTTTTTCATGGAGAATTGAGCAATCTTGTTTTCACATTCTCTTAACGTCATCTGTCAAGAGAGTTGGTCGACCACTACGTTTTCTGCTGCAAACAATACCTGCCTCTAAAAATCAGTTAGTTAGCCTAGAAATTTACTAGAATAGAGTGGAGGAACACCAAAAAATTTAATTTGAAATGATTCTTTTACACTCGCATACGATTTTGTAGCAAAATATTGTTCAAGAATGAAAACCCGTTGTTCTAGGGTAAAAGACATTCTGTTCGTAACACAACTGGAAACAGCACAAAATTTTACGCAACTCAAGGAGAATCAACTCAAACTGTCGTATCTATACCGGTTGAGTAGGGCTATCAACTTTGTGTCACAAAGCAAAATATCCCTTTCTTAGAAAAAAATTACCAGACATTAACAATTGGGTAACATGACTAAAAAATCACCCGGTAGAATGGATGACAAACGGTTGACAAAACAAATTTTTAATACAATACATAACAATAGACTTAGATTGTCGGAGAAGTATCATATGATGTTAATAAATAACTTTAAAAAAATTTATATGGTTGAAATTCAAAAAAATTATAGTAATGGAAAAAACACTCCTTTGTAAGCAGACTAGTACAGGCCACGCCATTGCTGTGAGCGCTGGGCTACGCATGTGCATACTTGACTTGGACCCTGCATACCCCTCCGACCTACAGTTTTAGATGTACAGTCAGAGTGTTGTAAATTGAAACACCCATTGTACTTTGTAGGTATGCTGTTTCATTGTTGATTACTCTATACTATTGCAGTACATAAAGGATTATACTAATGCAGACGCACGTTTTTCCCAGCGCTCTCCTGACGAAAATCAGGCTATAACTTATGTTTTCAAAAATTAGAATAGTTTACAATGTTTACTGACTAGCTTCCGATACCAAACTGGTTAATGTACAACCCTTAACACACCGCTTTACACTAGACCAACTGCAAAAGTTGAAAGCATCTCTGGGCAAACCCAGAGATTTGATTATTATATTTGATTATTCGAATCAAGATTTCTCAGGTTATTCGAATAATCGGCGTTCCCCCGTACTATAATTTGAGCGGCACAATTTCCATATCTAAAGTTTTAAAGAATAATTTAAACGAAATTTGAAAAACGAATGTACATGAAAATGAAAAGAATATTGTTAACTTATGTCACGACTCTAAAAAATGTATTGAACTGTATTTTTAAATAAATTACTCAATCAATATTACGTACGAATCGATAGTCATAATCAATCGATTATAATTTAAATTCGATGAACCGATTGAATAAGTAGTTCATTGTATCTGACTACAATTGGCCTCTTAAATTACGTCACCAAGTTATGATACAACACACAACTCGGCTTCCTAGGTTTATCTTCATGGGATCTTATACAGTAATATTTTTACTGTTGTCGAACATTAAGATTATTTTTAAATCAAGTGTGAAGTATCACTCTTCTCGCTTCAATTAATTTAGTTAGTTAATTCTTTCTGTTTTACGTGAAATTTATATTTAAATAAATAAACAGTATTGCATAAATGATTATTATCTGGTAATTTGTTAATCTGTATAAGTTTAATTCAATTAAATTTAAATATAAAATTTTTATAATAAATTATTAAACTCTACGTGTATATGACTAGACGGAAACTAACTCTTCGATGAACCGCGAAAAGTAACATATACTAAATTTGAAATTTTTAAAATGAATTGTTAAGAACAATATTATTACAATATTGTCTTTAAATACATTTTTAATTTGATCCTTCACAACGATCTAACATGCCCTTTTGTGAATAAAATTGCGCTCACCTTAGAGTAAATAAGTGATTTTTCGTAAAACGAACCTTCGTTTTCCTTCTATCCACTATTTTGTATTTTTCAGGAAAACCATTATATCACGTGAAAGGTTTAAAAAAAATTTATTGAAATTTTGCACACAGATTTGCACCTATGTGTAGGCCTACTCTTTTTTTATTGTTTTATTCCTAATGTGTGTTCGTTGCAATCTGTTCAATTCAGAGCAATAAACAACCCAGTGAGATGAGGAAGATGTTTATGACGTTTAAATAAAGTGTATTCTTGTACAGACCCAGGCCGACCATTCCTGAGAGAATATGGTTAATTGAAACCTAACTATCAAAGTTCACCGGTTACCACTGTCTAATATTCAAATCCGTATAAAAGTTACTACCTTTACCAGATTTGAACCAGGAACCTTTATCTCCGAAAATCAGCTGTTAAACAGCTGACTCGTGGTGACTACTCTGGACCAATCCGGTGAGCATGTACTCTAAAATTTACAAAAATTACGATTCATGGATTTTTATATTTTAAAAAATGGCGGCCAAATGAAATTTTCAAAACCGTTTTTCTCGAAAACTATTAGTTTTGGCAAAAAGCTTTTTATCTGTTGAAATCTTAGGCTTATTGTTATGATAAAAAATACATTTCATTTTTGAAAATTGGGGGGTAAATAACCGAGGTATAGCAATAATTCGGTTGCTTAATTTCCTGACCGGTTTCACTTTTATCAGTAAAAAAAGTTTAAAATAAAATTAGGCTGGATGACATTTTAATTTTAAGTTTTCGTACATAACTCTAAAATATTTGTTTAGTATTCTAGACAAACCCACAGACGGTATCAATAGAACCAATGTGCCATACAGGTATATTGTTTACTTATTTAATAAACTATTAGACATGTAGAAGCAGCTAATAGCATGTAACGCTAACATATTGCATTTAACATTGATCTCGTGTTCGAAGACTATTATCGATATTACGTTAGTTCATTTTTTGACCTTTCTGAACTCTTTAGCTAATACATATAGTAATCTATAAATATTAATGTAACGTTATCTACTAGAACGTATCTTAGAAATTTATTTACGTTTTAATATGGAAAATAATATCAGTTATAAATTAGTACAGTCTGGTTTTTAAGTACGGTATATTAACCGATAGGTTATAGTTACTTAGATTCTTATTCCGCGGTTATACATAGAGATACCGACGGTATTAAATTATTTTATTTACGTGGTGGTAGAACTTTAGGTTATATAAAAGTTATTTTTTACTTTTCTTTTATGCAATAGTTTTTCTAATTCTAACTACGTGCTCATTTAATAAATTGCCTTAAATAAAAAACCCAAATTCTGTTTGTTAAAAATATATTATATGTTGTAATAGTTTAATATTAAAAGTGTAATATGACAAATTTGATGCACACCTGGAGTTGTTTAATTTTGAGTCTATTGAAATAAAAATAGATATCTCCAGCTGATTAAAATAAATACTTTAAAAATTATTTGATTTCATTAACAAAAATATGGTTACTAGGCAACTAAGAAGAAGAAAATAGAATTGTAAAATATTTTAATGGGGGACTGGAGGCCAAACCAAGCGAGTAGGTCCCTCATTCAGTCTTAACAAATAGTGATAAAAATATAATTAATACTAAAAATGAATGCATAATAATGAGTATAACGTTCATAACATTAAAAGAGACACTAATCATTCTAATTTTAAAACAACTGTGATTATCTGGAAGCTATTTAATAGCAGACGTATTAAAAACAACAACAAGAATAATTCGTTCTTAAGTTTAAAATAAATATATATATGTTTGTTGAAGAATAAATAAGAATAACTATTTTTAAATGAATTGCTTATGATTATTATTATTTATGATAACTATTATTTTAAAACGAGATTCAATAATTACGCTACAAACATAACATACGTGTTTGCATGATAATCATTTAGTAATGTTCAAAGTTTTTTATCACATAACAAAAGAATGATGATGATGGTAAATGTTTTAACTATACAATATAACATAATTAAATTATTTCACAACAAATTTGACATTCTCTTGTGAGGAGTGAATTAAGTCCTCTTCAAATTAAATAGTTATGTTTCAAATTGGCTGATCCCTGGCGGAGATACTGAGAGGGAATATTTAGTCTCTTTCAAAAGATAAAGTTGTTTATTTCTCTCTGTAACCCACTGAGTTGGTCGAGTAGTAAAGTTGTCGCCGTAAATCAGCTGTTTAACAGCTGATTTTTGAGACGTTTGTTCATGGTCAAAATACTAGTAAAGATAACTTTTGTACGGATTTGAATACTAGAAAGTGGTAACCGATGTACTTTGATGGTTCGGGTTCAATTAACCTTACTCTTTCAGGAATGGTCGGCCTGAGTCTGTGCAAGACTACATCTCATTTACTCGTCATACACATCAACCTCATCTCATTGGATCGTGTGGTTCCTAATTGTTCTGAATTGAACAGATTGCAACGTATACACACACATTAGAGATAAAAAAATGATAAAAAATTTCATTTTTCTCTGTAACACACCGAGTTGAAAATCAACGGTAGGTAGTTATTTTTATGCGGATTTAAGTACAAGGTAGTGGTTACCAGTGTAGCCTACTTTGATGGTTGGGGTTCAATTTATCATACTTTCTATGGAATATTTGGCCTGAGTCTGTACAAAACTACACCTCATTTACAAATCATACACATCATCCTCATCTTATTGAGTCGTGGGGTTGCTAATTGTTCTTAAATTGAACATGCAACGTACACATATTAGAGATTAAAAAAAAATTCTGTTTTAAAAATGTACATAATCTTAGAGTAATCTTTGGTAATTTTTATTGTTATTACAGTTATTACTATTATTATTTTCTGCTCATAACATACAAGTGGAGTGTCAAATTATTTACACTCAATCTGTTCGTTGCAGAGCAATTAAAAAAAAATATAAACAAATAAATTAAAATAAATAGTTCTGTTTCTTATCACATGGTCAGTCAATTAAATGACTGAATCATTTAAGAACAGAAGAGGTAGAGGTATAAAAGACACTAGTCAGAGTTATCTCCTCTGAAAGTAATGAATTTCATTATACAGCCAGACCCTGTGGTGAATGAAGTGAAGGTATCATTTGCAGAATGGAAAATATGTGCTTTTCCATTAGATTTTATATTTTAGAGGGCCCGGCATGCTGATAAGCGTACATTTCCACTCAATAAGAAAGGCAATGGTAAACCACCTCACTCCTCGTTTTACTTAGTAAAACCTCTACAGATTCAAACCAGCCTTTGGTTGATGACCTAACCAACACATTATTGTTATTATTATTATTAGGTATTTGTGTAAATTTAATTGTACTTATCATATATTTTCCCTGCTTTAAAAAAATCTGGTGTGAAAAACTCACACGACTTTCTCTTGCCAATGTAAATAATGAAAATTATAACTTTTGGTTAGTTATTAGTAAACAATGTAAAATGAAAACATAACCTAATTTTAATCATGAGTGAATGAGGCAAAAATATGGAAATCATAGAGAACAAAAATAACAATACGAGACATGAAGAGACTGTTAGAGTCATAGTCGTATATCTTAGATTACATATTTTGTTAAATCTTATTTTTTGAACTAAAAGACAAGCTTACCCTTATCTACTGAGATCGTTTTCGTTGTAACTTTTCATTGTGTTTCATAGTTGATATTGCACTGACCGAGCCGAATAAGATTTTTGCAGTAACTTGGACCCTACGAGGTGGTGTTGGGGCTACGCCCCCACCATGGCAAGCCCCACTACTGCATTTGGTGGAACCGCCGTTGTTGTTCACCTCGTTCGTCCCGTCACCCATTCTGGTGCACGGTACCTAAACAAAACAAAAATTTTGAATAAATAAAACAATAAAAAAATACAAAACAAATAAATCGCTAATGTCCCCCTTGTTTATGCAAATTTTAAATTAAATAAAACGATAAATATTCAAATTACACTTAACTTTTTAATATCATAATTTTTAATTTCTTAAATTATCTTTCGGAAAAAGGGCATTAAATTGTTATTAAGCCCGCGTTCATAGCGTAGTGGTCAGCGTACTATCCTTTACCCCGGAGGTCCCGGGTTTGATTCCCGGCTAGGGTCTGAAAATTTTCACAATGGAATTTTAGAAAACGTTCTCATTCAATCAGAAATATTAAACGAAACTACCAATGGTAAATTACAAACGAACGGTTCAAATAATAACGTAGAATTAGGATACTAAATTTTTGAAGAACCTTGACAAGCTTTAAAAAATTACAATTCTTGAGTTCATAGCGTGATTTGTTTTTTGTTTTACAGAAATGGAAAATTTCAGCTTCATCAAATGACAAAAACCATATTAATATTTATAGAATCAAAGTATAAATGACAGTTTAGAATTATATGAAGAAACTTGTCACGTTTTTAACACCTGTAAAACGTCTAAATAAATTTAGGGAATTTCCAAGAGAATTGACAGTTTAAAAAGTAGTATATCAAATATTTTATTAAAACATTTTGTAAGAAAGAAAATTAAGTTTAATTCATTTATACCGTTAAGTAAATTTTTGTTTAGTATTTACATTATTATAGTAAAGCAATCGTTTCAACTCCGCATGCGCTGCACACGAACTTATTGCTAATATCAGTGGTTTACGTTCTGTAATACATACATATCTGGTTCTTGGCACTTTCCGGTTTTCCTTCCCTCTTTCAACTTCTAGGGTATCTTTTTAAGAATACATAATTAAGTCTTCTAATTAGATAACATTTATTATGCTATTATATTTTTATATTCTTAAAAAAATTGGTGTAAAACACTCAGATGATTTTCTCGTGCCAATGTAAGTAATTAAAATAAGTAGTTAAAAACATCACCTAATTTAAATCATGAGTGAATGACGAAAAATTAAAACCAACCTCTGTTCAAGCTCTGATCAAAAATTGCTTGAAAAGTTTTAGGATTTTTTATTTCCTATAACCTTAACTATATATACTTTTGTCTTGAAATGCATACTAACGCTGCAATTTAAAATATTAATTTTTAACTATTTAATGAGAAAATTACAGAAAATCACTATTTGACGCTAAATTAAGAATAGTAGAAAAAATGTTTGTAATAAAAATTGTAGGGTTGTTAATTTCCTAAAACTTTACTTGTAACACGCTTCTACCGTAAAATGCATATTAAGTCCGCATTCTTAAAAAAAAATTTATTTTTTACCACGAGAGCACAGCTCTCAAGAATTGTAGCAGACTCGTCGCTTACCCAATCTTGTAGAGTATAAAAAGTGTCGTAAATGAGGTGGCTTCTTTCATCGGAGGAGCCATTTTTGTGAAAATCGCAAAAAAGTGAAACATTTCTCGAATAAACTATTAGGCTACGTCTTCTACTTGACCGATTTTGATGAAAATGTCGTGTCGGGTCCCCTAGTCTTACCTAACTTAAGTTCAAAGTTTCAACTTTGTACGCTATTCCATTCTTGATTATATTTTGTTTACACACAAACCAATCGCTAAAAACATGTTCTTTGGACTCTGAGGGCCTGAAAATGTATACTGTATATCCGGCGAAAATTTGACAAAAAAACAATAGTTTTCTTTTCCATAGGGCTATATCTATAGTACTAATATTATAAAGACAAAACGTAGAACGCAGGATACTTGCATAAACAAAAAGCACAAGGTAGACAATCACTACAGACTTTTGCCTAACGATCAAGTCTACAGAGACATAGAACCAATAACAGTGGCCATGTGCAAGAAACGGTTGTCGTACTTTGGAGTTCTTAGTATATTACTAAGAACACCAAACACTAGACTTTTTCGCAGAATAATTGGCCAGGCAATGAGACGAAAATCGGACGCTGGTAAGGCATGCATGTGGCACAAAGGAATCAAAAGGGATTTACAAGAATTTGGACTAACTCACGAAGATCTAACGGAAAAATCATCTAAATACAAACAGGTCATCAAGGACCACAGCCATCGGCTTACGACACAGAAAAGAGAGTATAAGAAGAGGGAATTTTCAGAAGCAGCCAAACAGAAGCGTGCTCAGAACATGAGAGAATATCACGCCAAAAAGAGACTGAAAGCTTCCGAATTGACTAAAGTGGCTCATTGTGGTTAAACAAGCACTAAAAAAAAGAAAAAGCGTATTTTTTTGTGCAGGCTAATTTTCAAAACTACAGAACGGATTTTCATGAAATTTTGATAGCATATTCGTATTTATATTCACAGCAACATTTTATTTATAAATTTTCAAAAATGATAACCCTAAGGCCCTAATGAAAATTTTCATTAATATGTATATATATATATATATATATATATCTATGTGTGTGTGTGTGTGTGTGTGTGTGTGTGTGTGTGTGTGGGTATTGCTGTTGAAATAGATGAAGGGGTTTGATGAGATGAGAACATACGCGGAGGAAATTATTAAAATGTTGTGTGTGTGTGTGTGTATTCTTATCGTTGAAGTAGATAGATGAAAGGGGAAATGACCGAGACACCTAAGCGGGGGAATTTATCAAAACGTTGCGTGAGTGTGCCTTGGAGTATATTATATACACGCGTATTTATCTGTACACCTCTCGGCCAGCTATACCCATTCCGGAAGGAATTTCAGCAGCCTAGTGGCTCCGAAGTGCTACTTAGAAACCCACAACCCCTGAGAGGCCAACCCAAATGAGTGGGTGCGGTCACGTCCGCAGGGCGCCCCACTTTCCTCAGTACTCGTGTAAACGTTGGACGAGTCACCGTCGAGCTCATTACGCAGCTAATGCTTTGCACGTGGCTCTACCACACATGGATGTTCTGCGCACAAACCGTGTACTACGAATAGCACACGGAGGTTCTACGGCCAGCTCACGTTACCTCGAAAGCAGGCAAGAATAGCTGCGGTAGCTAAACCGCAGTTCTATGGGACGCTCTGTGTGGTCTGGGGGGGGGGGTGCCTCCAGTATATTATATACAGTCCATCTAGCAGCTAGACAATTTCTGTTACACATTTATTTAAAAAAAATTGATTAGGGTCTACACATGTTTCGCGAGCGAAACCGTACAGGCCATCCTAGTATTCATGTAGGGCAAGGTAAAATAGAATGGATAACCGTGAACAAGGATTATAGAAGGAAAAATTAATAGAAAAATTTAAAAAATCATTTATACTACGTTATACATAATGTATTTTATAATTTTTACATAATATAATAAACTAATAATATAATAGGGAAGCTGTATTTTTTTTTTTGTACAAGGAAATACATGAGAGATATATAATATTCTAGGGTAGGTCATACTTTATAAATAACCCACATTTAATGCGTCCCGGTCATCGTAATACTTTTAAAAATAAAATTAAAAAAATTATTATTTATTGCGGAATATATAATAAGATACATGTAAATTAATATTTTTGTGGTTTTGTGGAAAAATTATCGATTTATTTAATTTTGTTCCACTTTCTAAAAAGTCTAGTAATCCAAGTTATAAAAGTTAAGCCTAAACGTAGAGTGTTTTTTAACTTCCGATATCCGTTACATTGTTTTATTTTGTTAAGCAAGTATTTTTTACATGAAATAATATATTTTATTATTATTAAAAATAAAAAAAATAATTTATCATAAAACTTTCGAAAATAATGCACGTAAGTTTTTATGTAAACATAACTTATTAGTAAATATAATGTGGGTCTAATCTTGAAATTGTGTAACTTTTTTATTTTTTCCGCAACTTACACAGTGGTTATTTCAGGTACCTACCTTTAGGTGGTATAGTATGTGATGTGGCACATAAACTATGGAATTCGCAAACATTGGTACTTGGTGAAAGTAAACTGAAACGGTTGGGAACGATCTGTAGCTATTATGGTCAATTTAAAAGTAGGCCTACTATTTCAGTTGAAAAACATTTTTTGTTGATATGTTTGAACGAGACTATTTACAATCTTTAAAAAACTTGGAAAACGTGGTTTGCTCTGCTTGTACTGTTTTCGCCTCTCCCACTACTGTGCATTAATACTATCTTTTACTATCAACCCAGCTATAGACATACCGTAAGGAAATTGCAGTTTGAGCGTTCCAACCGTCAGCATAGACTGGAAGGGTTACCCCCACATTGTAGTATTTCACAGTAAAAACTCGGCAATAGAATGTTTCATATTAACGTATACCTTATTCACAGTAAAAGCTATCCTGTCTAGGTCGTCCTACCGTGAAACGTATAGGATATTTCTGAGTTTATATCGATATTACAGTAAGTTACGAGTTCATTAACCCACGTTTCATCTAGGTAATAAATTGTTCATCCTATTTTCCTAAACTACCTTTATTTTTCTGAAATATTTCCTTCTCTACAATCCACATGGGTTATCCCTTTCCATAATTATAATTTTGGGCCTCCGTTTATAAAACAAAAACTCATTGATTTAAAAATGTTATAAAATCATATGTCTTAAAGGCAAGTAAATCGGTATTCTTATTTATAACTGACCACTTTTTATTTAACGTCGAAACTTTATTACGGCAAAAAAACTTTACACTTCGTAACTTAACATCAAAATAAAGAAATATTTTACTCTTCTGGCACTAGAAATACATTACTCAAATCCCGGTAAAACAAAATTTAACATTTTTTAAAACATATACTGTATATTTTTCCCCGTAGTTTTCCCCTATAAAGGGTTACTCTCTGCTGCCACTCCACTATAAGTCCTGCTGAACACTGTAAGTCCGGAATGGTTTTAAAACGGATTTTTATACTAAAATTTTAAAACGGAGGTTCTATTTTGATCGAGGGTTGATGAAGCAAAAGAGTAGCTTCAGGTGGATGTTTAGTTCTTAACATTTTTTACGTAGATCATGCTTCCAAGGTAGTCGCATGTCAAGCCAAAAGGAAAGATATCTCGCCCGGGAGATATGAACGTTATTCAGCATCACATGTGGAAAAATTTGACGTCGTAAGGTCAACGTAACCTGGGTTGATTTATTTGGGTTCACATAAAAAAAGCCAACGGGTGAGCCAGTCCTGTATTAGTAAATTGTTTAAAAACTGTATAATAATATTATTGGATTAATAAAGAAAGAAAATAGTTTTAAAATGTGAATCAAAACAAGTGGAAGCGACTAGTTTGTAATAAAGAAAAAATCTAGTTATAGAAGTTCGGCTTAGAGAAATACAATAAATAATAAACCAAATAATTTTGACACGGCTAATAGACCTACATAATAACAGAGTCTACACAACAATAGGCTAACAGACAAGACCTAAACTAAACTCAGTTGAGGTAGATAATAAATAACGAAATAAAATTAACTGCGGTTCCAGGAAAGAACCGCGGACCAAAATCGTCATTAAAAACACAAAACCGTTACATATTTTTTGTAAAACCACAAAAGAATTGAAAAGTACATTTCAAATAAAAAAAAATCATTTAATTTCTGTTTCCTTTTGTACTAAACACAGGACGGCACATAAATAATTTGACATAATCAATGTAGACAAATTTTTTTTGTAATTATTTACAACATAATTTACACACAATTCCTAAATGTGTTGTTCAGATCATCAGCCGAAAGGCTGGTTTGAACCTCTAGAGACTTTACTAACTAAAACAAGGAGTGAGGTGGTTTACCAATGTCTTCCTCACTGAGTAGAAAAGTATGCTTATCGGTATGCCAGGCCCTCCGAAAACCACCTACCTTCCACCCTGTATATAACACCGTCACTTCATTCACCACAGGGTCTGGCTGTATAGTGAAATTCATTACTTTCAGAAGAGATAACACTGATTAGTGACTTTTACACCTCTACCTCTTCTGTTCTTAAATGTTTCAGTCGTATGATTTGCTGTCCATGTGATAAGAAACAGAACTATTTTTAATAGCTTTGGAACTAGCAGATTGAGTGCAAATAATTTAAATACTCCACCTGCCCGTTATAGGCAAACATGTATTGATTTAACGATTTCTAAATAATCGTTGGATAAATTTTAATGTATAGTGTAATGGTACCATATAAAAACCTTTAAGTTATTCACTGTTTTTTTTATTCATTTATTTAACGTTGCATCAACATTAAAGGTCGTTAGCGACGACGTTGGGGTGTAACTTTAATATACAATGGAGGATGAAATGATTTCTATCTGTGAAATGATGAAATGATTTCATGAAATGATTTAAAATCTGTGCAATTTTAACTAAAACGAAAAAATTAAATTATGAATTGGATCGTGTAGCAACTAAGTAGGGACCGTTGCAAAATTCCATTTACCATACAACCTGTACCCCATTCTTGCTAAGCAGCGTAAAAAGACCTACCCGAATTATTTTATTTATTCTTTGTTTTATTTGGTAATGATGATTACGCATGAGCTATGGCTTGTGTGTACATGCAATGATTTAACGTGATTTAGAGACAAACAAACGCTAGATATTTGCATTGAGAGCTGTTGTAGGCTATTATAAACCTTTCAAAAATCTAAGAGATGGTTTAATTTTGTAAGAAATAGATTGTACTTCCTTTTTTATATCATAGATATTAATTATCTCAGGTCCTTTAGCCTTCCTTCCACTGTGAATGGCCCTGATGTTACCAAAATTCCTGTTTCCAGTGTAGTAATAGTTGATATTGGTACAGTCATGAATTGGTTTCAACGTGTAAATTTGTAAGAAAAGTAAAACGCTTTAAAAGTTTAGTTTTCCGTGAAGCGTAGCGATGGGAGGTTACTTGTAGGTTATAAAATATTTTATAATGTTTATTAAAAATTTATTTTTAAGAGTTTCAAGGTATTTAATAAAAAAATGTCCACTGGGTGACATCCTCACACAAGTGACAATAAGACATTTTAAACACTTTTTACATTAGGCCTATAACTGCTTGTTATGTTAAACTATTATATTATAGTCTAGTTGTTTATAGTACCATATGCTTGGGTAATAAAATTTTCCCTGAATAAAGACAAAAGAATTGTTAGGAAACTTGCGGAAAATATTTATTATCAATTTTTTGTCAAGTAGTGTTCATAAAACTAGAATATGTGTTGTTAGAACACATACACGCAGACCAATCGCTGAGAAAACAAGCTTTTTTGGGTTAAGGGGCCTAAGAACGTGTATCTACGGTGAAAAGTCGATTTCGAAATATTGACATGAAACATTACTTCCTTTCATGTACAGGACAAGAGGAAGTAAAATCTGAAATTTTCTTAAGCTTTTTTATTTAGACAATCTCATTGTTTTTATTTTTAGTATTTTAATAGTATGATATTGTAATTTTACTTTACTTCTTTCCCAATCTGTTTCAGATGAAACACGAACCCTAAGATCCACAACAACACAACGCCTCGATTCACTTTTTCTATTTTTCCTACGGCCTTAAGGTTTTCCTCCCCAATAGTCGAAACAATATGATTATGTTTACATGACATTTTGCGTAAAAGAAACAGAAGATAATCTATTTAAGTTCAGGGGCTGTACGTAGTAAAAATTGCTAGCGAAGAGCAAAGTATACTTCAACACAATTTAAAGTCCAGCCTTTCTTAGTTTGCTTCTACTGTCAACAAATAATGACGTCACTGAGCATGCGCATTATATAAAAAATGTGTACACGCTGATTAAAAAGTAACAACAAAATACTTTCAAAAGTATTTAAATACAAAATACTTTTAAAAGTATTTTTATAAATGAAACTGTTAGGCCTACATCACATCATGCCTGATGTTTTCACATCTTGACTGATCACTGTTTGACTGATGACTGATAAGTACTTTAAGTACTTATAATTTAAAACATAGTTAACTTAATAGGAATACCACATCCATAAAGTCGTGGACTCTAGCGTGCACCCTGTAGTAGTTGGCTTTGGTTTGTTGACAGTAGGAGCAAACTAAGAACGGCTGAACTGTAGGTAAGCACATTAGAGGTACATTTTATTTTATTTTTATTAATTTAATCACGTGCATTGAAACTCTATTGACTTTCAGTTGTTTCGGATAACCAGGATTATTCTGTAAATAAAATTTTTGATAATGATTGTAGTATGTCCGTATCATAGATGGCAAATTTGTAGTACTTAAATATGTAATTATAAAATGTAATATTTTTTGTAATGTAAAATATGATAAAATTATAGGATCTTTTCAATACTTTTTGGCGAAAAACGTGGTTGACAGACGTAACAAATTACACAAATAATATTACTTGTAACTTTTAGTGAATACTTAAAAAATTAAAAATTAAATACTAACTTATTTAAACTTACAATAATAATTATATTGTTTCTAGGAAAATAATATGTATGCGAATATTAACAAAAATGTATCTGATGAAAACATCTATATATAAATTATTGACAATTAGATAATTAAAAGTGATTTCGAATATTTATTCTGTTCTTCACGTGATCGATGATATATTAGATTATCTGCGAAGAAATGATTGATTTGTTCAAACATTTTCACTTCTGGTTTTTTAAAGTCACTGTGATTTGTAAAATAATGTTCCCTTATTGAGGCATTATTTCAACGAGACATTTAAACAAATTATTATTATTACTTTTAACCATCTTCACACAATACTCAATAGGTATGTCCACACTCGTGCGCTTTCTTTTTCAACTTGCGATTCGACTTGCGATGTCGCATGCTACATCGCATGCGTAGAGACATACCACCTTACCGCACTCGTTAGAAGAGCTTTATCTCAAAAAAACCATAACGAATATTTTTGAACACTACGCTAAATTAAAGCCTGTTCTTTCGTGCATTGATTGATTTGATTTAAATTATTTTATTTAAAAATTAATCGGAGATAACTCCAGCAATTCACGCAAAAAAGTATTCAGGTTTTAGCCAGTTTTCCGTTAATGTGGTTTTTAAACGTCCGTTACTCCGTCCAGGCTTTTCATAAAATCGGCGTTTAAGTACGTTGAAGAGCAGAGTTTTTTCTATAATATGAATATTTTAAAATTTAAATTTCATGTTCCATTTTAATATTCCGGCTATTTTTTAAAAAAGTGCTTTTTTGCCTCCTTGTAAAGGTAGGGAAATGATTTTTGACTGAACCATGCATTTTCACAACAGTATTATGTCACGCAAAGCGTTTATTTTTTTTAATAAAAACACAGTTAAATAATTCAAAATGAGCTACGGAATGAGTTTCAGCAGGAAAAACACAGAAGTTTGTTTTTCTAAACGACTATACTCAGAGCGGATACTACTATAGAGCTCAGTTTCCTTTCAAGAAGTTGAGAGGCTAATAGAATTTTCTATTATTACCACATATCTATTTCTAATTACAAATGGAAAGTACGATACATGACACAATACTGCTGTAAAAATGCATGGTTCAGTCCAAAAATCATTTCCCTATCTTTACGTGAAGCCAAAATACACTTTAAAAAAAAACTGGCCGGCATTTTAAAATGGAAGATCAGACTTCTATTTTAAAATGTTCATATAGAGAAAATTCTGATCTTTAATGGCATTTTTTTATGAAAAGCCTGGACGGAGTAACGGACGTTTAAAAACCATATTAACGGAAAACCGGCAAAAATCTGAGTACTCTTTTTGGGTAAATTGATGCATCTCCGACTAGTTTCAAAAAAAAATCTAAGTCGAACCAATCAACGCAGGAAAGAACAGGCTTTAATTTAGTGTAGTGTTCAAAAATATTCTTTATATTTTTTTGAGATAAAGCTCTTCAACTGAGTGCAGACAAGTGAAATGGCATGCCTCTAAGCGCATGCGATGTAGCATGCTACATCGCATGCGACATTGCACGAGTGTGGGCATAGCTATTAAGTTTAATACTCATGGAATGAACATTAACATCCAGCTCAACACTTCCCCAAACACGTCCGTTTTCTCTCAATCCACACTCCCATTAATCTACTGGACTTTTAATTACATTGAAAATGTGTAGAACGCGTATCAGTTTCAGTGTATCAGTCAATTAAATTATTTTTCTAAATAATTTAACCAATAATAATTGGCGTCTCTTTTCAACACACGCTTACATTAATTTTGTAAAAATATACTTAAATACATTCTTCTTGAAGAATCTATTTAATTATTTTAGTATATCTTTATTATATCTTTTTACTCAAGAAATATATTATAATAAATTTATACAGCTCATGATTAATGTCAAATAGCTTTTGAGTCATCCTGTACTACAATATTTTTTTGATAATGATTCTATTACAATGTATTACTATATCCATCCAGATGATAATAAATATGCTTGGGTAATAAAAGCGCCGGACGTCATTCGGTGGAAGAAGAGGGTCAACTGTATTAAAGACACTGGTTTAGTAGGTTATATTATCCTGTATCACCCATCATCAGCTGAGAAACAAGGACAGAAAACACAGAAAGAAACATAGATTAAATACAGATGCAATCGTAATTCCACTTCTTTACTTTTTTTTAAGGAACACCCTCTCTATTATTTTCTTTCTTAAATTATCCCACAGATTTATCAAGTTATAAAAATAATAGTAGACTATTAGTAAAAGAAGTTAAAAGTATATATTTATTTTTAAATAAAACTATTACATCCGGATCTGAACTGAATCAATCAGGATGATTCACATTAATATTCATTCTACCAAGACCGGGAAAATAAGATTCTTTATTTATTACCAGTTCTTTTTTAAGTGGCGCCACTTTTTCATTGTATTAATATATTATAATACATTTTAATATACAAATAAATATGATGTAAATAAACTTTTTATTTTTATTTACTTTTGTATTAAAGTTTACTGATCTTCGGGAATGTTTTTAAGCACATTACGCAATTTATATTTTTACATAATACTAAATTTTTACCAAACACTTTTTTTAATCCATAATATATGTAGTACTTGCCCATAACAGGCAGGTGGAGTGTTAAATTATTTGCACTCGATCTGCTAGTTCCAGGGCTACAAAAAATAGTTCTATTTCTTATCACATGATCACCCAATTACACGACTGAAGCATTTAAGAACAGAAGAGGTAGAGGTGTAAAATACACTAGTCACAGTTATCTCCTCTGAGAGTAATAAATTTCATTATACTGCCAGACCCTGTGGTGAATGAAGTGAAGGTGTAATTTGCAGGGTGGAAAGTAAATGCTTTACAGAAGGCCTGGGATACTGATGACCATACTTTTCCACTCAGTGAGGAAGGCAAGGGTAAACGACATCTCTCCTCGTTTTACTCAGTAAATCCTCTAGAGATTCAAACCAGCCTTTCGGCTGGTTCCTGAGAGAGTATGGTTAATTCAACACCAACCATCAAAGTAAACCGATAACCACTGTTTAGTATTCAAATCTAACTACCTTTACTAGGATTCGAATCCAGGGCCGTTGAATAAGGAATTCCTTTATTCAACGGCCCTGATTCGAACGATTAACCTACTCCGAAAATCGGCTGGTACACAGCTAACTCGCGGTGGTGTCGACTTTACCACTAGACTAACCTGACGAGTATTAGAATTTAACATAGACCTTAACAATTTTAACAATGATGTTATAGACTATTAATGTTATAGTATTATCTCAAAATTAAAATAATATTAGTCAGGATAGTTTGTTGTTACATCATTATTTTATCATTAATAATTTTATTTTTTTATAAAATTAATGTGTTTAGACTGTTATTAATTAATCATTCAGAGTATTTTTGCTGTTTTATTGTTATTTTCTTTATTTTTTATTTATACGAGTAATTAAATTAGTTGTAGTTTTGAAACTGATCTAAGTGAACTTAACCTTTTTATTTTATTTGTTCTCGTATAGAGCTAATTTTAAACCACGTTCGGTGACTTTAGACATTTTTGGAAGTTTTTTGCAGCCCACATTCTCAGCATTCGCTCACAGTAAAGGCTTTTCTACTTTTTTATGTCCACCCAGTATTCTGTTTTTCCTCTTCACGGTAGCTCTTCAAGTCCGTAATTAGTTGTCAGAATTTGGTTCGGTTCATTAAGTTTTTTCGATTTATACTGGTTTTCTTAATATTCTTTTTGTCTTCTTTAAAAATATTTAAAAAGTCTAAAATTGGTCCTATTCGAGAAAAAAGGAAATATTAATCTATGTATTGGCCTACCTCTCTAAAAAATAAAGCATTGTAACAATGATAATGGATGGCCGATGAATGAAATGTTTTGAATGGGATTCTCGGAATAGCGGATTGAACCAGGTTCAGTTTTTTTTTGAAATAGGGGATAAATGTTTATAAAATAAACAGTAACTTATAACAAACTAAATCACAATTGCACATATATAAATTAATGTACTATTCCTTAATCATAAACTTATATCGAGAGAAAAAAGTACCTGACTTAATTGGGTAGAGAGAGCGTCATAATGAAAACTACAGTTTGCAAACAAGGAACGGTTCCGAAAGACAAACATACATAAAACATAAGTACATAAAAAAACAGAAAAATCCATACGAATCCATAAAAAAGTACTAAATAAACGAAAATACCGGGTAATTAAACTACATCAAACAATTAAATCATTTCTAAAGCCCTGGAGCTTGTCAGCCTAAACAAGGCTCTACTCTGATAAAACGGATCTAAGGAAATAATTTTATCTATTGAATTACAATTCACTAGCATGGTATTTAACAGAGAATGGTTAGCCTACCATAATTAGTTGAACAGGTCTTCTGATAGAACAAATATTTGGAGCGATTATCGAAACATGGGATATAAAAGGAAATCTTTGCTAGTGTGTGGGGATCATCGATTTCACCGGAGACGATCTTTTTCAAATAGATTACCGAGGCTAGATGACGCCTATCCTCGAATGACTGAATTTGAAACATATCTTGTAGGGTTTCTGTGGTTTTGAGAACGAATAAAAAAATAATTGTTCTAGCCAAGCGTAGGTTTTAGTAGTGTCTATTGTTTCGTATTTATTTAGAATGATATATTCTTCCTCTATCTAGAATGGATTACGGATCGCTTGCTTGTTGCAGCCTAGTAATAATAGTAACTCTGATGTTGGTAGCATTGCTACAACAAAGCTAAAATTGCTAAAATCATTATTTCATTTCTTATCATTTAACTTCGCTTTCTCTTCCATAAATTCCATAAATTTAACACGTTAAAAATGATTACCTTGAATTATTCGCTTAGCTTTTTATGTTTCACTTTACTTTTTATGGTAGAATTCATAATAAGCAAAAAAACTCCACCCAGATTTAACTTTGATAATAAGAATGTAAGAAAACTGTAACGACGTGATCTAGGAAATCTTTCAAAATACGAGGTGTGGCTATAAAATAACGAAACTGACGCTGTAAAAATGTTATTTTTATTTTATACATAATCACTTATTGTCACCTTCAATATAGATACACTCCTTCTCTATCTCTACAACGCTCTATGTGAATTTTCCATTGTTGGAAACAGTGCTGGAAGTCATCTTCTGTCAGCTCCTTCAGGACACGTGCCGCTTTCTCTTTTACAGCTTCCACAGACTCAAATCTTGTCCCTTTTAATGCATATTTCATCTTAGGGAACAGGTGAGCTTAACAAAAATGCCTATCCGTGCTTCTTAACAAAAGCCGTGAGCGAGCGGCTAACTACTGTGATGTTTCTCGTTCCACAAGTCGAAAAATAAAGAAGGATATTAAAGACGTGAAGAAGCTATTCTTTAACAGTTTTGTTGACAACTGGTAAAAAAAACGGTTTGGTGGATACTAGAGAGACTAATAATGAAATTCGCCGATGACAGCAATAGTAAAGAAGGCGGTTTATTCGTAATTACAGTAAATCAAACATTTCTAGTCATGTAATTAAGCTATAGGCAATGTTACAGGTCATATTTAGGCCTATTTCTCATAAGGTTTATGAAGAAAACACCTTCTCGAAATAAACCACAGCTTACAAAATGTATCTAAAAACTGTATGGTAGTGAAATGTACGAGTAGTGTCTCACTGTTGAAGTTGGCAGACTGTAAATATTTCACGTCTCTTCCTCACAGCCCATACATACGCAAAAGGCAATCTCGTGACTTCAGTATTTATAACAGCTTGTACCTCTAGGGCACAGATTCGTGAATGAATATTTTGTTATAAATTTTATAGAAAGTTTCGTTATATTTTAATAACCAGATCCTTAAAAGAAACTGGAATAATATAGTTATAAATAAAAACAAAAAAATATGCTTTAAACCTAATAAGTTTATGCCACTGATACAACTAACCTTTACAATAATAAATTCTTTACGTAACATTTTTAAAAAACAAACATGAATGTAACTAACACACCCACATCTGCACTTTGTTAAAAAAAATGATTTAACAATTTAAGGACCTTTAAAACAACCATTAAATTAAATTCAATTACCGTATTCTTTTTATTTTTAGTCTAATACTACGACACTAACCTAACGGAAATACAAATCTGTCAGAAACAACTTATTTTATTAGCTCACCTCAACTCTAATCATTTGCTACTTCTGTTACCGTATATTTTTTATCCTTATTATTTATACCTATTATTTTGTCTTTTTACAGTTGTTCCTATTGCCAGAAATCTTGACCTGTTTATGGTTTTGTATCTTTCTTCTTCTTTTTCTTTTATTTTCTTTTTTTCTCCCACTCGTTGTGTACTTATTTTATTTTATTTTTTAATGTTATATTTTTAGTACCGTTGTTCTTTGAAATATAATTTATCGGTTTACAATGATTTGAACAAAAGATATATAAATTTTAAAAGAATGATTTCTAAATTTTTAAGTTAAAGGAAACTGTTATGAATAAAGATATGGACCAGTATTATTTTTAATAAATAATTAAACTTATGTACATTTTATGTTAATACGTATCGTTAGATATATGTAATCGTTACAATATTGTTTCTGAAATATAAATTTACATTATAGGCCTTCGGGCCATCCTAGTCAGTCAGATGGTAGAAAGTCGCTATTAATTGTTAAGCAACACTGGTTGGGTAAGCGACTTTGTATGATGATCAGCTGACAGCCATTCTTGAACAAACTCCACTAGGGATCCATATTCAAAAATTCATGTCGAATCACGTCAAAAATACAGCGATAAAGCAGCAATCAAATTGGGTGGTTGTCAATAAAGTACAGTTCCCGATAACACAAAAATCTCGTATGAAACACTCACACAACTTTCTCTTGTCAATACAAATAATTAACAATACAACCTAACATTAGTAATAAACCATTAGAAATAAACAAAAACACTAACCTCAATAAACATAACCTAATTTTAATCATGATTAAAGGCGCAAATTGAAAATCAAACTTAATTTGGCTTAAGAATACGGAAAATCACTCTTTTACGCTAAACTAGGCTCTGAAGAGAAAAAACCTCTAAATAAAAGTTGTAGATTTCTTAATTTCCAATAAATTTTATTGTATAGCTACACTTTTGTCATAAAATGCATACTAAGGCTGAAATTTTAAAAAATCGATTGTTTTTTACGGATTTTAATGAAAAAAAAAACAGAAAATCACAAATTGCCGGTACCTCTAAACTTAGCGTTACACAAAGAAATGTTTACAAATAGAAGTTATAGATTTTTACATTTTCTACAGCTATTATTGTAGCTATATTTTGCGCTAAAATGCATATTAATGCCGCTATCTTTAAATACCCATTTTTTCTACGAGAGCACAGCCTTCCCAAGAATTTCAGCAGACATGGTGCCTACCCTATCTTGTAGAACAGAAAAAATGTAGTAAATGAGGCGATTTTTAAAAATATCGTAGGAGCCGTTTTTGAGAAAATCATCGCAAAAAAGTAAAAATGAACCGAATGTTCCGTTCTTGAGATATTTTGTTAACACACACACACACACACACGCGCGCGCGCACACACACACACACACACACACACACACACACACACACACACACACACATACACAGAACTATCGCCAAAAATAAGTTTTTGGGTTCAGGGGGTCTGAAAACGTGTATATCCGATGAAAACCACGTACAGACTAGTCCTATCCGGTAGTTGGAAAATTACTTATAAAAGACTAATTTTGTAGGCTACATTTGTTTTTATAAATTTAAATTACTAACAACTTTTGTACTTAAATATTTGATTCAATGTTAAAAGTTAAAAGCATTATGTTTAATTGTTTAAAACTATTTATTTCTAAAGAAATAGAATTTTATGATTTTCTTAATTTTCTTCTTCTTCATCTTCTAAGTCAGTACTTGAATAATTTTATTAAATATTTAAGGTCTGTGGCCGTATTAAAACACTCAATGTACTATTATTTTAAAATACTACATAATATTAGTCTACAATAATTACAATACGTAATAAATTTTAAAGTTTAATTGATCAAACATCTTACAGAACATTAAAGGGATAAAATAAGCTAAGTGTTTTTTATTTATTAACATAATATTAATCAATATTATTATCATTTATTATATTTTCTATATGTAACACATTATTTATCCAAAGATGTACTACCTTACAGATAGATATTTTAAGGATTCTGCAAAAATCCGAAAATTAAATTTGGTAAAAGTCTAAAGAGTTTTTTTTGGAACCGCCGTATAATATCGAAAATGCTTTTGTTTGAAGTTCCCCAAAGTTGTGCACCGTATGCACAGATATGTTTCAATACTTTATAAATATCAGCCTTCTTGTTCTATAATGAAAATGGTTTACCAAAGATCCAGTACATAGCTTATGCCAGTACATGTTTTACGCGTTACTTTTATACTTAGTTGTACTCTAATGTTTTTCTTATGTGATATTAACAACAGTCAAATACCGTCCGCATTGGCGTAGTTGGTAACGTGCTTGCCTCTCATCATGCGGTCTAGGGTTCGAATCCCATTCAGGCAGGGCATATTTTCATTCGTTACAAAAAATCATTTCATCCTTCACCGTCTGTAACAGCAGTTTGCAGAACAGTCGGACGTTACCCCCCCCCCCAAAAAAAGAAAAAAAATGGCGACCAATGTGCTAACCAAGATACGGTAAACAATATTAATATTCTGTCTTTTATAATTAAAATGTCATTTTGAAATATTTCAGATTTTGTTTCAATAAAAAAACCATTTAGGCCCTACAAAATGACCCTACGAAGGTCACTTAACATAAATTACCTTCTAAAATTTTAAGAAAAGAATTGACCGAAAAATTTGTATTCTAACCTTAAAAAACAATGGCAGATAAAAAAAGAACAACAAAACGATATAAAATGAGACTATTAATAAATTTAATGGAATAGAAATAAAGGAAATAAGATAAATTTGAGGATATAAATAAAATAATTCTTAGAATAACTTATGGTGTTAAATGGAGCGTATCTTGCAAGTGGGTCATTGGGTCCACCAAATCGACGACAATAAAAATATGTATAACAAATAGTAAAAACATAATTTAGGATACCCTGGTGAAATAAACGTAAAGTGTTCTACAAAGTGTCTGAAGTTCCGCAAATTTTACCTTCAATAAAAATATCCTCCGTTTACTACAAATGCTACGAATGTTAAGAAAACATTATTGATATTTATAAAAACCTCTTGAGAACTCTTTTCTTTATAGAATATCTTTCAAAAATTACAGCTTTAAAATGACAGTATGTAAATTACAGATAATTTTCATAGAAAAACTGACAAACATATAAACGACATAATTAAAATAATGCATACACCACAACTACCTGAGTTCCCAGAGGAGGTATTAAAGAAATTGTAGCGGAAATTTATTACAGGATTAGCGTACGAGGTTTGGCTATTAAATAACGAGACTGACGTTGTAAAAAATTTTATTTTAATTTTATACATAATCACTTATTGTCACCTTCAATATACTTTCCTTTTCTATCCCTCCAACGTTCCATGCACATTTTACATTGTTGGAAACAGTGCTGGAGTCATCTTCGGTCAGCTCCTTCAGGACACGTGCCGCTTTCTCTTTTACAGCTTCCACAGACGCAAATCTTATCCCTTTGAATGCAGTTTTCACCTTAGGGAACAGGTAGAAGGTATTAACATGTGATGAAGCGTGGTTTTTATTTATGATCCGGAAACTAAGCTTCAGTCCATGCACTGGAAGAACCGAACTTCACCGAGAGCCAGAAAAGCTCGAATGAGCAAGTCAAAATTTAAAGCAATGATGATTGTTTTTTTATATCCATGGGATTGTGTACCTTCACTGGGTTCCTAAAGGTAAAACAATTAATAAATATTACTACCTTGAGGTACTTTCTAAACTACGTCAAAAAGTAAGGGAAAAACGCCCCGAAATGTAGAAGGACAAATCATGGGTTCTCCACCAAGGCAATGCGCCAGCTCATTCCGCGTTATCTGTCAAGAGGTTCCTAGCCAAGTACAGCATCTCAGTGTTAGAACATCCACCTTATTCACCAGATTTTGCACCATGTGACTTCTACCAGTTCTCTAAGGTGAAATCTGCATTAAAAGGGACAAGATTTGAGTTTGTGAAAGCTGCAAAAGAGAAAGCGGCAGGTGTCCTGAAGGAGCTGACAGAAGATGACTTCCAGCACTGTTTCCAACAATGGAAAATTTGCATGAAGCGTTGTAAGGATAGGGGATGGTGTATATTGAAGGTGATAATAAGTAATTGTGTATAAAATTAAAATAAATTTTTTTACAACGTCAGTCTTGTTATTAAATAGCCACACCTCGTATAAGTTAATTAAAAACGTTATGGTAATAACATTCACATAATATTTTGGAAAACTACAGTACGCACAAAAAATATAAAGTGTCACATGGGTGATCATTTTCTTCGTATCATTCATGCCACATTTTTTATTTATTTATTTATTATTTATTTATTTATTTAACGTCTCATCAACTACAAAGGTCATTAGCGACGACGTTGAGGTGTAGCTATATACAATGGAGGATGAAATTATTTTTTCGTAACGTATAAAAATATGCCGTGCCTGAGTGAGATTCGAACCCACGACCGCATGATGAGAGGCGAGCACGTTCCCAACGACGCTAACCCGGTCAGCATTTATACATACTAAACATCTCATTTGTACTGTTTTAAGTAACAGGAACAAATAACAACATCTGGTGTGAAACACTCACACGTATCTCTCTTTCCAATGTAAATAATGAACAATAAACCTATGTTTAATCATTTGTAAACAACGTTAAATGAAGTAACTTGACCCAATTCTAAACATGTGTTAAAATCACTAATTTTGACACTAAATTATAGTCGTTTGCAAGTTCAGTTGACACAACGGAGCAGTATAGAACATTGTATTTCTTATGGGGCTCTGACTGCTACTAGCACGTACACAAACATCAGCTTTGTAGATCAATCAATGCCATCATAACAATAACATCCCCCCTCCACGCCTCATTGATAACAAACCTTTATAATGTAGAGTAATCTATAAATGACTTATTAATTAATAATTAACACTATAAGTTTATACTCGACTTCATATGCGGATTCCAAATGTGAAATATTTTTTCGATATCTGTATTGAGAAAGATTTTTTTAGATTTGTAATAACCGATTGCGTTATTTGTTTACATTTACCGCACAGTGTTTAGAAAGTTTGGCAAGGGAATGTGGAGAAGGCCAATGTGTGATGGGAATGTGGGGAATGAGTAGGTCTGCAGTAAAATAGATAAGATATTCATTTAACCCCCCTTAATAGAAGAAAATGTTTTTAGAGGTTTTTTTATTTTTTACAATTCATTAAACATTCTACCCAAACATGATTTCTTTCTGCCAAAAAAGCTTGAACTGTTGTTCTACTTCAAAAAATTCGTGTTCTACAGAGATTTAAAACAAATATTTATATACGTATCCAGATGCCTTTAATTGGTGTTTTAGTTACGCTAATAGCAGTGACGATTCCCATAAGATCCATTCTGTCACTGAACGTGCAAACGACTATAGGCTCTGTAGAAAAAAATGCTTGAAGTAAAACACTTTGTAGTTTTTTTTAATTTGGTAAGACTTTGAATATAGTTTTGTCATGAAATGGCATTACTAAGCTTACAATCTTAAAATATCAAATTTCATTTCAGATTTTGATGGGCAAAATACGGATAATCACCAAGTGAAACTAAACTAAGCGTTGTAGAAAAGTAAAACGCTTGAAACATAAGTTGTAATTTTTTTTGAATTTTCTACATCTCTTTAAGTATGTAAATAATTGCCTTAAAATGCATATTATGGCCGCAATTAAAAAAAGTGACCACTACAGCATAGCTTTTCCAAGAATTTCAACAGACATGGTGCTCACGTTATCTTGTAGAAAATAAAAAATGCAATAAATGAGGCGATTTTTAAAAAATCGTAGAACCCGTTTCTGAGAAAATCACAACAAAATGAAAAATTGCACGAATAAACTAATAAGTTACTTCCGGTTGGCCGATTTTGATCCGGTCGGGTCCCATAGTGATTTCTATTTTAAATTCCAAATTTCAACTTCGTACGCTATTTCCGTTCTTCAAATTGTCACCGTTACCCCTTCTAATTTATCATTTACTGTGTTGCCGGCCTTCAATAATTCTTCCGGCCTTTGTCGGCGCGGTGGGCCATTTAGCGGCGCAGTGCCAAACCCTTTAGCGGCGTCCGATAAACCTTTCGACTGCCTTCCGATAGAAGGCTTTGTTGCCAAGGCCGAGCGACTCACCGCCCCCTACCACGGCGCTCTCAGTAGCTATAAAAGCGCAGTGCACTGAGCCGCTTGTCATTACGCTCTACATCTCCGACGAAAATCGACCGACTACATCCACGAGATAAAGAAGGAAGAAGCTCTGGGACTGGCAGCAGCCGTCCCCGCAGCTCTCGCACCCGCCGCCGCCGCAGCAGCCGCAGCCACGCGCTGCTTACGCCGGTCTCCTTCGAGACCGGCACAACGGTCCTTCTCAGGACCAATTCATTAAGGTTTACACCGGCCCTTTTCAGGGCCATCAACCACCTCTGTTCGCCCTGGCGGACACAGACATAAACGGCCCTTTTCAGGGCCCCCAAACAGATAAGGTTAGCCACTTAACGTCGCCATCCGGTGACAAGATATTTTGTTCACTTACAGACCAATCGCTATAAATATGTATTTCCAGTGAAAACTTGATTTTGGAGAATCAACATGAAGAAATACTTTTTTCTCAATATTTTATACAGAACAAGGGAAAGTAAAAATAGTATATTAAAAAAGCGTTCAAATTTTCAAGTTACTGACTAGTAGTACTGGTCCGGTTTATCTAGATCCAACTAGCAAAAATTTGCTGTAGCATCTATACACATAGAAAAAATAAGGTGTGAAGTGAAATCAAAAAAAATAATAATAATTATAAATATTTTATACACCTTTTAGAGATTAGCAATAAATAAGTAAATTAATAACGAAAACACTCATAGAGTTTCCTTTTTCATAAAATTAAACATCTGTTCAAACTCGAACTATAACAGTTATCCACTTAATTCCAGAAGTAATAAAAATATAAAAATTATATTAGTAGATTACACAATACAAGCCTAATTAAGGTAGGTCGTTATCATTATGTTTTTTTAGGATACCCGCATAAAATAAACCTAGGTTAGATAGAAGCGACGTCACTTGAATATATATATTACATATTATATTTCTTTGAGACCATTAGAACAAAACAATACAAAAATGTAGGCTAACATTTTTTAACGTTCCTTTAGGCCTGTTATTAAATTTATATGAATTTTTAAAACCTACCTTTCGTAGGCTTTTTATTAACGTATGCGGAACTTCACCAGACCTACATTAATATCCACATAAAAAGGTAGGGGGAAGGTTTTTATTATATATACGTTTACGATTGCGGTTTTATCTTTACGTTTCTTTTTGTTCATCATTGCCAAATACTAAAGTAATGTGTTTTTTATTATCTACGTTTAAAGGTTTGAGAATATAGGTTAATACGGATATAATAACCCCTTGATTATTTCGGCTTCCTCAACATTAACAAAAATAATAAATGTATCACAATAATTTACTCGCGTTCATTTTTAAGAACACGGAAACAGTAATGGAACAAAGAAAGGTGTTAAAAGAATAAGCCGTAAAAGCGGTAACACAGATTTCTTTCGAAAATAATTAAATGCATAACGAACATCAAAACAGCCCTGCGTCATTTGAAAACAAAATATGGAAGAAATATAAGAGTTGATAGGTTTAATTATCTTGGGAATACAATTTGAAGACCTGTGAATAAAAAGCTAACCACAGCAGATGAGGAAAGATGGAAGGTACACTTCGAGATATTCACCACTGTATAAGAGGAGCTCACTCTCAAGACATTTAGGTAATCTCCTCAATGGCATTGACAATCTTCTCTGATTGGTCGAAATTTACTTCACTGGTCTTACGCATGCGTGATATAGTAGTCGAGTGGCGGGTGTACATTTAAAAAGAAAAGGTGTTGGAGACAGTAAAAAATTGAAGCAATCAACAAAATAAATCTACAACTTTTGTTTGTAACTCTTTATTTGGACTCATAGTTTAGCTTAAATTTTCGGTTTAAAAATCTGTAAAACTAGAATTATCGTTTAACAAGAATGAATGTTTAAATTCTAAGTCTATCTGACTTCGTTTCTGAATGTATGTTCTCCAATTTAGGAGTCTGTCTGAGGGTAATCCGAGATATTTAGCTGTGAACTAACAATAAAAAAAACTTTGTGTGTATTTTTATTCCACTAGTATATTTTAATCACCCAATGGTGTTTGGAAATTCTTTTGAGGCTGAAAATAAGGGATTAAAAAAGTACGAGTATCTAAATGTACGTAAATTTCTACCAATCAGAGAAGGCATCGATTCCTCCAAGCAGAGAGTTTCTTGGATTCCCTTCTTCGTTCTAAATAAGTTATTATAAAATTTAAAAAGTTACTATTAAATTATCTACTATAAAAGCGAGTGCACTACAAGCCACAACCGTCAGCACACGGATCCCGAACTCCGATGAAGACACTTTGATGATTCCATAGGAAGAAAATATTAGGCCTATGATTCCGCTGCCCAACCCCACAACGTAACCGTCATCGCCTGGACCCTTATATCCCACAGACACAATTCCCACAGCAATCCTTCAACTATGCGTAATGCCTACTAGACCCCAACGAAGCAGCCATAGTCAAACTCCTGGAAGAAAAAAGATAATGTTGTATCTGCTGGATGACGGAGTACCACGGTATTCCATCCACTTGAGGCGGTGGGACCACCGGCTGAACCCCTCATCTGTTTGATCTGGCAGAACACTATTCAATCGGCCCTTTTCAGGGCCGCCAAATTATTAAGGTTACGAAACGCCACTCCATTGTTGTTGCCATCTGATGACATTAAGTTTTCACTCTAAATTGGTTTTAAACACCTAAATTTCGAATAAAATTGAAAAAGTTTCTTTAAGTGAGATCAGAGTCCTCAAGTAACTCTTCCGGGAATACCTTTTAACTAATCTTGGCAGACCCAGTATTAGTAGCCTAAGCTAGTAAATTGTAAATAGATGTATTATGCTCCAAGCTCCGTGTAGTTGAAGGGTACGGGTGAGTGACACATGCTGGGAGAACGATTGTTGTATTACTCTGTTACTAAACATTCGTTTTCAAACTTTCCGTATTTAACATATTTGTTTGTAGTCTATTTATTACATTTATTTACTTACATATTTTGATATAAATTGGTAGTTAAATATTATGAATCCGACCAAGTTAATAACCCGGTAGCGGTAGGTATTTGTTAAATTAATGCGCCGGATCATAAGAATATATTTTTAGTCTAGTTAGTACACGCTACCACACAAATACATCAGCTGTGAAACTCTGCTTATTCATTCATTCTCCCATTACCATAACAACGCACTACATTCCTTCCAACGACACGGAGCTGGGACTCAAGCAATAGACAGTGAAAAAATGTTTAATAAATATCGCAATTATGCCTACCGTTTTTAAAAATAAATAAATTTTTTCAATGCAATAAAGTAGCCTATCCATTATTTTGAACTACACACCTAAGTTATTCTCAAAAAAGATTTTTGTGTTAAAAACTTTGGGTAGCCTATTGTATTTTTTTGATAGGCCTATACCTATCACTGTAATACGTTTTGTACTACAAAGAAAACAAAAGAAATAAATAAAAAAGCGGTGATTTCAATGAAGGTGAAGAAACGAAGTCGAAGCTTAAAATTAAAAAAACTGAACTATATACTTCGGCATTATAATTCATCACCAATGATAATCATAGCTCATATGTATCGGTAATCATAACTTTTAGTTGAAAAAACTTGAAGCAGCGTACTGGTTGAACTACTTAGTCGAAGGTCTCAAGTTTAACAAGAACCTAACAAAATTAAATTAAGAATAACCCTCGGTGATTGTAACTAAACAAATAATTGACAAGATGATTGAACAAAAAAATAAATAAGAAATAAAATAAAAATAAAGTAGGCAAAATAATATTGTAGCCTATTAACAAATAGGCTAAATTATCATCAGACCTTTGAAAAATATAGTAGGTATATATATACACGAACACTAGGCCCTACTAATGCCTCTAGACCGAACCCAAAATAATGGGCGTTGTTTTAGACAATAAAATAAACTAACCAATATTTACTACGTAATGGATTAAGGTAGGCCCTACATACTGATTGTCATCCGTCACCATTCAGTTGTCACGCCCCTTCTTTACAATTTTATTTTTTTATTGCTTTGTCGTACCAAATTATCGATTCGTTAACACACTACCACAATGCTATCTCCTGTGTAGCAATTTTGTTCCCGCCCATAATATTTTTATTTTTTAACGTTAAGTAACTTTGATAAAAATATCATCGATGCCTATTCTATTTTCTAATTGATTGATCATATACCTGATTTTGCACAAGAAAAGTAATAGAACAATTTTCTCAAGCCTAAAAATAATACTAAGTCAAGTTAAAATTGCTTCACTTTAAATCTAAAATTATCAAATGGGCAATGCTACGGTAGGCCTTTTCCTTGCCTTAAAGGAATCGCAAAATATCACAGGAGTAGATTACACTATTATTGCGATGATAAAGTGTTAGCCTACAAATGAACCAACAAACAGCATAATTTTAAAAATAATTTACCAACAAAATAATTTAGGCCTACAAAATGTAGAAAAAGGCTCCTACATAAAATTTCATTTATTAACTACAATTTTCCATTAATAAACTAGATGTTTTTAATTTACAGGAATAATATTTATAATAAGTTAAATATTATTTTACTATAAGTAAATTTGTTAACATTAGAAAACAAATCTTAGATGGAGATTACGCCCACTAGCGTAACTCCAATTTAAAAATCAACTGTGGTTGCTGATCAGGTTAATTCTATAATGCTTATTATTAAATAAAAATTTAGTAGGCTAATTATTATTAGCTAATGAAGGGTATAGGGAAGGAAGTAGCAACCTAACTATTATTTTCATGTCGAGTTTTCAGCGGAAATACACGTTTTCAGGTCCTCTATACTTAAAAACCATGTTTTTAGAGATTGGTCTGTGTGTGTATGTGTTTCTGATTAGGGTTATTGGGTTGCATTGGTATTGATACACACCAGCGTACTGAGGACACAAAACCGACCAAGCTCATGATTAAAATTACGTTACGTTTTTCAGATTACGTTGTTTACTAATGATTAAACATAGTTTATAATGTTTAGTCTATTATTTGCATTGGCATGAAAAAATACACGTGTTTCACATTAGATTTTTTTATTTTGAGTTAGGCATATAATCCGGAGACGTTCAAAAGTTATCCTTTATGTTACACAATATTTATTTGTAATTTTAACTAATTATTAAAAGGCTGTTGAAAATTTTATAAATGAATTTAGACTATGTTTAGCTGTAGGATAAAGGAAAAATAAGTAGGCCTACGTTACAAAATGTTTGCGTGTAAGCAAGCGGACATCCTTTCAAGTTACCGCTTTCTTAACTTCTGGTATCATGAAATACGAATATTGTATAAATTTGGAGGATTGAATTTCTTTGGGGGTCACAATAAATTCTCACCCTATATTTACTTACGCAAGAGAGAGTAATTAAAAAAAGAAACAATTGAACTAGGTGTCCTTGTGGGTTTAAACGAGTCCTCTCTTTTTCCCACAGTCTCATTCTCTCTCTCTCTCTCTCTCTCTCTCTCTCTCTCTCTCTCTCTCTGGTAATTTTATAACTTACAATTTATTATTTTATAAATCAAGTACATACTTTATGAAGGTTAAACCAGGAACATACTCAGAAAGTTGTTCTGCACGTAAGCCACAATCTGAACAAATAGGCGGTAACCTGCAATATCTTGTGTACGCAATTCAGTTCTGAATCTTAAAGAAATTAGGTCTTATAAGAAATTATGCAGTAAACTTTACAACAATCCTTTTTATTCTGATACTGTATTACTAAGTTATGCCAGGAAAGGCTATCAGGATATTTAGTTTAGGATATTAGTTAGTTCATAAATGAAGAAAATTTTTACGAATAAAATCTGGCATGAAACACTTAGCACGACTGTCTCTTGCCAAAGAAAACAATTTAAAATATAACATACGTCTAATCATGAGTAAACAATGTAAAAAGAAAACAACCTAATTTTAATCATGAGCGTATGACGGAAAATGAAAATCAACCCCTTTTGTACTTAAAATACGGGGAATCACTAATTGACGACAAACTAATTGACTCTTTATAAATAAATGCTTAGGATAAAGTTTTAGGTTTTTTATTTGTCTATAACTTTGAATATACACTTTTATGATAAAATGCATCTACTTAAGCTGCAATCTTAAAAAATCCTACATTTTTACCGATTTCGTTGAGTAAACTATAGAAAAGCACTAATTGACCCTAAACTAAGCAGTTTAAAAATAAGTTTGTAATAATATTATTAAAATTTTTAATGCTGTACAACTTTGATTATGTACGAGGTGTGGCTATTAAATAACGAGACTGACGTTGTAAAAAATTTAATTTTAATTTTATACATAATCACTTATTGTCACGTTCAATATACACTCCTTCTATATCCCAACAACGCTTCATGCGAATTTTCCATTGTTAGAAACAGTGCTGGAAGTCATCTTCTGTCAGCTCCTTCAGGACACGTGCCGCTCAAAAATAATCGAAATGAAGCTCGCAAAAATGTTTGTACTTATGATTCGGAAACATAGCGCCAGTCCATGCAATGGAAGAGCCGAACTTCACCGGGAGCCAAAAAAGCTCGAATAAGCAAGTCAAAATTTAAAGCAATGATGATTGTTTTTTGTTATATCCATGGGGTTGTGTACCTTCACTAGGTTCCTGAAGGTCAAGCAATTAGTACATATTACTACCTTGAGGTACTTTCTAAACTACGTCAAAGAGTAAGGAAAAATGTGGAAGAACAAATCATGGATTCTCCACCAAGACAATGCGCTAGCACATTCCGCATTATCTGTCAAGAGGTTCCTAGCCAAGTACAGCATCTCAGTGTTAGAACATCCACGTTATTCACCAGATCTTGCACCATATGACTTCTACCAGTTTTCTAAGGTGAAATCTGTATTAAAAGGGACAAAATTTGAGTCTGTGGAAACTGTAAAAGAGAAAGCGACACGTGTCCTAAAGGAGCTGACAGAAAATGACTTTCAGCACTGTTTCTAACAATGGAAAATTCGCATGGAGCGTTGTAGGGATAGAGAAGGAGTGTATATTGAAGGTGAAAATAAGTGATTATGTAGCTTATAAAATTAAAATTAAATATTTTACAATGTCAGTCTCTTTATTTAATAGCCACACCACGTAGGTACACTTTTACACTAGAATGCATAGGCTTATTAAGGCCGTAATCTTGAAAAAAAAGTTACCACGAGAGCACAGGGTTCTCGAAGATTTTAGCTGACTACCCTATTTTAGTTTACCCTAGCTACTTTGTAAAGTATACAACATGTAGGCTAGTATATGAGGTAATTTTTAAAAAATATTATGGGAGCCGTTTTTGAAAAAAATGCAAAAAAGAACAAAACGCACGAATAAACTACTAATATCCGATTGACCTGAAACATTTTGATGAACAATTTAGTATCAGGTCCCCTAGTGGTACCTAACTTGAAATCCATGTTTCAATTTTGTACGCTACTCTGTTAATGAGATATTTTCACACACAAACGCGCGCGCGCGCACGCACGCACATACATTAATCGTTAAAATCATGTTTTTGGGGTCAGGGGACCTGAAAATGTGTATATCCGGTGAAAAGTCAATTTCGGAAAATTGATATGAAAAAAATGTTTTTTTTCCTGTATTTATATAGGCCTACACCTAGGGCAAAATAAAGTAACAAAGAGCAACAGTTTTGGTATTCTACTAGGCCTAATTAAAATTTCCTTGAAATCAAAAGGATTCAAGTTTTTAACAGCTATGGTAAATTAAAGAAAAAATGTTTGATATAGAATGAAAATTACTTTTTCTTTAGGTAAGGTATAGAACTTGGGATCTTCATCTTTACAATTAAACAAGATTATCAACTACACCACCAATACTGTGGATTTTATATAGCCTACTATTTATTCAATAAAATTTGTAAATTGTGACCGATTTAATCAAGATATCAATAAATATAATAGTTATTAATGAAATTTAAATAACGGAATAATTAACCAAAATATGTTTAATATATATAGCCTATAACAGACCTAGATAATCGGTAAAGACATTACGTGTAACACAGACCTACTTATCTAAATTTAATAAGTTTTAAAACAAAAGTAAATATAATCACCTTAGTGACGCATATAGTTTAAAATGCTAGGTTACTCTTAACTGTAAAATGGAACTGAAGATCCTGGGTTCGGTTACTGACTAAAATCTAAACTTTTTAAATAGGCGTACATTAAAACGTATTAGCCTTAATACATTGTTTAGGAACCCTAGTAAGTAGGCATATTAATGATCAAAACATTTATGCTACTTTAAATTTAAGAAAAGTAAACAAAAATAAAAAGATTAAACTGTTTAAAATGCTAAGTTTAATAACCGAAAGAATGGTCAAGGAGAAGAAGGGAATGCATAAGATAGAGCCTTCGTGAGATAATAGTTTACATCTAAAATTTTTATTATATAAATAAATAAATGTCTACTGCTTAAAATATGCCAATTGTTTAGTTTGTAATGAAATCCTGTTGTCGTTTGGGTCAACTGCCGAGAGCCTGGTTTAAACCTCTTTAGAGGTTTTACTAAGTAAAAACGAGGACTGAGGTGTTTACCATTGCCTTTTCCACTGAGTTGAAAGAGTATGCTTATCAGCAAGCCAGGGCCTCCGAAAAGCACCCACTTTCCAACCTGCAAATGACACTTACTTCATTCACCACAGGGTCTGGCTCTATAGCGGAATTCATTACTCTCAGAGGAGATAACTTTGACTAGTGTCTTTTACACCTCTACCTCTTCTGTTCTTAAATAGTTCAGTCATATAATTGGCTGACTATATGATAAGAAACAGAACTATTTTTTGTAGTCCTGGAACCAACAGATCGAGTGCAATTAATTTAACACTCCACCTATCCGTTATGGGCATAATTGCGATCCTATATTTAAAGATAAATTTTATAAAAATACAAGTTTTCATTATACAAGAAAATTTGGGTCTCTAGTACCTTGCTCGATATTAAAGAACCCTGAGTACCTATAGGGTCCCTTGAGTGCCGAGTACCTTGTAAAGTTACTTGGGTATGAAGAGCCCCAAATAAGGGGCTCCGAGTACCTTGTTCAATAAGGGCCCCCGTTACCTTTTCATAATCCGTTTTTGAGATATTTTATTCACACACACCCACACCCAGTAAGACCAATCTGTAAAAACACATTTTTTTGTGTTCAGCAAACGTAATAACGTGTAGAGTGAAAACTCTATTTTGAAAAATCGACATGAAAACAATACCTACTTTCCTTCTCTTTATTTAATAATTAGGCTATAAGGCGAAAAAAGTAAAATGCAAAATTTTTATTTTTATATTTTATTTTTACGAATGCCAACAGAAATGAACTAATTAGTTTTAAAATGTAAAAAATATGCAATAAAATGAAAACCACATTGCTGCGCTAATTTTTGAGACGGATTTCAAAAAATTTTTGCCGAACCGATAGAGTGTAGCCTACCCCTGAATAAATTAATTAATTTGAAACATTGTTCGCATTTGTTACGGTAAAGTCTCAAAACGCCGGTCCTACTACGCCTAAAAATCTATATATCTCCTGTATCTTTGAATGAATCAACGAACCGCTGTAGATTTCCACATTTTTCAAAACGGTATGATTTCATTGGAAACACCATAAAATTTATCAAAAACTTCACAACTTAAGATTTCATGGAAACCACAAAATTATCAAACAGAGCGTAGGTGAAGTAAATCTTCTCAAAACCGGATTATTAAAAAAACGATTAATTTATAAAATTTATAGTTAAATAACTTTATGTTTTCAGGGTTAATCGGAAATTTGTACAAAAAAAACCGGTGGGTGAAGAAAAATCAGTCCAGTGAGAACTGTTTGTCTTAATAAAAGTTCCTTGTCTTGTCTTCGGAAGAGTCTAACTGGTAAAACCCCAAAAAAATGTTTTAGCCAATTCTTTATGGCTAAATATATAGTTCAAATTATTTTGAATAAAATGGTAAATTACTTTGTTCCTATTGTATCCGAAATATTATTTTAAATAATAATTTTATAATGTTATTATGGTAACGTATACGTTTAATCTTCATTCGACATTTCCCAAAAAATCAATATTTTACCCGTTTTGAAACTCAAGAAAAATCATTACTTTAGTTCTATGAAGCTAGTCATAATTATTTTCCTACTATGAATTAGAAGCTTTCTTCATTAAATGTTATTCATCTACTTTTATCACACTTTGAATAATTAATTACAAAATGTAATTATTTTATTTCAAATTTTTTTAATTACTTCCTGAGGGAATACTTAAAACAGTTCTATATCATAGAGGTTCATTTTTCACTATTATACAAAAATATTTAAGTAAAAAAATGTATAAAAATGTAGGATATAAATATAGTTTTACTTATAAATAAATAAAAAATCCAGTAAGATTTTGAAATAAATTGTTATATAATAAATATAAATCTATGTAGAATAATTTTAAGGTTATGTTTTCAAGACTTACCATAGGTGTTGCTGTCGATACGTAAAACTTATCCGTTAAAAAATGATAAATTAACAATAAAATAAATCTGCGATAATAAAAAACTTATTAAAAAAATAAATAGGGTGGATATAACTTGAGTATAAATCGAACAACATAATGCAAAGTTATATGAAGAGCGTCGTTTGACGCGCGGGCGTCAGTTAGACCCAAGACTGCAGCGCCGGTTCGGGTTGTGATATTGGATAAGGAGAGTACTCCCCTTGCTCTATGGTACACACACCACGTTGTTGGTTCGGCCGACTTGCTTGAGTGGGAGGGGAGACAACGTTACACGATACGGACGGAGAACAACGACTAACGTACTACTAAAAGGAACGAAACAGAAACAGAGGGTGTCAACTGAAGTAAAATCGTGATAAAGAAGAAGGAATATAAATATAAACTAAGAAAATAATAAACATAAAAAAATAATAAAAAGAAGAAAAAAGATTCAAGTACTGTATATAAAAGGAGACGACCAGCAAGACGAGTTATGACAGCGGCCTTCAAACACACAACTACAGTTCTGTAGTATCATATGACCTTGATGTCCCCTATACTACTACTGATACAGTACCAAAGGTATTTTACTACATTTATTTACTTACGCGTACACACATACATAATTCCAACTTCACCTAACATACTATTTATTTACATTACACTTACCAACCGATTTACCGTATTAATACAATATTATTTATCTGCTTTTATATTATTATATATTTTTAATATGCCCATAATGGACAGGTGGAATGTCAAATTATTTACACTCAATCTGTTCGTTGCAGGGCTAAAATAAATAGTTCTGTTTCTTATCACATGGTCAGCCAATTAAATGACTGAATCATTTAAGAACAGAAGAGGTAGAGGTGTAAAAGACACTAATCAGAGTTATCTCCTCTGAAAGTAATTAATTTCATTATACAGCCAGACCCTGTGGTGAATGAAGTGAAGGTGTCATTTGCAGAGTGGAAAATATATGCTTTTCAGAGGGCCCGGCATGCTGATAAACATACTTTTCCACTCAGTGAGGAAGGCAATGGTAAACCACCTCACTCCTTGTTTTACTTAGTAAAACCTCTACAGGTTCAAACCAGCCTTTAGGCTGATGACCTAAAATAATATTTTTAATTGTAAGTAGGTCTATTTATAGATAATTTAATAATAAAATGTATACCCAGGCTTACTGATTCACCTTAAAAGTTTGTTTTAAAACAAAAATTCTTGTATAAAAACAAATGAACAAAAGAGTCTGCACATCATAATATTTACACTAAGGCCGTGTTACATACAGAGAGCAACTAATGTCCGCGTCAAAATAATAGAAACCTAAGTTTGAAGCTCAATTGTAAAAATAATTTATTTTTGACTTTATTTAAGAAAAATAAACTACAACTGTGTAACAATTTAACACAACCAGCAGTTATAATGTCAATAGTTTTGTATATATAATTGTCTTGATGTCACTTGTGTGAGGTAGTCGCCCAGCAGCAACCCCTCAAGATGACTCACAAAAGGTCTCTATTCCATTGCCTTTTCAGTCTTCTAGGTGGGTTGTGTGGTATGTGAGGAGCGGTCAATGACTGAATTTGTGGATTTGTGTAATAGTGTAGTTTGCTATGAAAATGTCTGTATAGTTTCTTTATTGTTTCGTCTACCGTTTCGATGTTAAGATCTCTATGTAATGTTTTGTTACTAACGTATGTTGGACCGCTTGTGATGATGCGTAAAGTTTTGTTTTGGAATGTCTGAATACTTTTTATGTCAGATACTTTAGCTGATCCGTAGATCACTGAACCGTAGGTCCAAATAGGACGAAGAAGTACCTTGTAACAGTTAAGTTTCTAAGTAATTGGAAGATGAGATTTATGGTGAATAAGACTGTAAAGAAGTTTTAACCGCGCGTTAAGAGATTGCCTTTTAAGTCTGGTATGTGGATTCCATGTCAGTCTTCTGTCTAGTGTCAGTCCTAAGTATTTCACTGAGGTATTTTGTGGGATCGGTGTATTGTGTAAATAAACTGGAGGACAAATTTGTCGTCTGAGAGTAAATGTAATGTGTTGTGATTTTTCAGCATTAAGTTTAATTTTCCAAGTAGTACACCAATGTTGTACAGAGTTCATGTGATGTTGAAGATTAAGCGTTACGTCTTCCCACCTGGCTTTTCTGGCTAATATTGCTGTGTGTAAAAAGAATACGGCATCGACTTTAACGTACGAAAAATAAATTTACATTTAGCCTATGCCAAATTATGCCCATAACGGGCAGGTGGAGTGTTAAATTAATTGCACTCGATCTGTTGGTTCCAGGGATACAAAAAATAGTTCTGGTTCTTATCACATAGTCAGCCAATTATATGACTGAACTATTTAAGAACAAAAGAGGTAGTGGTGTCAAGGACACTAGTCTTTGAGAGAAATAAATTTCAGTAAACAGCCAGACCCTGTGGTGAATGAAGTGAAGGTGTCATTTGCAGGGTGGAAGTGGATGCTTTTCAGAGGGCCTGGCATGGTGATAAGCATACTCTTTCAACTCAGTGAGGAAGACAATAATAAACCACCCACTCCACTTTTTTACTTAGTAAAACCTCTAAAGGTTCAAACCAGCCTTTCGGCTGTTGACCTTAATAAGAACATGCCAAATTATGTCTTTTTAATTCTGCATTGAACGGTGAAAACTTGAAATTTTTCTGTTATTTTAAAAGTGATATTGATATTAGAACAAAATCGTGTCTGTTTTTTAAGAGAATTGACAGATAAGAAAGGGCTGTAAAAAGCGCAAAAAATAAAAAAATATGGTCCTGGGATTCAGTGAACGTAAAAACACTCTTGCCTATACTTAGACCAAATTTCACTAAAATCAGATGAGTATTTATGGAGTTGCAGGCCAATAAGTTTGCGTAATCCGTAAAATTTCTTCAAAAACGAGAACATATTTGTTCTCTTATAGGATATCACTTTTAAAAAAATTGATTAAAATTTCAAATTTTCACCGTTAATCGCAGAATTAAACAGGCATTAATTTGACATATAGTAGGCCTATTTTGAAATCGACGCCATATTCTTTTTATAATTTTGAGCTTGATATTCAGGTTTCTAATACTTTTGACGCGGACATTAGTGGCGGTAATGCAAACTAGAGTTGCTCTTCGTCAGCATTCAACATTAATGTAATGTTCATAGTGGAGTGATATCAAAACAACTGGTAAATGGAGTGACCCAGCAACTGAAGTTACATCCTGTAAACTATTCGCTTAGTTATATTGCTAGTAATATTTCGTGTTAGGAAATATTATAGAGCGGAAATACACCACGTATTTTGATAGTATTTTTTTTGTTTTATTACCAAAATTATTTGTTGTTTGTTATTGTGTATTTATGTTGTAGTATTTTTTCCTTTTACGGCCTCATTAGACAACTGAATCAATAGAAATCCTTCTTGGTTTGGTTTTAGGATCTAAACGTTTTTCCCAATAATTCTTCATATTTTAGGATTTCATCTGTCTGATTTCATCTGCACAAATCATTGACGACGGAGGTCAAGTTTTTCGACGAATCTTGTGTCTTTGTCTTTAAGCAACTTAAGCTGTTCAGGTTTTTTTAAAAGATCTTGCTCTACAATGTTCTTGCCTATCTCGCTTTATTTCGACCAACCACCTTGGAGGATTTTTCCACGAGTTAATTATTGAAAGGAAGTGTTTAGTAACGCGATTGTCCGGTATTCTAAGTAGCCTAAATGCACAAAAAATGAAATTCGTTTCTTCCGCATGGTGCAGTATCAAACTTTTATTATTAGGGATTTTTCAAATTTGTACGAATTTTTTTTTTTTGAGCTTCTGGAGGGTACCTGATCCTTCTGCCGCTGAAAATGTATAACCATTTAAGTAAAGCATGAGTTGTTTAGGTCATCAGCCGAAAAGCTGGTTTAAATCTCTAGAGACTTTTCTAACACGAGGAGTGAGGTGGTTTACCATTGCCTTTCTTGCTGAGAGGAAAAGTATTCTTATCAGCACGTCAATCCCTCTGAAAAGCATCTACTTTCCACCCTCCAAATGACACCTTCACTTCATTCACCACAGGGTCTAGCTGTATAATGAAATTCATTACTCACAGAAGATATAACTCTGACTACTGTATTTTACACCTCTACCTCTTCTGTTCTTAAATGTTTCAGTCATATAATTGTCTAATTATGTGATAAGAAATAGAACTATATTTTGTAGCCCAGGAACTAGCAGATCGAGTGTAAATAATTTAACACTCCACCTGCCTGTTATGAACAAACTTTAAAGCATGTAATATAGTTTTAATCCACGTCATGTGATTTTAAATACATGTAAACAGAGATCGAGGAACATGTAAACACTAAACGGGATTTTACAGTGGATAGACGTAAATACATAAAATATATGAAATAAAAGCAAGAAAGAATATTACAACTTCACGGTTAATATTTAAAAAATGAAGACAGAAAGTAGTCCTATTTGATAAATGCATCTGTCAGTAGTAATGTAATAATTAAAATCCTGTATTTTAAATATATGCAGCGTCTACGTGCTTGGCGCCATCAATCGTGTATCCCTTCCCCAGTTAACTCTTATATCCGTTGTTTTGCATCGAGGATATGCAGGAATATGTATGTTTTTTTGCTAGATTACTATTTTTAAATATTTCGCTTATACTATAAAAATTAATTTAAAAAATCTGGTGTGAAAACCTCAACGACTTCCTCCTGTAAATAGTTAAATAAAATATATAACGTAAATGTATTCTTGGGTGAATGATGGAAAATGATGATGATGATGGAAATGATGATGGAAAATCAACCCCTGTTGGACTTAAAAATACGGAAAATCACTAATAAAATTAGGGTTAAACTAAGCGTTGTAGAATAACTACTTGAAATAAAGTTGTAGTTTTAATTTTCTACGACTTTTATTATACGTATACATGTTTGTCCTAAAATGCATATTAATGACATAATCTTAAAAAACATTTTTTATTACGAAAGCACAGCCCCTACAAAGTTCAGCACACATGAACAGCCCCTTGCCCTTCCTATGTTGTAGAGCACAAAAAATGTAGTAAATGAAGTGATATTTTTTAAAAATCGTACTAGCCATTTTTGAAAAATTTGGAAAAAGTGGATTTATACACGTTTAAACTACTACGTCCGGGTGACCGATTTCAATTAAAATGGTCGTCTTGGTTTCCTTGTAGTTAAGTTCCAAGTTTGAACTTCCTATGATATTCCGTTTTTGAAATATTTTGTGAAAACACTCATAATGCACATGCACACACACGTACCCACGCGTACGCGGACGCTGACACACGCTCCCTCCTCTCGCTGTCTCTCTCTCTCTCTTTCCCCCTCTCTATCTATCTATCTGTAACCGTCGGCCCCTTTGATTAAGTACTGTGCTGCCGGCTATCAAAGCTTCCGCGTAGCGACAGAGGGAGCCGCCAATAGTTTCGAGAGGGGCGGTAGGCTTGTGTGCGTACCGACAGAGGCCTTTGTCATCAAGGCCGAGACAGTAACCGCCCTCTACCACAGCGTTCTCGGCAACTATACAGAGAGCGCTACACTCAACAGGGAAATTCAATTCCGATCCAGACAGCAGACAAGAAGTCCACCACGGCAACACGGCTACCGGACTCCAGCAAAGACTAATTGACGACCCCGCAAGAGAGAAGATGTTGCTTCCGCTCACCGACCCGTCACCGTAAACCGTCCACCGGACCGTCATCGCCCACTGACGCGAGCGATGCCCACAGCGGTCCCTCGAGTGACCCTTACGCCCACCGGACCCGACCAAGTAGCCATTGACGCACTACTGCGAGGGAAGAAGATGATATCTCCGCTGGACACGCTGCGATGACACGCTGTGTCATCCAGCTCCTTGACCGCCACGATGACTACGACCGACGCTTCTCATCAAGATTACCACCGCCTAAACAGCCCTTTTCAGAGCCACCAAAATTAAAGGTTTTAACTCGCCACTTAATGTCGCTATCCAGTGACATCTATCTATCTCTATGTCTGTCTCTCGCGCGCGTGCAAGAAAATGAACACTCACTCACACAAAAACACGCGCATTATTTTATAAAGTTACGAGGAGTAAAATTGCATTAATGATATCAATTATTATTTTAATCAAAAATTATTTTAAGATTACTGCATCAGTATGCATTCCTCCACAATAGTGTAGGCTATAATATTAAAATTAGGCCTATAGGAAATAAAAAACCTACAAATTTTATTTGAAGCATTTTTACAGAGCCTAGTTTAGGGTCAATCAGTCTAATGATTTATCGTATTTTTAAAAGGAACAGAGGTTGATTTTCAGATTGCGTCATTCATCCATGATTAAAATTAGGTTATATATTTCATATTACATTGTTTACGCATGAACGTTTACGCTTAAACGTAAGTTATAATTTTATTATTTACATTGGAAAGAAAAAATCGAGTGAATGTTTCACGCCATATTTTGTTATTATATAATCATGGTAAGTTAATAAATCATAATTAACTTTTGGTAAGTCTTTTGTTCTGAAGAGAACTAAATTATATCCGTGGTTTTTTGTTGCATCAAATTTTGGTCGATTCCTCTTTTTTGGGTTATGGAAAAGTAGGCTATCAGTTAGTTTAATTTGTTAAATTATTTCAAGCACTGAGGAGAATTGAATCTTGAATCTTCAGGTTTACTGTCAAACGTAATTAACTCTTTTGAACAGCTGTTTTTTTCCGTCCAGGAGACTCCTGAGGGGGTATAGGACATGTCAAGAAGTTATAAGTTAATACATATTTTGATTACACATTGATCTACTACTAGCTTACTTACTGCAATAAGTTTGTCAGCTTCTTCAACTCGTACTTACACATGTAGCGTACCTAATTTAATAACTTATAATTGATATCTATCATTAATTTAACATTTAGGCTACTTTGTTAACACAAGTCTGTTTATCTCAAATAAAATTTATTAGAATGTTTAAAAAGTTACCAGGAAGAAGAACTAACTAATAATGATGAAGAAAATGTTATAATTTTGTGCTAAAATTTCCTGACATCTAAGGATCTTTAAACTACTTTTCATGCAATGATTAAAAACAACATATTTTTCAAGAATGAAACTATAAGAAGGAAATAATGACATATAATTTAAACTTGTTATCAAGCTTTATACAGGTATATACAAAAATAAAGCTAACCTCTACGCCTCTGTAGCGTAGTGTAAATAAACTAAAAAAAAAACAAATTGACTTTGTTTATTGTTTATCAGAACATTTTTCTAAAAAGATTTACATCATATCCTACACATATAACATCACACACAGGTTTTATACTTTTTTTATAAGATTTATATTTAAGGCTTACGTTCATTATTATAGATCAAGAGTTTATTCACATGTAGGCCTACCTAAAAAATTGGGTTAAAAATTGTGTTAAAACAATATATTAAAAATATAAATAAAAGGATCGAATCCACGATATTGAGCATACATAAATTGAGCATGAAAGAATTTTCCGGTTCATTTATATTAAACAATCTCTGATACTGGTGCCAAATTGTTAAAATTTGTATTCCTGTTACAGCTTTCACTACAAATTTTGGAATTTTCCCTTGTGGTGAAGGGACACACCACACACAATAGTAGACTACACAGTTTTCTCTATGCTTTGGGCGTTTATTTAGTTTGAGTTATTTTCTTTTTTTCTTTTTTATAATAACATTTCGGAATAAATTCTTGTATACTACATTATAAAATACTGTTTCACAGAGGCGGTCATCTATTATTTTCTGTATTTAATTTTGTTAGCAATTCGAAGGCATGTTGGTCAGCTAATAACCTATATTCATAAAAAAAATTAGTATTCTCATCTATTAGCGATTTTGTTATTGAAAAGTAGGCGTTTAAAATGTAGACCTAATAGTTTCTATTTTTGGTTAAGTAAGAAACACAACACGTGATAATGTCTCATGTTCTTTCAATTGTGTTGACTTTCATGCCGATCACGTGCAAATTGGCTCACGTGATGTTTCGCACGCAATACAAAAACAATTTACATCCTAAAACTCACTGAAAGGGAATCACGAATATGCGTGGAATTTAATGAATAAACATTTTATAGAAAAAGTTTGATTTTCTTTTACAAAGAAACTTAAATATTAATTTTATTACAGCCTACTGGTAACTACTTCATTTGAAATGTGTGATACAATTTTGTATTATATTTTTTTTTTGATATTTTGATGTAATAAGTAAATACTAACTTACTTCATGTTGTAAAAATTAGTTAGCAGTGTATAATTTAGAAACATTTTTAGTACACTTTTTTGTGAAAATTGCCAGTTTTTTTAGATAAAATATACTAAGAACTTACCATAACTTTGGGACAAAAGTTCAAACAAAATAAATAAAAGTAGGCTTAAAACAATGCACAATATTTTTGTTCAATATCTCTGGCTTCTACTATTAATCAGCGACCCAAAAATGCTGTAACTTATAGACCTATTTAATTTTTGTTTCAATTACCTAACTTAGGACTTGATTATAATGTAGCCTATATTGGCTATCGGTTATATACTCCATTTTTTTCTTATTTCAGTGCTTCAGTTTTCCTTCTTTCCAACTTTTTCATTAATTCTGAAAATGTTTTCTTTCCTTCATTGCTCTACTTTGGTTTGACGCTTTTCTTATTTTTCCCAAAGGAAAAAATGGAAAAAAAACTGAAATAGCTTCATAACTTAAATACTTTTGTTTAGTCTACTGTTCCGTAGAGAACACAATTAGCTATATACGTAGTTTTTTTTGTTGTATCAAAGTTTGGTCCAGTAGGCCTACACTTTGTTGGGTTGTCGAAAAGTATCAATTAGTTTCATTTTGTTAAAAATAATTACCTTTTTCAACCCTGCCGAAAATTGAATCTTCTATATGGTATATTTAAAATACTAAAAAAATATAAGGGAATTTGACTGTCAATGTAGCTTAAAAATACAACTATTACAGTCTTTCAACGAGAGATAGCCTATTATATTGAAGAGACTTTAATGAGCGGTAAAAAAAGGCAATTAATAATTTTTACTAGTTCGTTTAAGTCTTGTTTTATTTATTTCTTGGTTCTGAATTTATTTATTTTTACCAGTCCTCTCAATGAAAGTGAAGCGAGGTTAGTATAAAACCAAAAGAGAGTTGAGTACAGGAGTAGGTGCGATTACTGCGGAGAAAAAAGAATTACAATCGCAGGGACCAACTGAGAAATGTGGATACAAGAACGGAACTGGATGTTTACAACTTGAGAGGGTTACAGAATAGGTATCGAAATCAATGGAGGGAGCAAACGGAGAGAAAGCCTGAGGAAAGGATTCCCCTTAACGTTTTGAAATACAGGCCGTAGGTGAGAAGAGATGTCGGGAGGCCACGCAAGAGATGGCAGTAATAGAGTTTTGTTACCGTTGTGAGTCGGAACAGGAGGGAGTCCAATCCATGATGGTGAGAAAAAGAAGACGAAAACTTGAGTTTATTAATCCTTATCTACAATTAGAGTCATCAGGATTTTTTTGTTTTTCGTTGAACCATTTTGGTTTGTTGTGGAATTCTTTTATCTATTCAAATAAGCCTACTTGATTTGTAAGTCTTTCTTGGTTTATCCTTAACACATGTCCGTTGAAGCTCATTCTTCTCTTTCTTATTTCAACCGATATGTTTTAGATGTTTTTATAAAAAAAATATCTTTTAATGGCCGTCTTCAGGTTTTATACTAGCTATATTTTAATGACCAAAATCTTTTGAAACAACAAAAGAATCATTTGTTACTCAGTAGTACTAACTTGATAAGTAAACATAACTTATATTGAAAGTACTACAAAATTAAATATAAAGCAATTTGACTTTTAATGTAAAAATACAACAATACTCTTGATTAACAAAAAGATGGCCTGTTATATTTTAGAGACTTTAATGAGTGGATAAGAAAGGTAGTTAATAATTTTTACTCTTTCAAGTCTTTTGCTAAAATAATTTTAGCATATATATCAATTATAAACAAAATTACCTAACTTTCCTGAAAATTCAGGAATAAGTGATCGTCGAGTTCACTACAGTAGGCTAAATGTATTTCGTTTTCTATCATAGATATCTTCAGAATCTTACTTTAAACACCCACTTTATAAATAATGCAGATTAATGTACAAAATCAACAATTATACTTATGAAATTAACAAAGCGGATAGCCTATTATATTTAAGAGACTTTAATGAGCGAGTAAGAAAGGTAGTCAATAATTTTTACTCTTTCAAGTCTTTTGCTGAAGTATTTCTAGCGTAAATATAATTTTTATAAACAAAATTACCTAACTTTCTTAAAAATTCAGGGATCTGTGATCCTCAAGTTCAGTACAGTAGATGTAATTTTTCTAACAGTGATATCGCCAGAATTTGTTTTAAACGCCTACCTTATAAATATTGCAGAAAAAACTTTTAAATCATAAAATTATGTAGATTTTTAAATAATAGGGCCTATAAGAAGTACATTGACATAGACATGTAGGCCTACGTTATACAATAATTGTTACTTATTAATCTACTTCTGTAAACTTATAGTAAATAGGTTTCCTGTGTTAAAATAGTTAAAAAATTAAACTGAAATAAATTTAATAGGCTATAAGTAGCCTATTGTTTTTTTTAAATTAACTTACATTAAAAATTAAAATGTTTCATCTGCATAATTGGTATAGGCTATATATAGGCCTAGTACAATAAATTAAATAATCATAATAAGTTTTCTTATTTCAGAATAGAAAATATAGGCTATGTTCAAACAGTTAGGCTAATCTTATTTTTTTGAAAAAAAGTCTTATATTATGGGGCTATGCAACTTTGATGTGGTTACGTAATAGTAGTATATGTGAAAACTTAAACGGAACTAGCCTACTAGGCTATGTTATTGTTGTATAGCCTACTAACCTATATTAAAACCATTACGTAACTATATCAAAGCTCTGAGATAAGTTAACTTGTTCTAATTATTTAATTTTCTATAAATGTGTATTATAGGCTAATATTTATTTTTAAACTATTTTAACACAGGAAACCTAGCCCTGTTTATAGTTTTGGAGTAGTACCGAACAGCCAAAGAGTCTTAACCTCTTGAGGGACAAAATAATTTTGAAATTAATCATAATCGCGCTCTGAAAACCATGCAATAACATATTATGAATAACAGCTGATGATGTGGCAAGAGACCAGTGCAACCAACAGAGGTTTTTGGCAACGTATCTGGCAACTGGGCGTTAAAAGTATTTAAAAAATATCAAGCTGTGGTTTTATATTTGTCGATGCCACATAAATGTGTCGATGTGCTTCAAGAGGTAAGCTAATAAAAAATAATCATAAAAAATTAAAACAAAGTAGCTATATTACTTTCCATTAAATAGCCTATTATTATTTTATAACGTAGTCTACAGATAGATTTTTTGCCATCAGTCTCTCAACTGGTTTGATGCAGTTCTCCAAGCTGTTGTATCTTGCGCAAGTCGTTTCATGCCTACATATCTGTAACACCCTACATCTTTTGTAATTTGCTTTATATATTCTAACCTTTGCCTTTACCTATAATTCACTCCCTCAATATTACCCTCCATTATTAATATACCAATACCTAGATATCTTAAGATATGCCCCACTACTATCCCTTCTTCTGGTAAGATGTTTTCTATGTAGCCTACTTTGGTTTTTATCCACTCGCCTAAGAACCTCTAAATTACTTATTTTGTCCATCCACAAAGTTTGAAAAGCTTCTATCCTCTTCCTTTCTACAGCCCCTATCACCCATGTTTCACTTCCGTATATTGATACACTCCAAACATTGTGTTATAAAAGGACATTTTCATGCCTTTTAGTGTACAGATAGATATCAATGTACAATTTACATAAAAATCTATATTTTTCTATGATTAAGGACTTTTCTGCAATATTTAAAATGTGGGCGTTTATAAAGTAAGATTCTGACTGGATTTAATTGATGGAAATCAAATTATATTTACTGAACTTGAGGATCACAAATTCATGAACTTTCAAGAAAGGTTTTCTTGTTCATAAATGAATAGACTACTATGCTAGAAATACAGACTATCTTTCTTATCCGCACATTAAAGTCTCTTATAGCCTATAGGCTTATATATTAGACTATTATTTCGTTAATTCCTAGACAAAAACTTGTTGTATATTTTACATTAAACGTTAAAATCTTTTATATATTTTTAGTATTTTAAATAGGCCTATGTCTAAATAATAAATAAGTTCTTATCCGAAATAACAAAAGATTCTTGTGTTGTTAAAAGATTTTATTGATTAAAATGTAGCCTAGCTAGTATAAAACTTGAAGATGCCCATGTAAAGTGAATTATAATAAATCCAACAAATCGAATGAAACAAGGAAGAGAACAATGAGATGCTACCGGCATGTGTAAGGATGAACCAAGAAATACTTACAAAACAGGTATTTGAGAAGATAAAAGAATTCAAAAACAAACCCAAATGGTTTAAAGAAACTGAAAAATAGCCTATCTAATAACACTAAACATAGATAAGGATGTAGGCTTAATAGGCCTACTAGGAGATAAAAATAAATTCAGAAAATTAATTGACTAACTTATGTTTTTCTTCTTCTTTATCTCACAATCAATGATTATGCTCCCGTCTGTTCCGACTAACAACAGCTAAAATACTTTATTGAATTATTGCTATTTCTTGCGTGGCCTCCCGACATCTCTCCTCCCCTACGGCCTGTATTCGAAGCCTTAAGGGAAGCCTTTCCTCAGGTATTTCCTCTAGGCTGTGTGCTCCCTACGTTAAGTTATATACTACGTATTCTGCAATCTTCCCATTCAAGTTGTAAACGTTACTAGTTGTATAAGTTACTTTAAAAAAACGTGGTTTTTTAAAACAACTTGAATTATCAAAAACCTGACCGTTTTTGTCGATTGATAGTTTTGTGACTCTTAATCAAAATTTCCATTGTCAGTAAACCTATATTTTTCTTTGGACAATGAGGCGTTTTTCTTTGGTCAATGAGTATATTAACCAATATGGTAGAACGAAGTCGAACCTATTTTAATGTCACCATGATAGCGGTAAAACTTATTTTTTAGAAAAGAAATAGACTCTACAGTTTTTCTCATTACTCTTCGTGATTTTTCGCAGTTTTAGTAAAAACAATATTGTGCCGTGACGAATAAAACGGAACAACGAACAAGTAAAAGATGGGTAAGACGGATTTTACTGTAATAAAAACCAAAACACAAAAATATCTGTAAATGCATAAAGGCATTTTAAGATAGTATCCCAGAATCCATGGATCCAAACGGAAGTTAACGCCAACGACAATCACGCAAGAGAAATAGAAAAGAGTTAACTAAAGATTATCAGAAAAATATTAGGGCCAAGGAAAACAGGAGAAACTCATAGGTTAAGTAACAATTAAAATATCCATTAATAGAAATCGAAATACAATGCGAAGAATAACAATATATTTCCTACGCTACATTCTTAGAATAAACAAGACTTGCAAAGAGAATAAAATTTATATACGAGTAACTTATATTAAAAAAATACAATGTTTTAATAAAGTACTTAGTGAAGACTAAAAGTAATAAACAAAGCCTACGTGTAAAATGAATTCGAGACGGAAAAAGTTCAGAAGGATGATGGTACAGTCGTTTCATTTTAATAGCGTTCCTGGAAACGGTAGGTAACTAATTTTACTATCCATCGAACAAACATTGAATAACAGAATAAAATATTTTGTACATTTTTAATTAGATAGGCCTATAGCGTAGGCTACGTCATATCATTGTGACCTTCAATATCTAACATTGCCTACCCTAAACCTAAACCGATCATAATCTCAACGGTTTAGCAACAAAATTAGTTAGCTATAGGTAATACTTTATTATAAATAATCTATTATTATATAAAACCTATTGTATTCAGTGAAGTTTATGCATTTACGATGTAGGCCTACTAGCTACTTACTATTAAGTTAGATAGAACTTTCACAATCATTCAAAACCACAAAAAATGTTTTAACTTCAGCAATAACCGACCTGGATCCCGAAACGCTCTTATGACCAGAAAATTTGTACTTTATAACACTACAGACCATTTAATTCAAACTACAATTTTTACAAGCTTTGGTCCGTCCATACGTTTCAGAAGACAATTGCAGCAAGACCGAAGCTTGTGCAAATTGTATATTTAATTAAGTAGTTTGAAATTCAAGTCTAGGCCTCGTAAGCTTTGTGCAGAATAGTCCCTCAACCCCATACCCGATGAGGTTCTCTCTTTTAGAAATGTAGATTTCTACCCAGGTATCTATTCCATTATTTTATATTCTAATTCCACTATTTTGGGCCTTACTTTTTACATGTGATAAATCCTGACGCCACAAGCTCCTGGAGAGGGGCCCACATATTCAGCTGCTCACTCTGGATCAGACGCTATTTTGGTACCTGTACCCACGGAAGGAATTTAATTTTCCTTCTACCACCCAGACATAATAAGCATTTACCTATCCGCTACAGTCTGCATTAGCGGAAATTGCAAAACGGTCTGATGTAAAACCAAAAAAAAAAAAAAAAAAAAAACAATCTGGCACCCAGAAACGGGTGGCGGATAGGGGTCATCTCTCTAGCGGTTACAGGTTCCCCAAAGAGCCTATGATTAAATAGATTGATAGCGGAGATCCCAGATTTTATTCCAGTTCAAAGGTACAAGAGCGGTATACACCAATGGTTCTAACATATGAAGTGAACAAGGACATGGGAAGGAGAAGACAAAGTTTAGGCAGAAGTTGAAAGAGGGGGTGGCGAAAACTGTAAGAAAACCCTAAAATAAATAAAATACTTTAATAGATCTACAGTGCTTCAAAGTGCAAATTTTCTGGTCAGAAGGTCGTTTCTGGTTTTTGATTTATATTATTGCAGAAGTCCGAAACTTTCTTGTGGTGTTTAAATTGTTTGTATTTTACGTGTAAGTAAGTCCTATCTAAGTTAATAATAAAACATCAGAAATATACTGATCCCAACTGTTGGTAATCTTTTGAGATGAACAAAGGTATAGGTTTAATGTAGGTTAGTTTTTAATGTATATTTCTCCCTTTGAAGATGGTCTTGTACAGGACGAATTGCGTTAGGGTTAATTTATAAAACTGTTGGTGAAGGGCAGCGTAAGTCTTTTGTTTTGACTAATAGGCCTACCAACAATAGTTTTGAATGTGTTGCTGTTCAGGTTATCAGCCGAAAGACTGGTTTGAACCTCTAGAGGCTTTACTAAGTAAAACAAGGAGTCCGGTGGTTTACCATTACCTTCCTTACTAAGTGGAAAAGTATGCTTATTAGCAAGCCAGGCCCTCTGAAAAGTATCTTTTTCCACCCTGCAAATGACACCTTCACGTAATTCACCATTGGACTAGTAGACAATATAAAAAGAAATTCATTACTCTCAGAGGATATAACTCTGACCAGTATCTTTTACACCTCTACCTCTTCTGTTCGTAAATAGTTCCGTCATATAATTAACCATAAAATAAGAAACAGAGAACTATTTTTTTGTAGCCCCGGAACTAGAATATTGAGTGCACATAATTTAACACTCCACCTGCCTGTTATGGTATGGGCAGAGTTTGACTGTAGTATTCTATAAACAATTTTTTTTATTTACTTGAGTAGGTTATGAAAAGTAAAAATTAATTAAAATCTAAGTGTAGAACATTTTGAATAGTTACAATAATTCTTCGTTTTTTTACTTAAATACAGAGGAAGAAAGTTCAAAAAATATGGAAGTGATGAAAATAGTAAAAATAAACGGTTAAGTATCTGATGCTGTATAAAGTCCATTTAATAAAATTAGTATCTTGTAGCATGTACTTCTTCAATGACGGAATAAGAAGCAAGCAGTGGCAAGCAAGAGAGTCCTAGATGTTGTTTTTGTTGGCCGGTAACGAAAGAGAGTCAAATCAAGATGGAAGACGCCGAATGGATTTGTTGTTCTGAAAGTAGAACACTGTGCTAGTAGGACACTTACTTCCCTAAAGGTTAAAACCGGTCACAGCATCTGGGTCGTTTGACCCACCTATCCCCCCTTCTCCCTGTTTCTCCATCACCAATCTAACTACTCCATAACCGCTCCGCCCTCTCTGTATAACATTTAACTTCAAGAAAAAGGGAAATTTATTTCGCTGTATCATTCAGCTATTACTTATAATAATAGTATTGTTATTTTTATTGTAATAGTTATTCTATAATATCTAACTATGGTTTCACTTAACGTTGTCCCCTGTTAACGCTGTTTTAAAAATACTACAATCTTATTTTATTTATAACAAACCTCATTCATCTTCATCTTTCGTAAAATTAAAATAAATTCAAAATTGCGCCTGCCCTAAGCGCGTACTTATTGCTAGCATCAGAGGGGTAGCAATTCAACACAATAAATCCTGAGGGATATTGCTATCCCTAGAACATATTTCAGCAATAATAAACTTGGTTAGCTTACGCTAATGTTGTAGGTCATCAGCCAAAAAGCTGGTTTAAATTACTAGAGGCTTTACCAAGTAAAACGAGGAATAAGGTGGTTTACAATTTCCTCACTGAATGGAAAATTATGATTATCAGCATGCCAGGCTCTCTGGAAAGCATATAGGCAACTTTCCACCCTGCAAATGACACCTTCACTTCATTTATCACAAGGTCTGGTTGTATAATAAAATTCATTACGCTCAGAGGAGATAACTTTGACTTGTGTCTTACATCTCTACCTCTTCTGTTCTTATATAGTTCAGTCATATAATTGGCTGGCCACGATAGGAAACAGAACTATTTTTTGTAGCCGTGAAACTAGAAGATTGAGTGTAAATAATTTACCTATATTTAACTATATAAGAACAGAAGAGGTAGAGATGTAAAAGACACAAGTCAAAGTTATCTCCTCTGAGCGTAATGAATTTTATTATACAGCCAGACCTTGTGGTAAATGAAGTGAAGGTGTCATTTGCAGGGTGGAAAGTTGCCTATATGCTTTCTAGAGAGCCTGGCATGCTGATAATCATAATTTTCCATTCAGTGAGGAAATTGTAAACCACTTACCAATGTCTGTTCTGGGCAAAAGAGTAAAAAATGTAAAATGACAAAACATAACCTAATTTAAACATTAGTGAATAACGCTAAATGGAAATCAACCTCTGTTCGACTTAAAATATTACGTTACGTCACTAATTGACGGTAAACGAAGCTCTGTAGAAAAAATTTTTGAACTAAAAATTTGTTGATTATTAATTTTCTATAATTTAATTATATACCCTACTTTTACTTAATTTTACATTTTACTATTTTTTGTAGCCCTGGAATTAGCATATCAAGCACAAATAATTTAACTCTCTACCTGCCTGTTAAAGACAAATTCAGGGTTAAAAATATGAAATTCTTAGTTATATCATTGTAGTTAAACAAATTTCATTAATGTAGGAACAGAAGGACTAATCCAAGAAAAAATAATCATGACTATTAAATGTACTAATCAAAAGGATTCATGTCAGTGATTTGAATTTAAGGGCGGCACATATTATAGCCTACTAGAAAATAATGAAAATCAATATCCATAGCCCTAGTAAATAAAGGGATGTTATAGATGCACCTTGTTGTTTAGGTCAACAGTCGACAGGCTGGTTTGAACCTCTAGAGGTTTTACTAAGTAAAAACGAGGAGTGAGGTGGTTTACCATTGCCTTCCTTACTGAGTTGAAAGCGTATACTTATCAGCATGCCAGGCCCTCTGAAAGGCACCCACTTTCCACCCTGCAAATGACACCTTCACTACATTCACCACAGGGTCTGGCTGTATAGTGAAATTCATTACTATCAGAGGAGATAACTCTGACTAGTGTCTTTTACACCTCTACCTCTTCTGTTCTTAAATAGTTCAGTCATATAATTGTCTGACTATGTGATAAGAAACAGAACTATTTTTTGTAGCCCTGGAACCACAGATCAAGTGCAATTAATTTAACACTCCACCTGCCTGTTATGGGCATAGATGCACCTTATCGATAAAAATTATCTCATTGCTTGGGAAAAGTAACGTAGACACACTTCCTAAGTGAATTTGAATGAGTATCAATTTTTTTAATACAAATTTGTGTAGAGTGTCTTATAAGTTAGGCCTATAGGAAATGTACGGGAGTTGCCTATAATCAGAAATATATTTCCCTTTAAATAGGAACTCAAAACCATCTAAAACTTTCGTGTTTTTCTAAATGTTTAAGTGTAGAAAGTTTTTCTTACGTGTAATTGGAAGCCATGTGTTATCAAAAGACAAGATTCCGACAAGCTCCGAATTTTTTAACTTTGGTTGTAACGCCGTTTGGTGAATGTTTAGGCAGTTGTTCCTCTATAGATCTATTTAGATTAACGGTCAAAATTGCCATTTTGATAGCCAGCCACTAATAGCCAAGAAGAAAAATGCGTAGAAAATACAAATGGCCTAGCCGTACCCATTGTTTGAGTTCTTATCGATTAAAATGCGACCAAAAAGTTTTAAATCGTTAAACTGATATAGGAGTAACACTTTACTGGTTCGGCGATTTTCTTCTCAGAATCTTTGTCAAAACATAAAACAGCAGAGGTTAGGCCTAGGTAGACTATATTGGGAAGAAAACGTCGTGTAGGTGTTTCACACCAGATTTTTACTTTCCCTTGCTTATATGAATAGGCCTGTGTAGGATGGAAAGTATTGTTTACATGTCGATTTTTCGAAATCGAGTTTTCACCGGATCTACACGTTTTCAGACCCCCTGAGCCCAGAAAAACTTGTTTTTAGTGACTGGTCTGTGCGTGCGCGCGTACACTCTAGTTGAAACTTAAAACTTTAGTTAGATACTACTAGAGGTTCCGACACAAACATTTTCATTGAAATCGGTCAAACAAAAGAAGTAGGCCTACCTAGTTTATTCGTGTAATTTTTCACTTTTCTGCGATTTTCTCAAAAACGGCTTCTACGATTTTCTTAAAATCGCCCCAATCACTACATTTCGGTATTCTCTGGAATAGCAGAAAAGGCCCCAAAATTGTGTGAGTGTTTCAACCATATTTTTATAAATAACTTATAATGGTGAAACCAAATCCGATGATAATTACAAATCCAACCCGCGCGCAGCGCAGGCGTAATTATTAGTTGATATTAAATTCACGATTTCAGATTAGACACAACTAGCCTACAACTAAAGTAACAACACAAACGACAGCAACAACAGTAGCAACTAGTTGTGCTTGTTGAATAAGTCGCTGGCTGTCACCTTCTTAATAAGGATAGCTTAGTTTATAAAGATGGTATTAAAAAGTAGCCACCGGCTGTCCTGCAAAGGACGTCCGTTAAGAAATGTAACCAGGAATTAAAAGGACAACGATCTTACAATGCGATGGAATGAACATAAATAAAACAAAACAAAAACAAAAATAGTAAAGAACATTTGCTTCATAAAATTATAATTAGTTTTATAACTTCTATAGGGTGTTTCAAAAATAATATAACAAAATATTTTCTTTTATAATTTTTTAATAAAATATCCTAATACTTAAAATCGATAATAAACGTTAAGAAACTAAGAGCAGAACTTTCTTCGTCTCTTTTCTTCACAATACTTTAATTCGGTCACCTCCTCGACCAAACCTATCCGCGCTGGTGTCCCTTATATCATTGTAAAAATAGAATATAGTACAAACAATGGAAGTTATGGTATAGGTATCAGACGAACTAATGTCCCATATCCGAGTGCGTGAGAGGGAGATATGTGGCATAACTACACATGCGCTCAAAGGTCTTTACCGTAATAATCCAAATCTGAAAACATACTACAGTCGTTATCTTGCTTGCTAGTTTAATACATGCATAAACGCTTGCTCACAACAATGAGTAAAATTAAAGACCATGTTATTGGAACGGCGCGTATGGCTCGTGCGAGTGAGAGCGTTATGCATTCTCTCACTCCCACGGCTAGGGGACATTAGTTCATCTGAATACTGTAATTCCCAATTTCTATAACTTCCATTACTCAGGTAGAAACTACATAAATCATGTTAGGGAAAAACCCCCATTATTAGAATAGTAGTAGAGTAGTAGTTAGACAATAAGTTGTAAATATAACCAACGGTCAATCATCTGATGTTGTTTAGACGAGTGTATTTCTCCCTCTTGTTTTTTGGGCCTTTCTTCCACCAACAAACTTTCAGCCAATCATTGGGGTAGTTCTCCTTCCCGTTGGCTCTCCAGGTTGGTTGAGCGGTTGGTGGGAGAGGGAGGCTGGTCAACCAGAAACTTCCTGGTTCGAACTCAGGAAATTCACATTCAGTTCCCTTGGGACTAAAACGTGAAACGGTTACTTTAAAAGGAGCAGAATTTGAAGAAGAGACAAGGAGAACAAGAAGTGACCAGGAAAACGAGAAGAATAAGAAGTAAGGGGAAACATATATAATTTGAGATAATAATTTATTCAAGTATCTATTTAAGGGTTTGTAATTTCTTGTTTTTGTATTAACGTCGCGGCAAAAATGTCAGCTATATTTTAAAATAGGTTAGGGTAATTTAAGGATAATTTTGTTAGTAGTTAGGTGATTTAGTTAGTAGTTTATTATTCATGAAATATTTACTGTAAGTAAAGAGATATAGTCTTTTTTATTTATTTCCAAGCTCTGCTGACAGAGCTGGTGCCCAACAATTTTATTAATTATTTTTTTGTTCACATTTAAGTGTCTGCCTGCTGATTGGAGTCGAAGGTGATCCACCCTCAAGGTTCTGTCCTTGACCCTATCCTATACCTCATTTATGCCAAAGATTTTTCTCTCCTTCCTTCCATCCGTATAGGCATTTATGCAGATAATATTATCATCATATACCAAAAAAGCCGAGCCTTACATCTGAATAAATCCCCCCTCCAAGATCAATTGACCCTGATCACCGCATGTTGTACCTTGTGAAAACTTGCTCCCAATCTCAAAAAATGCGAGGCGATCAACTTTACCAGGAATCTTAAACAACCAGCACCACTCACCATCGACGACCACCAGCTCAATTGGGCATCCAGGGTAAAGTACCTTGGAGTCACATTGAATAAGAGGCTTACCTTCGCCGACCACGCCAATGACAAAATCCGTAAGGGCAGGATCCTTCTATACAAACTTACCCCATTCTTTTTCCAAATTCGAAAATCTGGTAATTGTTCTGTAATATATATGTTAATATTATTATATTGGTATTCAGTCCCGCTCGTTTTTCTGATTCTGAAACTATATTTTACTTCCAACGACCCTTTCGTAATGTTTCATTGAAGAAACCGAGCCCCGTCATTTATTTTCGAACTATCAGGTGGTATTTCCAACGACATCGTCTAAATTATCTTCTATCAGTTTCAGTTTCAATAGTTGGTTCGTCATAGAAGCTGTTGGTGACATAATTGGATTCATGAAGGTACAATTTCATTTTCGCCGTTCTTGAAAATTTTGTGAAGATAACTGGTATTTCTTATTTTTCTGTATATTAGCCTAAAACATTTTATCCGTTCATTTATGTCCCATTGTCATTTAGTAGCCTTAATTTACTTTAATATTACGTCACTTCATCATTTAATACGATACTGGTCGTAATGTAACCACATAACTCAAGATGGCGGACATCAGGTAAAGTGACCCCTACTAATGGAGGTTAAAGTGGACCTGGTCCGCTTTAACCTCCATCAGTATAATGAAATCTCAATTGTGCATTTCTCAAATTTCAACTTAAATAGCAACACTATTTATTATTTCTGTTTAAACCTATTATACAACTTTTTGTTCAGATTAGTTGTACATCCAATTTACAACGGGTAAAGTAGCTCAGTGGGTCCACTTTACCCTCCATTTTTCTTGGAATGCGTTTGTAGGCCTACATCTATGACACTAAAATATCACAAAAGTCAACTTTTTCTGATTTTATATGAATTGGAACTAATATAATTTTTAGAAACTAATTTTTAAAGATTTTCCTGTTAAAAAAAGTTATAAAAAGTACCACCATTACGAAGTAGGCCTATATTGCAAAACAAAAATGGGGCCACATTACTCGTACATCCTCTATTTCGTTACCAAAAGAGCTTATCCGTGCTTGGAGGAAACTTAAAACAAATGATTTCCTGAATTGTATCGCTTTTAGTTTTAAGGGACGTAAAAAACGTTAAAACATTAAAAAGTAGGATTAGAAAATACACTTTTTTAAGTTTAGCGTAAAGTAACTTTGTTAAATTCCAAATAAACACACAAAACGATTTTAATAAAAGTTTTAGAGAATTTTATTTTTAAAAAATTATATAAATAACGTCTATGAAAATTAAACTCATTAAAACGTTTCCTGTGTTTATTCGCAAATTAACAAAATTATTTTACGCTAAACTTAAAACAGTGTGTTTTCTAACCATACTTTTTGATGTTTTCACGTAGTTTTCTTAAATATTAAAAGCGATACCCACTTTTTTAAGTTTCCCAGGTTAAAAACCGTAAGAAACTACTAAAATTTCCCCTAATTTACTTTCTCAGAATTTCAGTATGGCTTTATTTCACACTTTGACCAAGAATCATGGTGAAATCTTTGGCCAGGCATAACTCGCTAACGAATCTGTTCCGGACCTATGATTATGTAAACTTTCTTCTTATTTTTAGTTATAAAATCATCTTCCTAGAGATTGCCGTAAAATTTAGAATCAACCAGTATAAAAATAACAATATTAAAAACCCTTTAAAACAATTTCTTTGTGTTAACAATACCAATAAAGATGTTTACACAACTGGTAGGTATGAATGGGCTACCGATGTTAGTGAGTCATTAAAATCCAGGATAAATTATCTGTTCAAAGAAATGACCCCGTGTGAGATTTTTTCTCTAGTATTGAGTTTGGTTTGCTGGCATTTCTACCGCCACCCCGCCACCGATTGGTCGCCCGAAAGCATAGACCCGGAGGTCGTTCCGCAGAACTCTTGTGTATCTCCTGACTGGGGATGGTCTCAGACTAAACTCACTATATTAAAAAATTAAATTAAGTTTGGAGAGCGAGAATGAGCCAGGTTGGCAACCTGGGGAGTGTGTATATACTCGCTTTCACGTCCAGGGAAGCCTCTTGGCGCACAAGGCGCCCATCATAAAAATGTAAATAGAAAGTGGTCCTAACAGTCAAAAAGGAACAGTCAGAAGATAGAATTTGTACTAAAAATATAAAACCTAGTTAGGAATAATGTCATTAATTTACGTCGTACCAGCAAGTGTTTGTCACCATTATAACAGGTGTTTTTTCAAGAACGCAACCCTGAATATAAGAAGATAGAAGTAATAAGTTACATCGGTTAATTTTCTGTCCCCCAATCGGGATGTTGGCAACAGTGTACTCAAGGCCAACTCTCTAAGACAGTTAAAATGTTCCAGTCAACCATCAGTGTGGTGACAGTAGTCGTTTCGTTATATTGTGTCAGCAATGGTTTTTTCCAAGGAAGCACGCGTGTTTATTGTACAGACTTACATAGCGAGTAAATCTTACAAATGTGTGCAAGATAAGTTTCAGTTGAAATTTCCCCGTTCTGCCGTTTCGAATAAATTGTCAATATTGCGTTTTATAAATAAATTCCGTAGAACTGGGAGTGTGCTCGATGAGAAACCACCTCGCCAGCCAACAAAGTTAACCTCGGAAGTTCTCGAAGATTTGAAAAATTGTTTGATTCAATCACCTAAAAAATCGCTTAGAAGATTATCATTGCAAGCTAGGCTAACATTAACTTCTGTTTTCAGAGCTACGAAAAAGTTACATTTGCATCCTTATCGCGTTGGCGTAACTCATGAACTGAAAGCTACAGACCATCAGAAACGATTACAATATTGTCGGTGGTTTCGATCTTTGGTTAAAGAAAATGGTATTCAATTGTTGGATGATTTTTATTTTAGTGATAAGGCTTGGTTTCATTTAGATGTCTGCGTGAATAGTCAGAACTGTAGAATATGGAGTGCAACAAATCCTCATGCTTTCCATAAAAAAGCATTGCACTCACGTAAAAAATTGGTGTTTGGTGTGCAATTTCCCGCCGCCGTATAATAGGGCCGTTATTTTTTGACAGTACTGTAGATTGTGTAGTTATAGTGATTTAATCCAGCAGTTAATTTCATTGTTGAATTTGGACGACCGAAATTGTTGGTTTCAACAGGACAACGCTACATGTCATATTGCAAATGAAACGCTAGCAATGCTACGGGAATTTTTTAATCACTTCTTAGTATCGAAAGATTTGTGGCCTCCGAGATCCCCAAATCTTACACAAGCAGACTTTTTCCTATGGGGTTCTTTAAAAGATGAAGTTTGCAAAAACAATCCTCATACGATCGATGAATTAAAAACTAAAATTAAAAGAGCGATTTCAAGCATTAGTGAACAGACTTTAAGAAAAGTTGCTGCAAATGTCATTAAACGAATTCGTATCTGTATTGAAGTTGCAGGAAATCACTTCGAACATTTACTGTAAACAGAAAAGGTTAAATTCATTACAATTTGCTACTCATTTGTAAAATAATAATTTAGATTAATTAATAGTCTAATTTGTAAAGTACGGAAAAAAATATGCCGTAGATTGTGGCTTTTAACATGGGTTGTGTTCTTATAAAACACCCGTTATAGCCTATGTTTCCGGCAAGGGAAATAAATTTGGGACAGCACCCTTACTTATGTTACATAACGACGATAAAACCCCGCTACTTAGTCCAGGAACTCCTACACCGGAGAGCTGAGCACTTCGCGGTACAAGCTTTCACGTGCTTTGAGAGGCCAATTTTCCCCTTGGCCTTGAAGCTCCAGGGTCAGTCGCTCCCTGGACCCCCCAAGAGCAGGGCAGTCGTACAACAGATGGTATAAGGGTGAAGTGTTAAATCCTAAATAATTAATTGTTGTTATTAAATAAGTTTTAATATTGATATAGTAATGCAAAATGTAAAATTCATTATAAATGAAAGTATAACACCAACGCCCTTTCTGTATCAGTACTGTACTGCTGGCGATTGACTCACCTTCACACATGCGTAAAACCAGTGATGTAAATTTGACCAATCAGAGAAGACTTTGTTTCTTCCAATCAGAGATTGAGTTGCTGGTTCCGCCCCTTCTTTCTTATTGGTATAAAAGGAGATGCCTTCGGTCTGGCCATCAGTGCGCTCTACAACTCTGATGAAGACAAAACTTTATCCACGAGAGAAGGAAGATTTTTTTAGGCGGCAATTACTGCCGTAACTCCCGCAGCAGCCCTCGACGCAGCTGCGCGCTGCCTTCGCCGTTTTCTTTCGAGAACAATGCAATGGTTCTTTTCAGGATCAACCCTCTAAGGTTTCTGACGGCTCTTTTCAGGGTCACCTAATCGTTAAGGTTCCCCTACGATACTCATACTCACTATCTCAACGTATGCACGCAACACATCTCAACGTACGCGGTCTTCAGTCTGTAGAAAAAATGATTCAATAAAAGTTGTAGGTTTTTAATCTTCTACAACTTCAGTTATAAGTATTATAGTACACTTTTGTAGTAAAATACATAATTCTGCAATCTTTAAAAACCCCATTTTTACCGATTTCAATGAGTAAAATATAGAAAATCACTAATTGATTCTAAACTAAGCTCTGTAGATAAATAGGCTATGCTTAAAATAAAAGTTTTAGGATTTTTAATTTTCTACAACTTTGATTAGCCTATGCAGGCCTACGCTTTGCCATAAAATGCATATTAAGGCCATAATCTTGAGAACACTTATTTTTTACTACGATACCGCACCCCTCATGAAATTTAGCAGACAAGCCCTTTTCCCTATCTTGAAGAGCACAAAAGTGTAGTAAATAAGGCGATTTAAAAAAAATCATAGTAGACTACTAGCCGTTTAAAAAAAATGCTAACCCTTTCAATCCCAATTTTTTTAACTATAGGCTAGACAAAAAATATCTGTTCATTGTTTCATACAACAATATGAATATGTAAAATTATATTCAGGCTTCCTAAACAAAATATATTCTCTTACTTAGATTTGTTGCAAAAAAAAAACCAAATATGATTTTAATTTTAAAGTCATCATTTAAGACAAAATATTTTACAATTAAAAATATTAATAAAATGGATAAAATCACTTTTTACAAACAGTCTAAAAAATATACTTGTACTTACGTACGACACATTCGAAGAAATGCTACTTTATTTTAGTAAATGAACACGAATATTTAAAACTAAAATTAATTTTTAAAAGAAACTAATATTAATGGTCGCCTCCGTAGCGCAATTGCCAGCATGCTACACTGCAAAGCGGAAGTCTCAAGTTCGATTCCTGGCTACGGTACAGAAAATTATTACACTTCCCACCCAGCGTTCCTAATCCAAAGTAGTCGCTAATAACTAACATTTTGATGTCTGTTATTTCACTCCAGTGTGACTTGTTCGTCACACTGGGTTAGAAAGGGCTAAAAAGTAAAAAATTGCACGAATAAACTCCTACTTCCAGTTGACCGATTTTTGTGAAAACCTTTAATGGTATTTAGCCTACTTAAGTTCCAAGTTTTAACTTTGTACTATATTCCGTTCTCGAGATATTTCGTTCACATACACAGATACACTCATACACACACCAGTCGCTAAAATCATGTTCCCTGAGTTCAATGGGCCAGAAAACGTGTAGCCTATTTCGGGTAAAAAATCGACATGACTACAACCCATCCCTACATTTCATACGGAAAAGTAGAAAGTAAAAATACTTATGAGAGAGTTAGTAAGGTTTGGTGCCCGTAAAATGTATTCGTACAGTGAAAAGTTGAATTATTTTTTAAGCATCGTGTATTTTTATGGCGCTAATGCATTTTATGTATAAGTGTATTGAATGTAATTAAAATATTATTTGTATAGTTGAGACTGCTTTCTAAACTCCACTCGTATTGCGTTAGAAAGTAAATACAAAAATATATGCACTTTTATGTTAAAAAACATTAATAGAATTAGTTGTTTAATAATAGGCCTTCCTACTTATTAGGGTATTTGTTTATTCATGAAAAATAAAGAGACATCCATTCGTACCTGGCCAGACACAAATTTTGTTTTTAGCATTGTCCAACATAGAAATACCGGATACAAAAAAGTAACGAAGGGGAGACCGGGGCTAGTAGGTGAAAAGTAGCGAAAAGTCAGATTTGAATTTCGATTAAATTTAATGTTTTAAAATGTTTAGCAGCACCTCAACTAGTAACATAAAAAAGGGAAAATATGTTACTGTAGGCTATAAATTTAAGAACTATGTAAAAAAAATATAAAGTATTCGAGAACTTTTTCAGGATTTTTCAGAATCATAAAAACTATTTTCTATGATGCAGCTTAACATTTACATTATTACAACGCTGGAAAATTAAGCCAAGATTAAAAATATAAAGAATGAGATCGGTTGGAATAATGAGAAGATTTATAACACTCAGATGATAGAGTACTGTAAAAACAATCTGATAAAATAAAATAAATCAAAATGAAATAAAACAACTGATATAAAAAAATGATGACCTTACGGAATCTGTAAAACAAGATGACGTTAGTTATTACTCCTTTGTTTTCTTTCTTCAATTTTTTTCTTCTTCTTCAATTCCTGCACGCCATCGTTTACCTTCTTCACAATCTTCTAATTCATCTTCAGACACAAGATTTTAAAAATTAGTTACCTTTCTATAACTCGAATTGAAAATGTTGAGTTATAGAAAATTCGAAATATATAGGCCTAATTATAATGTGATTATAAAAATTAAGTTTTGATCTGAAAACATTCGGTTATACATTCATACTTAGCTCAGGAGCTCAGATTTTTTTACGAGGTTACAAGACATTATTAAAGTCATTGAGATTCAGTAGACAAATGAGTGACAATTAGAATTAAACCTGGTTGGCTCTGGACGCAGTATCCCATAATTTTTTAGCACGTCTGTTGTCAATAAGTAGGCCTAACATGTTTTAAAAACAATGTCTGCCACAATTTAATTATCGCTTGCTAGTCGCTAAACGAAGGTCTAAAATTTTAGTAACAGAAAACCGTAATGAAAGCAACTTGCAGTTTGCTAGTGTCGAAAAATTACCCACAATTGCACTGCTTTAGGTGTATAATAATTAACGGAAATAAAGTAAGTTCCCTGGAAAACCTCTTTTTCTTCTTCTTCTTCTTCTTACAATCAAGGATTAGGCATAAGCCTCTTCCGAACTCACAAACAAATTTCCGAACTTGTGAGTTCGGAAAACCTTACTTCGTAAATAATTGCTCACTAATTAACTTTTGAAACCTACAATTTAAGGTGAGACTGTATGATGGTTTTAACTGAAGATTTCAGTTTTTTTATGTTTTTCAGTAGTTCAGACCTAGATCTACCACAGCAACATTAAATTACATCAAAAAATTATTTTAATGAAAAAATTAAGTTTTTAGCAGGATTAATAGCCTACCTAGAAAAATTATGTCACCAAGAACGAATATTTTTCATAATTTTATACTGATCGTTTCAAAGCAAAAAGAATTTTAGTTTTTTGGTTGTCCCCGTAAATTTAAATTTTTGACATTTAGGTAAATTTTTCTCAGAACCATTAAACCTACCTGGCTGAAATTTTTACCAGTAATTCACCCTATAGGTCTACGTACACATATTCCGGCGTTTTTATGATTTCCTCAAATGCTCCAAAAATTAGAAATACGCGAAAAACGTAGAAATTAATTTGTAAAATGTTATGTTATTTGTTTTTTTGTTTTTAACTTCATGATTCAACAGTTTAAATTGCAAAAATGTCAGTAGCTAGAGAAACCCGACAACTATAAGTGTGTTAAGTTTCATTTTCCTATCTTTTACCAACCCTGTGGAAAATGTAGGCTACCTAAAAGTATCAAATTTAACATTGCCGGTATACAAAGTACAGAATTTCCTTAACAATGAATAATGTGGAAATAATAGGTTAATGTCCAATGAAAAATGGTTCGAAAATAAATTATCAAGCACAGGGTTGTAGAAGATTATGAGTACATTTTGTGATAGGCCTAGTGTGAAAAATGTTTAGTTTATTGCCTGGAATTAAATCCGGAATTTTCGGTCGCCAAAATATTGATGTTATCGTTGGTATTATAGATAGACTCATGGTTACTTTACTAGACGGTAGGGATCATCAACAATATGCGCAGTGACAAGCTCCGCCCTCTGACGTCACTGGTCACCAGCGACAGCCGACGCACGATACGTACCTTATCGGTCTGTGATGTTTACTAATCTTAATACGGTCTGTAATACTTTACTAATCTTTAATAATGACGTGTTGTGCGACTGCCGGGTGTTCTAATTACGATAGACACCAAAATAAGTTGAGCATTATAAGTTTTACCGTTTTCCAAAGGCAATTGAAACTAGATTGAAGTGGATAAATGCTTGCAAGCGGACCGATTCATTTTCTACTGATTGTGTTCGCGTGCATTAGTACATTTCGACGAATCGGATTATATACGCGATTTAAAGTTCGAGTTGCTACATCTTCCATTAAAATGTGTCTTAAAGACGAATTCAGTCCCACATTTAAATTTGTCGATTTGTATTGCCGTTCTACGTCCAGTAAACCCGACTTGTAATGAACGTAAAAATCGAGCAAAGAAACGATACTCTTGTAAAAAAGTTTATGATATTTTAAACTTATCATCCAATTACAACACAGGCAGTTCACAAAATAAAGAATAGCCTTAGAGTAAGTTAGGCCTCGTTTTAATGAAGAACCGCCAAATTTGAATGTTGCGCAGTCAGAGGAAACTGATCTCTTAAAACGTGAAAACGCCGAATTAATAGAAGAAAACAAGTTACTTCGAGAAAAACTTCAAGCCGCAAACAAAAAATTATTAAAATTGAAATCAATTTCCCGTGAAACATACCTGAACAGCTATGTTTAAAAAAAACAATGCAATAAACCTACCGTCACTACGCACCTGCCGAGTTTTGGGGACCAAACTACGTCATCACTCTCATTATATCTCACAGCAGGTGCGCGTGACCGCTACCGTTTAGTATAGTAACCATGGATAGACTACTGTCAGTCTATAACTTGATGGCCTCCCGCAGAGAGGAGCAGAATCGGCCCGCTACTAGCCTTCTCAATAACATTCCATTATATACTACTACTAACTAGTACACTGGAATTGGTACATAATGAAGTGTTATTGAGAAGGCTAGTAGCGGGCCGAATCTGCTCCTCTCTGCGTGAGGCCATCAAGTTATAGACTGACAGTAGCTTTCTTGACAGGCTACGTTGGTTTAATGACGTCACAGTGACTTAATACAGATGAAAAGTGTCAGTTTAGGCCTGATGAAAATTTTGTGCTATGAAGTCAATTTTTTGTTCTAGACAAGGATAAAATCGAATTGTACGTGTTTGAGTTATGGAGGTTTAACTATCACATAAAAATAACGATTCATTAAACTAGGTCACGGTGTGGTCGACTGTTAGTGAAATAAAGCATGCCTACTTTAAAATAGATTGGCGAGGTTAGGCATAACCTTACTCTTTTCATTCTTTCCAACAAAAATCTTTTGTTATTTTGTAGGAGGAATCTGGTTTAAAGAGAGGCTTCTATGTTTTTAATAAAGATAAATAAATGGCACGAAAAACCAAACTAGCTTGAAGATATTCCATCAAACAGATTGTGATTCTGGACTATCAAAATATGCAGCATTTTCAATTTCCTGCCCGGAAACTCTGTTATTTACTTTCTCTTCCTCTATGTGAGATATAGATAAGGATATTTATGTTTTTAGGGTCGATTTTCTTCGAAAATACCCATTTTTAAGTTCCCTAGGAGAAAAAAAAACTAGGTCTTTACTGTTATTCCCCCATGACAGCATAATTTTTTATATTTTGTAGTATGTGTGTGTTCTTACAGTATTTTTAACGATAAAAATGGGAAAAATATTTTTAAAAAATCATTTATCAATATTTTTCAAGTTAAAATTTTTTCCTTTTTCAAGTTAACCTTAAACTATTTATTGAAAATTATTATATTATTTAATAATATTTAATTAAATGATGTCATGTACTCAATGAGTTTATGTTTCATTATTACATTCAGTAGCAATATTGAGAAAAGCAGTGTATTTACCCTACCTATATTTAATCTTAATTTGAAGAATATTGGTGTAGGATTTTTGAAAATATTTTTCCTGTTTTTATCACTAAAAAAAATGTAAGGTTGCGTACAAATTATTTACAAAATGTGAAAAATTATGCTGCTGGGGAGGGAATAACAGAAAAGACCCCATGTTTTTACAGATTGGTCTGTGTGTGTCCGTATGTGTTAGAACATAATAACTCAAAAACAGGAAATCGTATGAAGTTGAAACTTGGAACGAAAGTTATTAACCACAGAAGAATGGACACTGACATTTTCATCAAATCGGTCAACCAGATACAGCAGTTAATTCATGTAATTTCTTACTTTTTTCAAATATCTCAAAAATGGCTCCTGCAATTTTGTAGGCATACTTTATTTTTTTATCCTTTACATGATGAACTAAGTAATCTGATCTCTTGGGGTAAATTTTTTTAAAGATTACTGCCGTATTATTAATTTCAAACCAAATGTGTAGACTATACAATATTAAAGTTGTAACAGATTTGATTTCAAGTGGTTTATCTACAGAGCAGTTTAGCATCAATTAATGATTTTTCATATTTTGCTGGTCAAAATCAGTAAAACAGTGGTTGATTTCAATTTACTGCCATCCATACATGATGAAAGTAAGATTGTTTCTCATGATGTAGTACCTTGGCAAGAGAAAGTCGTGTGAGTGTTTTACTCAATATTTTTAAATGAGTATCGATTTATTTTGCAATTTAATCACTCAATTTGTTAGAATTTTTTTTTCTGTCTTCGGTTGAAATTAAACAGGAACATCCATTAGTGATTGCTCTCAGCTGTCTATCAGCTGATCATGTAAGACATATCGTATTATAAAAATATACTTACGCTGTTAATTATCAATCTGTTTCATTATTGCCTAAATTATTTATTTCTTGTTTCAATAGCTACTACTATGTACTTACCGTCCGAATTACTTGCTTCAATAAGCGTGCCATCTAATAATTTTTACTTAATTTACCTTACCGTTTACTGAATAATTTATTTTCTAAAACATATAATTATCTAGACAGCAACGCTTGGATACTAGGAAAGTTTTATTAATCAAATCTTCTTTTAGCTTTCTTTTAAGCTGATAATGATTACCACAACTTTTTAAAAATTGTCATAGATACATTTTTCTTCCTGCGTGTGTACAGTTTTATTAGAGCAATTTTTAGTGTTGTGATTAGCAACATGTGATTAGTAATGAAATAATAAATGTTTTGTCATGTTATGATCATGGACGCTTAAATTTTGTAGAAAGATAAATCCTGCTTTACATTTTTGTGGTTCTCTGCCAAAAGCTGATATGTCCAAAAATGTCGATTTTGAGTTATCACTTTCCACATGTTAGGGGTTATGTTTTCTACAGTCTGCCACAAGCTGATATTTTAAAGATTTATAGTTTTTGTAATATAAGGATTTCTAGAACCTGAAACATGGGATAAAATGTGTTAATTTTCTCTTTGCCACAAGCTGATATTTCAGAGAACACTGCTACTGAAAAGTGCAAAGAGATTTAAAAATTTGTATTAATCTTCTCTACCAAAACATAATATGTAACATATCAACTTTTGCCAGGGTAAACACGCATGAAAATAATGTAACATTATTTATATTACAACTTCATTTTTAAAGAACAATTAGGAAAAATCAGTACTTAAGATTCATTAGAAAAACTAAAGATAAAATCAAAACAGCTTTGCGTCTCTTGAAGATACAATAGGTACAAAAACAATCGACAAATTGATAGCTTCAAATACCTTGAGGAGAATATAACTGAAGACTAGTAAAAAAGAAACAGATGAGAAAATATGTTGGTGCACTCTAAGAAATTCACTACCTGTATAAAAAGAAAGCATTATCAAGACAAGCCAAGATCAGACGTTATAATACTGTGATAAAACTTGTATGAACACGAGTGAGTGCTATGAAATGATTGAAAAGACGACTAGTCTAAGAGAAGAAGAGACATTTTAGAGAAAATTTTTCCGCAAGATCCACACAATACATTGTGTATGGGTGTGGATGTATGGGTGTTCTGGTAGATGGTGAATACATACATTCTTTGCTGTTTGTCGATGACCAAGTGCTAATTGCAGATGACAGGTATGATATTGCTTATATTATGAGAAAACTTACCGAAACATATGAGGATAATGGAATGAAAATAAATAATAATAAGATAAAATACCTGGTGGTAGGGGAAGAGGCCCAGGATTTACCAAATAATAGATGTGTAATTCAGAGGTGTGAGAAGTACATGTACTTGGGAAGTCTGATTATGACAGAAAGTAACTCAAGGAAAGATACGAATTGGTTATGCTTGACAAGCAACACAAAAACTGAATTCCTTACTTTGGTTAAAGGGTATTAGTAATGCAAAGAAAGTTTGTTTGTACCATCCAGTGATGCAAAGTATTTTATGAAACATGGGAGATGACCAGTAGAGACAAAGACAGAATTGGAGGGGTAGAGATGGATTTTTTCACAGATGTAGTAGAATCTCTAAATTAGAAAGTGAGGAATGTGGGCAAAAGGGAAAGGTTGAGTAAGTAGCATAGTATGGTGGATGAAATTGAGAGAAGGCACCTGGTGTGGTTTGGACATGTACAGAGGACGGGAGAGGATAAGTGGCCAAGAAGGATTGTTAACTGGAGACCCCAAGGAAGATGGAAGATGCAAGACCACCTGAAACATGGGATAAAGAAGTGCGGTAGGATATACTCTCTAGGGATCTGGAGGATAGAGATTGATGGGTGTTTGGGTGCGAGAGACAACTTAGGCTGTAAGAAAAGTCGCTTAAAAAAAATTCTCTGCAAGACAATGGGTTCGAAAGTAGTTGATAGACAGTACAGGTTATGATGATGAAAAGAACTTTACAAGAAAAATGAACGATTGATGGAAACGTTTAGAAAAAGAAGACTTAAATTCTATGGGCACTGGTATAGAATACACTTGTATGTCTGTATGCTTCTTGGTACTCTTAGGGTATGTGCACAGTGCAGGATACTTACAAAGTAAAAGCACATTGCAGATCGCATACTGGTAGATGGGTGTGCACACCACGGCATACATCATGGATGTTTACATCGCTTATTCTGCAGTTCCTCTCAACTATCATCATTCCATGTTGTTTTATACATGTATTATTAATTTTCAGTACGTAAAGACAAACATTTTTTTCTAAATTTTCATGTATGTTACTGAATATTACTAGATATATTAGTATATTGTAATAAGTGGATTGTTGTGTGAAATGTCTTTTTGGGAGAAATAATTTCTATGGAGTAAATTGTATTGGATAAATTTAATTCAAAGAGGTATTTTTCCATTTTTTTGTAAAAAATTTTGTTTAATTTTCTAGATATTTCTCTGATCTACATTTTTGATTCGTAGCAATACTATTTTATCAAAGGTTATTTAGGTACCTGTACAACCAATCTCCGTCGCAAACAGTTTTCACTTTTTACGTAAATTATATCTTCTATTAGATGATTTTTTCACGTTTGTCCCATATTTCTGGATAGATTTGAATTACAGAAATAAATTTCTCTTTTCTCTTTTATGTGAAATTTTATGTTCTTTTATGTAAATTTCTCTTTTATGTGATAGGTCTAAGATACAGGCGGCTGAGATGAGATTCCTTCGCAGAATAAAGGGATGCACTCGAAGAGATTGTATCAGAAATGAAGACATCCGAAACGAACTAAATGTCTTCAACATCCTAGAAAGGGCTAAGGAATACAAGGAGGAATGGAGGAATCATCTTGGCAGGATGGATCAGAGGAGGATTCCTAAGACGATAATGTCTTACGTGCCAGAAGGTAGAAGGGATGTGGGTCGGCCGAGGAAAAGATGGAATTAAGATTTTTGTGAAACCGAAACAGGCTTTAAGCCTAATCCTTGTTGGAAAGAAGAAGAAGAAGAAGAAGAAATTTCTCTTTTATATCACTCATTCCAAATACAGTGTCAAGACAGTGATACAGTAGAGTCAAGACTGAAAACTAAACACAATACAGTAGACGTTACCCCCAATGCATTTAAACTTGATGTCCACCCGAGCAAGCTGAAGAAAAGCAAGGGAATAACACTGTTGACCCAGCCAATCAGCACATTGTACAACTCCAGAATGCAAGGTAAAAACACAAAACAGTTTATTCTCCTGAATGATAAGCGAGTATGCTATGTGCGATCTGCTTCTCTGTGTACACTCTAATCTGTTACTATTGTTTTGTATTTACATAGCATTCACTTTACGTGAGTATGCTATACTAGTATGCCGCGCTGTGTACACACCCTTAGAATGGGAACTGATCATGAGAAAATTAAAAGCTTCACAATATTCTACTGGATAACATATCTTTGGTGATGACATACCACTCCATAATCTCCCAAAGGAAAAACTAATAACAAACAAAAAAGTTCTGTTTCCAGTTTGTAATTTCTAGTTGAATCAAAGCTATGGAAATAAGAATACAGTTTAGTGAAAAAGACTAATGATAATTCTCAAAGTTATGAGGTCTGTGATGGGTTATTCTAGACTGGACAGATAAACAACATAATGCAGATATTAGACAGCAACTGAATATTTTTTTACTCTAATGGAAAGAGTTGAGAACTGCTAATGATAGTAGTCGAGGCACATTGGAAGAATAAGTACAGACTGAATCTGCAAAGCGATTAAGGAGTATAACCCAAGAGGAAGATCGATCTTGGGAAAGATGAAAGGATCAATAATCTTGGGGCATAATACTTGATTATAAGATGAAACCTTATTGAAGATTTATGCTTTATTGTACCATTTTATAAATTAAATATTTTTAAATGTTGGCTTTCACTTAAAATCTTTTAACTTATTATGCCAATGTAAATACAGTTTCAGATATTATTTTTGCATGCAGTATCTACAGGGTTATTCAAAAAATCTATTACTTTTAATTTAAGAGTACTAATGCTACGCTAGTACTTCATCAAAGTGTATTTTAAAATCCTTCTCCGTATATTCCATTGTGCATAAATTAAAAAATATATAAAAAGCCTCTTTCAATACAAAAAAAAATTTTCTCATTTTATCACGAACAAGCATTTTTAACCCTTTATCGGATTTTTTTTACTGGTAACTGTGACCCTATCTGCATGGGCTATTTTAAAAAAATAACAAAAATTTGCAGAGCTTGTTTAGCATCAATTGCTGATTTTCTGTATTTTACTCATTGAAATCGGTAAAACAAGTTTTTTAAGATTGCACCCTTACTATATTATTTCAGGGCAAAAGTGTATATACACATTAACCTCGTTAACCTGATCATTGCTAATCTGAAAATTTGGTTAATCCGAACACGTTTTAGATTCTTTAATTTAAATACCAAGAGGACAAAAATATACAAATTTAACATAAAAAGAATATTGTTTTTAATTTTGGTGACAAAACTGAAATACATTAAGTTAATAGGCACGCATATAGCCTACCTATGCAAGGACAGTTCACTCAAGACGCATTTAAATGAATTTAATGAAAATTTGTACAAAAAAATTTTCAAAAAAGATTAATAATTAATAATAATTAATTTTTAATAATAATATGCAAAAACTACAGTGCAATCATTTGTATGATTGCACTGTTTTACGGTTAATCCGAAAATTTTGTAATCCGATGAGGGTTTGAGTGTAATCAGTTATAGAAAACTAAAAAACCAACAAGTTTTATATAAAGCCTTTTTTCTACAGAGTTTAGTCTACCGCTAATTAGTGATTTTCCATATTTTGTTTATAAAAATCAAAATCAGGTAATGGTTTTCATTATTATTTTATATTGGGAAGAAAAAGTTGTGTAATTATTTCACACCAGATTCTTAAATTTAGTTAACAAGATGTCATTGATTTTTTGATACACCCAGTATTACACTGTAGTGTACTTGAACTGTATTGCTTTTACTGTTATTATTGTGTGGGAAGATATAAATGAATGAAGGGTAACGCAATAGGAGAGGTAAAAAACCCCTTCCCCTCATCCTGACAGTTACTAATACGCGTTCATTCAGTGATCATGTTAAATGTTTGCTGGCCTAGTAACCTTATTGTCAATTGTACATCAATGTCAGTTAAATTCTCTTCTTAAAAATCTTGACTTACTAATAACAATAATAATAGAACAACTTAGACAGCATTACTTCAATTTTATTTATTTTTAAACGTACCTAACCTTGTTAAACAATCTTAAAAAAAATTTCTAACAACTTGTAACATAAATTACACTTACTATGTATACTTATACTGTACATTAATTCCACGGAATAAAAAAATAAAGTAGCAAAATATATTTTTCAAAAAAATCAGGTCTGAACACTTAACACAATTTTCCCTTGCAAATGTAACAAATTAAAAACATAACCTATGTTTAATTTTATAGGCAAATAATTTTAAACGAAAATAATCTAATTTAAATCATGAGTTAATGACGCTAAATGAAAATCAACCTCTGTTGGAATTAGATTTTGATGAGCGAAATATGGAAAACCACTAATCAACGTTAAACTAACCTCTTTACTCCACTTAAAATCCACCATACTACATGGTAGCATGTTGGATGCTATTTTGAAGACACTACACCAGTGATTTGTCAGTAAGTGAAGAAGTAATTATTGGTACACTTGCTGATGATAAATCCATAATAGCACCAACAAATTCAGCGAAGGAATCAAAAAAAAAAAAAAAACGAGCTGTAACTTTAATCAATACATGGGCCAAGGATTAATTATAATAAAAATTTTAATACAATACATTAACAATTTATAATGAAATTTTATTGAATTAATATAATAAATTTGACCAAAACTAAAAAGTACAAAACCATTCTTTTATTAAAATCCTAATAATTAAATACATTTTTATCTTTTAATACCTTTAAAACCAGTAGCTAAAATAAATAATTCTGAAGAATCACCTCTAGATGAATCTGGTTTAATAACTTTAACATTTGTATAAAACTTACTAATATCATTTTGTAATTTAACATTATTTATGCCATTCCATATTTTTACAAGTAAACTTCCATTTACTACAGTTAAGGGCAGTGCAAATCTGTGAACAAAAGAAGCATTTATAGGTTACTCTACTTTAAATAAAGGGTGATTCAAAGAGAGCGCCGGTTTTTAAACGGCTGGTAAATTTTTGTTTATCGGTTGGCAACATTGTTTGACCACATTTCTATTTTGGAGAACATTCCGATTGACGATTCAGTTGTAGTTTCTCTTGTTCGCAGTGTAGTACTCTCGCAGTCTGTGTCTAACCATGGAGAAGTTTACTATTGCACAACGAGTGTTAATCGTCAAAACATTTTACCAGAGTGGAGAGAGTTATGCGGCTACTGTCAGGCGACTTCGCGGTACTCTAGGACGTAATGAAGCACCGAATGAATCAACAGTTCGCAGACTCATGAAAAAGTTTTTTGAGACGGGTTCAACAGTCGACCTTAAAAGTTCTGGACGTCGTCGTTCTGGCCGAACTGAGCAGAACGTTGCGTTGGTTCGTGACAGTGTGGCTGTTAGCCCAGCAAAATCAATACGTCGCCGTTCTCAACAATTGGGTTTAAGATGTTCTTCTGTACGGAGAATTCTTCGGTACGATCTCCAATATCACCCGTATAAAATTCAGTTGACGCAACATTTGAAAGTGGCAGACCACCAGAAGAGACGACAGTTTGTTGACTGGGTATTGAAAAAATGGCAGGATGATGACACCTTCGCAAACAAAATTGACGCCTTGTGACTTTCATCTTTGGGGTCATCTGAAGTCATTGGTGTATGCCAATAAACCCCGAAACATCAATGACTTGAAGGAGGAAATTCGACGGGTTATCGGGCAAATGGAAGTCGAAACTTGTCGTGCAGTGATATCCAATTTCATGGACAGAGTTGATGCGTGCCAGCGCAGTAGAGGAGGACACATGCATGACATCATTTTTCATACATGAAATCGGAAGGTAAGATGAACTTGTTGATGTATTTATTTTCAGTTTTTCAATAAAATAAATCTCTTAATTTGATATATCAAAACCGGCGCTCTTTTTGAATCACCCTATAGAAAAACTCAGATAAACTCTCACTATTTCCAGGGGTGTAATGTTTCGCAAAGTTACCCCAAAAGTAGTAAAAACATCCTAAAAACCTAAAAAAGGAATGGCAAGGGTTAGTGGTCATCAAATATTAAAACCAAACAGAACTGAGAGGCATCCTTCAGTTAGCAGTATCTTTCAAGCCAATTAATCAAAACCCTTATTTTTTCAACGTTATATGCACAACACAGATGTAAATTTCTCTGACAGGAAAGTGCTTTCTTTCACGCTTTTCTGAATCTTTTCTTCCGTTTTTAATAAAAAAAAAACTATCGAGTCAATGCAGAAGCAACTAACTCAACACAAATTTTTGATGCATCAACGTTCTCTCTGGTTGTGGATAGATTTAATAACTATAGTTTATTCCACTTATCTTTAAAACTACTGTAAAGATATACTATGTAATAAATACTACGCCTAACGGGCAGGTTGAGTGTTAAATTAATAGCACTCGATCTGCTGGTCTCAGGGCTACAAAAAATAGTTCTATTTCTTATTATGTGGTCAGCCAATTATAAAACTGAACTATTTAAGAACAAAAGAGGTAGAGGTATAAAAGATACTAGTCAGATTATCTCCTCAGAGTAATGAATTTCACTATACAGCCAGACCCTGTGGTGAATGAAGTGAAGGTGTCATTTGCAGGGTGGAGAGTGGGTGCTTTTCAAAGGGCCTGGCATGCTGATAAGTATACTCTTTCAACTCCATGAGGTAGGTAATAGTAAACCATCTCACTCCTCGTTTTTACTTAGTGAAACCTCTAAAGGTTCAAACCAGCCTTTGTGCTGTTGACCTAAACAACAAATAAATACTCTGCTTTGCTATTGACTGGATGCATAATTGTACTTGCAGAGAGAAAAAGCTTAGCTTTGGCCATTTCAATGGTGAGAGCAAATTCGCTTCTAACTGAAATAATTATAATAGTTAAATACTATCATTTGCCCCAGTTTTCTCATGAAGTCCTAACAATACGATTATATTTTCTTGAACTATTAGCCTGACAAAATAATAAAACTACAACAAATTTAAAACTGATAAATATTGTAATGCAAAAATTATTACAGCCTGAAATTATATAAATGCTTATTTCATGAAATGCAATAACTGCAAATCAGAACTTTGTACAAGAAAGAATAAAGCACTGAACTAGACAAAAGAAGCCCTGAAGTAGTACTGTGCCAGAAGCAGACAAACATAAATATTTTGATAAAATATGGCTCATTACTGGCGCCTGGCTGTCCAATACATGTGACAATCACGTTAGTCTCATTCTTTCAACCGTACACTCAAATGTTTTGTTTACACCAGTTTGAAAGTACGTAAGCCGCACAAGTGAGGACCCAAAAGAAACCGAACTGAAAGCATGCAGCCACTCCTAATGTATTAGTCATTGTTGTTTTTCCTAATTCTTTTTTGTAAGCTGAAAAATCATAATGGAAGATTTAAAGAAACAAAGAATGTGTTTGAAATTTTGCTACCAGCTGAAAAATCGGGAACGGAAGCATATCAAATGCTTCATCAGGCTTCCAAAAAGGATACTATGAGCCAGGCACAAGTTTTCATGTGGTTTGGATACTTAAAATGTGGTTAGATGAGTGTTGATTAGGCTGATTCTGGGAGGCCTTTATCATCTCAAAACAATGAAAACATAAAAAAATACACCTAAAATCAATGAGGATAGTTGTTTCATGATCAATAGTTTCAGTGAATTGGAGCTCATTCCAGTGCTATTTTGATCCAGTGAATGATTTCATCATGACAAAGTCCCCCACACAGCCTCCATCTTTAGATTCTTTCAAGGGAGGGCTATTATTCGTCACCCACTGAGATCACCAGACCTAGCCCCATATGACTTTTTGTTCCTAAACATGAAAAAATCTAAAAGGGAAGCACTTTAGATAGTGTGGAGGCTGTAAAAACAGCTTCGCAGAGGGCACTGAACGATATGAAAGTTTAAGATACCATAGGTGCTTCATACAGTGGGAGAGCAAGACTGTTATATAATTGCATTATGCACATTAATCATGGACTTATTTACCTTACAACATGATATGCTAAATTAATAATATTATCATGATCCATCGCTTTGACACCAGTTGCGTTCGGAGCCATATCACTTAAAACAACATCCACAATTTCTTGGCATTTATTTCCATCTTTATTATTTAACAATTCCAGTATACGATCTTTAGCATCTTGTGAAGTGAAATCTAAGTTACTTAAAACTGTAGCACCATCTATTGGATGTATAGGTTTCAAATCAATCCCGATAACTTTCCCATATTTCTTTTTTGAATCTGTAAATTAAAAATTATAAAAAATTAACAGCAAATTATTAGTCAATAAAATGATAATGTTGTTTATAACTTCTTCTTTTTATCATCCATACTTGGTTCGGATGTTGGCGAACATCATACCTATTTTCACCTTATTAGTCACAATCCAGAACAATTCCATGTAGCTCTTACCAAACCAGGTCCTCAAATTGGCGAGCCAGGAAATTCTTCTCTACCAGTTATTTATAAATTATAAGTCAATAAAATAATAATGTTGTTTATAACTTCTTCTTTTTATCGTCCATACTTGGTTCGGATGTAGGCGAACATCATGCCTATTTTCACCTTATTGGTCGCAATCTAGAACAATTCCATGTAGCTCTTATCGAACCAGGTCCTCAAATTGGTGAGCCAGGAAATTTTTCTCTACTAGGATTCCTCTTTCCCTCTATCTTCCCCTGGAGAATGTGTTGCAGTAGATCATATTTTTTTTTATTTCTCATAATATGACTGGAGTACTGCAGCTAACGGCACTTAACAATTTTGATAAATTCCAGACCCTTGTTTATTCTCAACAAAACTTCAACATTAGTGACTTTCTGTGTCCACAAAGTTCTCAATATTCTTCATATACAACCACAGTTCAAAAGCCTTAAGGTGGTGTGCAGTCACCCTGTTCAAGGTCCAAGTCTCCACACCATCTGAGGAGTCGTAATTTGGTGTCTAATGTCAGGTCATGGCTCCGAAACACTGAACCCATTGCATCGAAAACCCCCGTGGCCTTTCCAATACGACACCGTATCTCCGTTTATAACTTATGCAAATAAAATTATTATCAAAAACAAATTAAAATTGTGTAGAGTTCGCTGTTAGCAGCTAGAAGAAATTTGGTTCAAAAGTTCCAATAACAGATACTAAATATTTAGGCGGGTGATTTTTCTCATGCACCTATTCCTTCCAAGTGTCTCAAGTTATTCCCCTTGACTAATTGTTAAAAGATACGCTGTTGTCATCACTGCTATTCAATTTAATTTAATTTATTATCTTATTTTATCAAACAATTTTCAACTAAATAACTGAAAAACAAAATCATACTTTTGAATAAGAATAAAAAATAATTATAACAGATGATAATTTTATTTACGGATAATCATAGTGACTGAAAATTAAATAAAATATTTGTACTCAAAAGTAAGTTTTGGAAATCTTATTGTTTATAAATAAACAAATACATAAAATTTCTTAGAATTCATTATAAACTTACGTTTTATCTGAAATGGTCATCGCATTTAGAGTCAATGATTGTTTTCAAATAGTTTGTTGTAAAAAATATTTTTTATCCAGTGATTATGCTTACATAAGCCTTAGCTTGTCAAATCTAATCAGGAATCAAACCCAGGATCCTTGGGATAGAAGCCAGTTACGTTGACCATCACGCCAACACTGGTTGTGAATACAGCATGGCCAATACAATGCACACATCACTTATTCAGTTTGTTCTTACAACCTATTCCCACAATGTAAGTTTATTAGCTGCTTGTATTAGTAGAACCTACTAGCACGTAGGTGATGTTTCCCATGGAGCTAGTTAATTAATGCCAGTGATCTGAAGACATACGTAAGTTGTGCTGTGTATTACTGTACAAAGTACAGCTGACTAGCAACTAGCAACGTTTCCAAACGTTCACACCGAGCTAGTTTACTAGCATTAGTCAATCACGTGACCTTTTCTCCCCTACTAGCACTAGTAAAATAAAATATGATCAAAGTCACTAGCACGCTAGTGAATAGTAGTGCTTTAACTAAAATAGCAGCTAGTTCTTTATTCGCAATATATTACTTTGCTAGCTGCTAGTCAACTAGCTCAGCTAGTACCAGCGTCGTGGAAATAGTCCTTTAAGCTCGTTTGCCAACACAATCTTCTCAAGAGTTATTACAGAAGTACCCTATCTCTACCATGTATAATCTAAATGAAACTAACCTAACCTAACGTTATTAATAAGAATTGATATCTTCTTGCGGCATCAGTAGCCCTACTAACAATTATACGTTAATTTTCAAGAATCGGTGGGACTAAATTACACAATGGTTTAGATTCACAAGTTTCTGGTTTCCAGACATGAACACAAACCTTTTCTGTCAGCATTTGTTCGTGAAACAGCAACTTGAGACCAACTACCAGGTGAAGCACCACAATCCACCACAACGTTTCCTGGATTTAATATTTTGTATTTATCATCTATTTCTAAAAGCTTAAATGCACTTCGACATCTGAAAAAAATTAAGTAAAAGTTAAACTAAGTACTTGTCCATCCACACTCATATAGAGTGATGAATTCTTTGACAGCTGGTTCTACCAAGCAGTTATCATAGATAGCTCCTTTATTTTTAAAGATAGCGAAATAGTTTAAAAAATCAAAATGTTCAGCATATAAAATGGGCTATATTTAAGGTTCTTACAATTTCCTTAGATAGTAAGGGTCGGGTAAAAAAAATATCAAAAGTCAAATTTTTTGCTATTATTTCTCATGAAGATAATTAGACTTAGCTGTTTAAATATGTTTTCCTACTTAGACATGTCATAGGAGTACTTCCTCCAGAAGTTTCAAACCTGAGTACTCTCTTCCTATATTTTTGGAGCTTATCACCAAGATAAGGCTTGATGAAAAGGCCTTTAAAGTGCCTAAAAGCAATTTAAATGCTAAATATCTCAAAAGAGACCGAGTGAAAAATTATGAATTTTGTGCAGAACAGACTTCTTTGTAGCTTAACTGAAACCCTGCCACAAAATATAACACCAGAACTGGTTTCAGAGGTTTGAATCATCAAAATTAAAAAAAAAAATACATAAGTCAATCTTCAGATGTTTTAGATGCTACTTAATTGAAATGTATTCTCCTCATAGAAATCATAACTGTATTTGTAATGTTTTACGGAAACAAAAGAAACTAGCTCATAATTTACCTCTTCCTTAAAGTCATGCATTACTATATGTCAATACTAACTTGTAGTATCTGTTAAGTAGAACATTGAAAATATGCTCAGCTTCTTCTTTAGTTTTTGCCTCAATTGAGCAATTAGAGTCATTCCATGTTTATATCTTCAAAGAATGAGCTACGGAGTTAGCTTGTTGCAGTCTCTTTTGCTCCCATAACAGTTTCATATTTTTTGATCTGGTGGCCCTTATTTTCTCTGTTATTATAGGGTTGAATTGTTTTCTTTCCATGAAGGGGAGTCAGCAAAGCTTACTATCTTTTAACACATTCCTTTCTTCCCAGTTTTGAATCATTTACTTGGTTATGATTAAATCTTTCATGTCTGACTTTATTTACTAGAACCATTTATTTTGGGTCTTGTTTTTAAGTTGGTAACATAGGAGCTGCTTAGTGAGTCTTGTATCAAGTAGTCTGCAGAGGTGACTGAAAAAAGCAACTCTCCTTTTTTCATTGTGCCAATTATCATCTCGGTTTCTTTATAGACTATGTTGTTAGGGATTATCCACCATTTACCATGGGGTCTTGATGTTTAAAATTAATGGCTGTTTTTAAAACTCTTCTGTCTATTTTTTGGAGTTCGTCGGTGGTTGATTGGGTGTTCAGTTTGAAAAGGGTTTCACTGGCATAAGTGGCTTCTGGTTTGATTTACTGCAATGTAATGTTGTATTTTAGAATTAATTAAGAGGGACTTACTTTTATAAGTGGGCCATGTGACTCTTTGTACCTGTTTAAGTTTAGTTACACGGTTTTCAATTGATGGTTTCTCATTGAGATTCTATGTGATTATTTCACCAAGACACTTAAATTTTTGGACGATTTTTATTCAGTTTCCATTGCTTACTTGAAGGTATTGTAGTTCCTGTTTGAAGGTTGGCATAACCGCTGTTTTCTGAATTGATATCCAAAGTCCAATTTTGCTGTTCTTTCTTGAAGGGTTTCAATTTGATGCGTGGTTTCTTCTAAATTGTTGGGCAATAGTGTTACATCATCTGCAAAGCCAAGGCAGTTTACTCTGATTACTCTACCAATTTTGATCATTTGGGTGCACTTCTTGTTTCATTCTCTCATAATCTTTTTAAGGGCACAGTTGAAAAGTAGTGGAGACAGGCCATCTCCTTGGTAAAGTCCAGTGCTGATTTCAAATTCCTCAGACAGTTGCCCTCTAAATTGCACTAGATTTGGTGTTGGTTACGGTGATTCAAATTAGGTTAACTGATTTATTAAGCAGGCCATATTCAAGAATTTTTAGCAAAGAGTCGCGATGAATGCTTTTTTGAAGTTGACAAATGTAATTACAAGATTCCTTTAGAGATTTCCTTCTTGAGGTGTTTCATGATCCATTTGAGGCTAATGATTTGATCGAGGCACAGCTTCTTCCAGGTCTGAATCCACTTTGGTATTCGTATAGTTCTAAGCTAGGCCTAAGCTATAAAGTATTATACTTGAACATACTTGAGTATATACTGGTACATACTTGAGTATATACTGGTACATACTTGAGTTGTATGCTCGGCTATATTACTTTTATTTTTTTTAAGTTTAATTTAAAGTCTCATCAACATTTCGTTCATTAGCGAATACTTTGGGTTAAGAAACAGTGGGTTTTGAACGAGTTTTGAAACTTACAGACCCCGACCGGGAATCGAACACGGGACCTCTGCTTTGCAGCATAGCACGCTAACCACTGGGCCATACAGGCAGCAATTTTTCATTGTGTTTACTTATTAAAATAATAATAATATAATAATAAGTAAACAAAAGGAAGGCCGGTACATGCCCGCAAAGCCATCAAAAACACTTTGAACAATTTTTTGTGAAGTAAACAAGGTCGTTAAGCGTACGCCAAGAAGTATTTGCCAAGGCAACCCAAATGTTGCAGAACGTTATCACGTTATACTATACGAATATCAAACTTACATTTGATATTTACCTGTAATTTGCCATTCGTGCTTTCTCTATGTATGGATCCGACAACTGTCTTTTCAGCCATTCTTGTGAACTTGTTTTTCGACCTTTTAATGAACGAATAACTTCTTTATAGTTAACTAAACTCGTCTGTATTGTTCTCCTACATGTATTGTTCAACAAAACTGTTATTTTCTGTTGCATTTTTTATCACTGAAAAATTCATAGTTATTCATAACCTCAAATTTGATAGTTGTGCTGTAATATCGATACTCACTGGTAGATTCGAGAATGTAAATTTCGATTGAAATGTATCGAATGAATGAAATCGATTGGTAGAAGCGGTCATATTTAATTAATTTCAAATCTCTCCGATTTTGATGTTTATTGAAAAATGTATTACTTTTTTAACCTCTTGAGGGACAAGTTAATTTTGAAAATTAACCAATTGCATATCAATGTTGTTTAGGTGATCAGCCGAAAGGCTGGTTTGAAGCTCTAGAGAGACCACCTCTGGAGGTCTCCAGGACCTCTAAGTAAAATGAGTAGTGGGCGGTTTACCAATGCCGTTCTCACTGAATTGAAACGTATGCTTATCAGCATGCCAGGCCCTCTGAAAAGCATCTATGTACGTTCCTACATGCAAATGACACCTTCACTTCATTCACCACAGCGTCTGGCTGTTTAATGAAATTCGTTACTCTCAGAGGAGATAACTTTGATTAGTGTCTTTTACACCTCTACCTCTTCAGTTATGAAATGTTTCAGTCATATAATAGGTAGATCATGTAATAAGAAACAGAACTATTTTTTTGTAGCCCTGGAACTAGCAGATCGAGTGCAAATAATTTAACACTCCTTCTGCCTGTTGTGGGCAGTATGTATGAACAGCTGATGATGCAACAAGAGAGAAGTGCAACCAACAAAGGTTTTTGGCAAGAAATGTGGCAATTGGGCGACAAAAAATGAAAGATGTCAAGCTGTGGTGCTAACTGCCACATATGTGTCAATGTCCATTAAAAGATTAACCCACTAAGAAACCTAAACCTTATATTTTTTAAAGAAATAAAGTAATAATTTAAACTGAACACTTTGGGAACGAGATATCAACAGGTTGAGCAAATCTTATCACAAAATTTTGCCAAACTACTCTTTTATTTTCTCAAGAACTCTTTCATTGATAAATTGAATCTAAATGTTCCTTGTATATTATGAAGTTGACCAACTGTCAAATTCAATCGATTTAATAGTGATTGAATCAAATGAATTTAGATCAGTAATATTCAATTTAGTTGAACCAATCATTCTCACTACGAGGTCCCATAATAGTACACTTGTTAATCAAATCATGTCATCAAAATCAAATCATGACAACCCACCTGAATTGTTTTATTAACACTTATATGGAAACATCGGTCTCACAGGCACTAAGGGTGATTTGTTTACATAATACTGGGTTCCCTGAGCTAGGGTTGGTGCTGACCGTCATAATAGCTTCCTCCCTCATTCCTATCTACTTTATAGTGAAATATGGTTCAGTTCACGTGAATCGTTGCGGAAGTGTAAATCGTTCTTAAAAATCATACCGGTCTGTGATACCGCGTGTTTCTTTTTGTGTATTTCATGTAGCGGTCTGTGGAACCGTGTGTTTCCCTTACTGTATTTAACGGTCTGTAAGACGGGTGTTTCCTTTACGGGTTTATATTTTAATTATTTGTATATATTTTAATTATTTTTTTTTATTATTTAATTGTAAATTTGTGAAATGGCTCGACCACTTAGTACAAGCGATCCCGACTATGGTGACAGAATTCGTAGATTATTGGAAAATGATGACAGTGACTCGGAAGGTTCTATTTGTGATGAAATTGATGACTCGGATGTATCACTTGCAAGAAAGCTATTTGCCTAGAATGCAGTAGAAAACTGTGTCTTGATTGTACTAAAAACAAATGTCAGTAAAAAAATCCCTAATATATAAGTAGTCACTTTTGAGTTATGTTTCTTTTATACAAATTTTTGCTCTTTTAAATTTAAGTATGTGATTACATATGTATTAAAATAATACATTTAACCTGAGTGAAAAAAGCATTATAAGTATGTTATCAATTTTAAAAATTAAGTCGTTAATACCATAAATAATTTGGCTTTTTCTTTTATTTAAACAATTGTTTTTCGATAACCAGATCTTATACCAATGTCAATTCAATCATTATACTATAGTAAAATAATATAATTTTTGTTAAACAGATCTAGTTGAGTTTCTTTGCCTTTGTTTCCCAAATAAATTGCCAAAAATGAAATGGCGGTCTGTCAGACCGGGTGTTTCTATTAACGTTATAAAAAACATGTTTCCATATAAGTGTTAATGTGACCTTCAATAAATAAATATTAAAAACATATAAACAGTGTTTTTGATATTGTTACTATTGTATATCCTACAGAACCGTGCAGCATATATAAACAGACTACAGGTTGAAAGTCAATAAAAAGGATGTGTAATCATGTTTAACTTTACTAATGCCTTCAGTCAAAACAACCAGAGACAGAATGGATGTTTCATAATGGGCCTAGTCTATGAATTTCTTTCTACTGGTACCGTTGTATTTTGTATTTATAATGCTTTTTACAACCATGGTTCCAGAATTTACAGAGCTCACAACCATGATACCAGAATTAAAAGAATCACTCCTTGGAAGAAGACAGCAATCAGCACAGTGGGTATTCCTATCCTTGAATTCCTGTCTTTCCCTTTTTCCCCTACTCATCCCGAGTAACCACACTATGAAAGAAGGTAAGAGGCAACATCTTTATTTATGATGGGAATCCAAAAAATAAGTTTCCCTTAGTTTTATATCGAAGTACGAGTGATGCGGGGAGTTTCAGTGCGCAGGGAATTTTAGTTTGAGTGTAGTGGCAGTGCTTGCACTCTCGTGGCTGTAAACCAACTAAGTGTCAGTAGCGAACTGAACAAAATGGAGCCTCCCTTTCGTTCTGAGATCCAAAGTGTTATTTGTTTTTTGTCTGCAAAAAAACGAATTGACAGGAAATTTATAGCCAGTTGCGCAGTTTTTATGGTGAAGATGTCATGTCTGTCCAAATGGTTCATTGTTGGGGAACAATCTTTATTGATAGCAGAGAAAATGTTCACGATAATCAGTGTACTGGGCGACCAGGAACTTCTCGCCAAGGCGATCTCATTGCTGCTGTACATGAGAGGATTAACTCTGAGAAGCAGCTCACGCACGATGAAATCTTAATTCAATTGCCACCAAATATTGAAATTAGCCGGTCCTCTCTTCACATCACTGTTGAAGACATTCAGTTGTCAAAAGTCTGTCACAAGGTGGGTGCCATGTTTATTGTCAGACACTTACAAGCAGTGTTGCTTGACAGCTGCACAATCTTTTTTGAAATTGTTTGAAGAAGAAGGTGACGTTCTCTTTTCAAGAATAGTCACTGATGATGAAACATGGGTTCACCATTTAACTCCTAAGAGAAAACATCCAAGCATGGGTGTGGCAAAAAAACGGAGACAAAGCTCCCCAAAAAAAGAAAGAAAAGTGATTGAATGGGAGGAAAGGTGATGGCCACGTTTTTTGGGACAGCTGTGGAGTACTGTTGGTTCATTATCTGCGTCATGAAACCATAATAAATGCACCCATCTGTCTCCGTCTCCACTCGGGGACAAATGCACAATCGTGGTATTATGTATAACCTGTAAAGGAGGGTACAATACCTAAACGGATGCAGTATTTGAAAATGGAGGGAAAAAGATGAGATGTTAAGAAAGAGATGGTTCAGCGATAGAAAGACGGGAAAAGGAGTTTTGTTGAGGGTTCAAGAGGATGATTGTGATAAGGTAACATTAAAATATCAATTATAAATATAACATATATTTTATTCTGTATAATTATTATGTTCCTTTAGATGACAAAATGGTGTAATTTATTTTAAAGCTATATTTACATACATTAACATGAAGTAAATTACAAAATTTATTATAAAAATTATTAGTAACATTTTTTGGTATTTTAGAACAATATATTATAATTTATAATCTCTATATATATTATGTAATTTTATATAATATAAAATTATAGATCCTGTGTTAAAGTTTTAAAGGTGATGTTTCCATTTGAAATTCATGCTACAAATTTTTACAATTAATTTTTGAAATTAAAATATTGTAGATACAGTAATCCCTTGCTATTTGTGGGGGTTACATTCTAAAAATGCAAAACTAAACCTTTATAAGAATATTAGGGTTATGTTCATCAAACATAAAAAATTCAAAACATCATTCAAAATTTTCACACACTATAATTTATTTACAGAATTTAGTTTTGTCAATGATGTCTACTTTTCTTAGCTTGCTGAACAAAATGATTAAACTTCATCCTTTCTCTTGAATTATTTCTAAAATAAAATTGAGAAGTACTTTGAGTTTATCTTCAATCTCAATATTCAAAACATCAGTTTTTTTCTATGTTATAATCGCAACAAACGTAAATTTTGCTGATTGAAAAGAGTTTTATTTTATGTTTCCCTGGATGTTCTCTTCATTTATCCTTTCTCATTTACTTAATAAAAAAAATTCAAAATTTTAAATGTATTACAGTAGGTCCTCGCTATAACAGACTCCGATACAACAGAATTCAAATTAGAAAAAACCCTAAAATAAATACTATTACGAAAAATAAGAAATATTTAAAATATTCAATAAAATGTGTAATTTTTAATTTAACATTTTCAGGACGGCACTCATATACGATACAGGTCCGTCATTTTGATCGGCTGGACGGCACCCGTATATGATACAGGCGCCTATTTCACTTGGTTTTATGTCCATTAGCTTGTATTGTATACGATTGCCATCTATATTGTCACTAAATTTAGTTCATTCTGAATCTGATAGAGTACATTCATAGTCCTAATGTTGTCAGATAATCGATATATCGACTTTTACAGCATCGATGTTATTGAGCGTGAGCAAGCGATCTGCCGGTACTTCTGCGCGTTGTTGTTAGTTATTTGTTCGTCATTATAATACTTAGTTTTTTTCAATTTTACTTCAGAAATAAGAAAGTAAATTGGTTATTAGAAATAGGTAATTAGTTTGTAAGAATTAAACTCATATAATTAATTTTATTATTCTTATATATTATTATCATTATACGGTGAAAAAAATTTTAAATTCAAGAAAACATACCTCTCTTTAGTCAAACATCTTTATCATTATAATGTAAGTAATCCTAATCTTAATAAATTAAAAGTAATCTACTAATTATGATCTTTACTTTTTGAATTTATGACCAATGGTTGATTTGTTACAATTTTTTAAATACCCCGAAAAATGGCAGTTCACAACCAAAACTACAAAAAAAAGTCAGTCTTCAAAGTGTTAAATGTCACATGGAATTCAGCGAAAAAGTCGACTTTTATGAAAAATTATCTTGTAAATGATAAAATAAGTTGCATGAAATTATGAAAAAAGGGGAAACAACAGTAACCGTAAAAGATGTGAAAGAATGGTTGCAAGATCGTGACAACAATCACGGTTATCAGATAATTAACGATGATAAAATAATTGATGAAATTCTAAAGAATGATACTGATTTCGATAATTTAGAAGATGAGGATGAGTCATTAGAAAAGAAAACAAACTTTCTCGAGTACACGACGCTATTGATACGGTGATTTTGTAAATAGATTTATTGGAAGAACAAGACATCCAACACTTTTATGAACATTTTAGGGAATTTAAAGAACTTATTATAAGAATGCAATATCAGTTCGGCACTCAGTTAAAATTAACAGCTACAATAAAAATGGTTTTTTGCCTGACTGTATTTCGATACAATGGACTTTCCTGACAACGGACTGTGGCCTCCCCATTTAGTCTGTTATAACAAGGATCTACTGTATTCAAAAATAAAACGGCATCCATACTGATATATAAAACTGACATTGATGGGGACAAGTCATACTGTATTTACAAAAGGGTCTGTTTATAGCGTTTTTATATTTTTCAACAGTTCCATTCAGTTTTTCAATCAGCACAAATAATACATAAAATTTAATTAATAAACCTAGTGAGTACTGCATTAACTAAAAACTACGAGACAACAATTTTGTGATCTACAGTTTAAAAGGCAACCACAATAATGAAAACCACAAATATTAAGATGGTGAGTGAAACAGGATTACTGTATCTATAATCTTTCTACAAAAAAAAATTAATATATCACAATAATATAGACATAAATAATAATGCCAAGACCTTTTATTAATTATAATTCTGTTTTTGTATAGATATATTACAATACACATTTGGTTAAAACCCTTTTAATTGGCCCTACCCCGTACTATGTATATTATCCAATTTATACATACATAACAAAAAAACAACAAAAAATAAAATTTTTATTTTGTTTATATGGACTAAAATATGAAATTTAGTGGTTGGGATATCAACCAAATGATTTCATAACAAAATAAATCTTAAAATTTTTAAAGTAAATTTTAAAATAATATTTTATCACACTATTACATAGGTATTTAAATTCTAAACCAAAATATAATACAATGTACAGAAAATAAAAAAATATATAAATCATTTTAAATAATCTTTTGCAGTAACAATGACAAAAAGCTGAGTATCAACCTGAAAAATTAACAAATCTACAAAAATTTACAAAACAAAAAACGTAACAAATAAAAACTGAATAAAATTTAAACACTTCTAAAAATTCCTCAGTAGTGCCCAAAATTAATCTTAAACACAACTGAAGAAAAAACTTAATACACAACCGAAATGTGAATTGGCTTGTAATTTTAGGTAATACAGTCGGAACTTCAATATAACGAAATCGAGAATCCTGGGAAAAAATTTGTTACATCGAAGTAACGATGAATTAAATACAGTTAATTTTCTTAATAGACACGTCTTAACTAGTAAATTAATTTTTTTAAATATCATGTTTTACGTAATTACGGTTGCAAATACTAGCACAGTAGTTTTACGCCTCTGCGTTAGTAAATTAATTTCTGGGAAATACCACTACTTCATTTTGTAAAGGCTGATACGGACAGTACCTGTTGAACATCTTTTTTAATCTTTTCTATTGTCATTGGTTATAAAGTAAGAAATTTGGGTTGCCCCATTACGGAATTGAATAAAAATAACCTTTCATTTGTAACGATTATAAGTATTTTATCTAAATTTAATTTTGTTTCCTTAATTTTTATATTTTATTTTTACCTCGAATACTCAATTCTATTAATATGGTAGATTCTCAGTTTGTAATTTCTGTATTTCTTTTAAAATGTGATAGACCTTGTGGTTATGTTATATTTTTTTTTGTTCGTTAGAAATATGTTGTAGTGAATTTTATAATTCTATTGTGTGAATATCTGGTCTATTTTTCACTCCACCCTCCGCACCTTTGTTTGAGGTCATTTACTTCTTTGGGCCTACGTGCGTTCTTAGCAGTAGGTTTCGTCAGATGTTTCGCTTGACGTTCTCCGATTGGTTGGTTGATATGGCGTGATCTTCCATAGAGTCCCGGTGGGGATGTTTTGAAGGTTTTTCGTCCTGTTGTGTCCTGACTTTTGTGCGATGCGGAAGCATAAGTTGAAAGTTTAATGCCCACAAAGGCAAAAATGAGGCGGTATCAATCTTGTTTTAATTAGCTTAGTTATGTTCAGTTTAATGTAAAGTTTAATTTGTTCGTTTAGTTTCGTTTTTTGTTGCTGTTGGCGAATTATGTAAAATTTATACACCGTTATGTAAATTCTAGGCGTGTACTTCCTTTATATTTTCTTGCACCCGACGCTTCGGAAATTATTGGGTAAGTGAAAAGTCTATTTCTTTGTTAAATTGTGGTGTTATGTTTTGTGATTTATCTCTGGGGCGTAGGAAAAAATTCTGGATCTGAGTGCCACACTGATCTCGTTTTAATTAAGTGCTAAAGATTCTTATTATTATGTTAACATTTTAATTGCGTCATAAAGTTTAAGGTACCTTTGTTAAAGTAATCTTGTAGTTTTATTGTATTTGCAATTAGCAAATAATGCAGTAAATAATGCAATAATAATGTATAAATTGTAATGCTGCAAATTATGCAATAACTTGGCGAATAAAGCCTGGAATGTTAATTCGTATGAAGCAATAGAATGGGAGAAATAATTTATAGTAAATTCATGTTATAATGTTATTTTATATTTTCTAATTTTGGGGTTAAATGGTAAAATCGCGTTCTGGGGGGGGGGGATCATTTGTTTTGTGATTTCTGTCAGCTACAGAAGTGTGATTGGTGTTACAGAAAAATATATTTATCCTGGTATTCTGGTTCCTGAAATCCTGCAAAGGAGATTCTTTGGGGAGATCTTTCATCTAGAAGTTCATTTAGAGATTCTAAGAAAAATGGCTGGATATTACAACATTCCGGATTAATCGAAGTTAGATTTTCTCCGAAGTAAATGGATTGCGAATATTTTCAAATAGCCAGGAATTCACCCAAAGTTCCGTTGTGTGAAATTGAATTATCGGGGAAGTAAAAATTTTATTTGTTATTCTTAACTGAACTTAATACTCTTGAAATAATGGTGTAACTTATAAATTTTTTAAATTAATTTTTGAGATGTTGTTGGATCCACAACTTTCCATATGATGTATATTTGTTAACAAACTTAAATTTGATTTTAATAATTAAAATTCTTAGTCAACAGCATAACAGTTTTAATTTTTTTATTTTTCTTTCCCAAAGTGGCTCTTAGCCTTTTTGTGTGGTAAATCTCATCTCTAGGAATTCTCATCTCCTGGAATGAAAGTTCTGAGCTGAATTAAAATATAATTTAGGGTGCGACGGCTCACATTCTTGCATGTAGTTAAGAATGTGTTGTACTTATAAACAGGTAGAATTTAGGTACGGAAATCAAAAGAATTCACCTTAAAACTCATAGAGAAATCATAATACAGCGTGTCACTTCGTACTTATTGCATAACACTATTTTGTTATATCAAGGTAGTTATTTGTTAAATTGAGGTAAATTTACATATAGTTAAATTATAATGTCACGGTACAGTAAAAAAATTCATATAATCAAGGTTTTCGTTATATCGAAGTTTGACTGTATTTAAATTTCAAAAACTTATTCATATTAAAATTTTAACTTATCAGAAAAATGAAAATAAATTTACCCTGTAAATTAAGCTAAGAAAAAAAACTTTTTCACAAATTCATTACAATGAGACAAAATGAAAACATAAATTATTGTAAGTTAATAGATAAAATTAAATAACCTATTTTAAATAATTTTTCAATTTAAGTAACATTTATTGGGCAAGCTGTTAATATGGTAAATCAGCTAATAGCCAAACATGAAGAACAAACACAACAGAGTACCGTGTTTATTTACACAAAAACCATTCATTCATGAATACTAGTTAATTCATCAAAAATAGATATTAAGCAAATTTAAGGAGAGATGGAATCTTGCACCATGTTAATATTAGGAATATTTTCTCAAAAACTGTAGAACCATTTTACTTTCAATACAGTTTCTACAGTACTTTTTACAAAACCGTGAGTTTTTACAATGGAAAATAATTTATTTTTACCAAGGATATTTTTTTGTTACAGACTATTTGGAACCTGGAATTTGAGGTTTATTTTTTTATTTTTTTTAGTTAACTGAAGTGGCTCAAAAAATTCATGGTTGTGTTATGAGTAAAAATTGAAGTGGATTGATTCAGTAGTTTTTGAGAAAATGTTTCTTAAGTACAAAAAAATAGAAATTTTGAAATTTTTAAAAATAGAAAACAGCAAAATACTACGACTATTAGCATTAAACCATTACTAAAGATATAGCATAAAATTGAAATGTTTTAAAAATGTCTATTTTTAATTGAAATTTAAATGTCTGTTTTTCAAAAAATAAATTTTTAATATAAAGCAAAATCTTAATGTCAAGTATTATAATTATATCAATGGATTTAGAAAGTCATGAACGGTGCTAGAATTAAAAAAATTAAAAATGTTTTTGCTTTTCGTCTCCCCTTAAATGGTTACCATTTTAAATTTACATTCATTAAAAATTTATGGACAGTAAAGTCCCAGTTATCCCTAATGATTAAAGAGAACATTTTAAAGAAAATTAAGTGATATTAAATACACTAATTTAAAGCTAAGAATAAAAATCTTGTGAACAGAAGTAGGGAAATTGAAGGAGAAGATTAACCCTTTGATTATATCATTCGTTATATTGCTTATTCAAAATCAGCTCACCTATTTTATTTCGGATAACTGGGAGTTTATAAACGAGGGATATCCAGAAAGTAACTTATGTTTGGCTAGAACTTCCGTCTTAGTGTTAAAGCATTCGCATTCAGTATGAATCCAGCTGTGGTAAAGAATAGTCTTGTGCTACTGCTACATTACAAACTATAAACTTTTTAGAATAATGTCTGATGGTGCAGATTTCTCACACTGTTTAAAAAAAATAAGGCAACCTAAAACAAATCCCAAAAATGAATTCCAAGAATACTAAAATCTTATATTCTGTACCGTAACGATGCTACAAATTTAAATCTAAATTCAGTACTGTGCATTATTTATGCAGTACTGAAATATATTAACATAATAACCAAATTAACAAAAAAAAAAAAAAAAAAAAATGGATCCATTTTGGTTTTGCCGAGTTTGGATAAGCATAGTTTTACTGTACGTACAAAAATAGTTGTGTGACTTTCAAGTGTATACAATTTTTTAATTTATAGCTAGGTGCATTTTTTTCATTTAAAAACCTAAGTTAACTTTCTGGAAAGCCCCTGTAATGTATCAGAAGAAAATATTCATGAAAATTTATAAAATTAATTTAAGATTTAAATTTTGACATAAAAATCATATATAAAAGATGAACAATTGATAAAAAGTGGTTAGAATATTTATGTTATATAATAATAAACAAGTAACATAGTAACTGAACATAATTATGAACATCATAAACATAAGACAAACTTTACAAAAACCCTTAAAAATACACATATATTTTTACAATTAAAATTCAGACAATATTTAAAAAAAAACTAATTTACAATAATTAATTTCATGGTTATATTTTATGGAATTATAATTTGGTAATAAACTTAAAATTATATTTAAAATAAACATCTGTATACATAAGTAATCTTATTTACATATTTTTTATATAGTGTGGTTACCAAGGTAGGAAAAATGTGTGTTACAAATTTATATAAAATCATAAATCAAATTTTTTTATTTATAATTTTCAACTATCTATGCAGTTCCTTCATTATTTTTATATACTGTATATCAATTAACGTATATTTCACTTTTCCCATACAATGTACATGTTTTCCTTCCTTCTTTCCTTGTACTGGATGGATGGAAGGAACATCTAAACAGAATTACGGATGGAAGAATACCGAAGCAGATGTGGGAATATAAACCACAAGGCAGAAGAGCTCTGGGTAGACCGAGAAAAAGATGGAGCTGAAGAGAGTGATTTCGGAACAGGCCAAGGCCTAAGCTGTGAAGAGAAGATGTACATTTCTTTTGTTAAGTTGGCAGCAGCACGTATAACATTCCTTTGTGTACTGTATCAGTGGAGGATGGTTAGTGTTTGTCTTGTTATACAAAACTGTGCATTGTATGCAGTATTGAAATACATTAAATTATGTATTGAAATAAAATATATTTGTACAGTATGGTAATTACGGGTAATGAACTCATTTCACATCATGTAGATTGCATACTACAGTTAAAATAAAATTCATAATGAGCTTGGTGATAAGTTTCCAAGTGTGTTTTTACAAACTCTGTGATATTTACGAAACCGAATTGAGATATTTGAAACAACATGAAATTCCGTTTGCAAACGTACAAAATTCTAGTAAGCCATGATCAATTTATAATGACAAAACACTGCAAAATATTTATGAAACTGTTGTAGCCAGTCTCAGTTAATCGGCATGGAAGGCTTATTCAGAACTAAGCATATGACAAAAATATGTGTAAAGATTTCAACAAGATTTAAGACTTAAGCTATACCATCCATTGTGAGATCAAAGTAGGCAATTGCAAGTGCGTGAGTTAGTTGAAGATGATCCATACTTTCTGCGATCCATTTCGTGATTTGAAGAAGAGAGCTTCAAACTTATTCGAAATGTTAATGAGTGTAATTGCAAGTACTAGATAAAAATACTCATTATGTAATCCTAGAGAATAACTGATGTTATGGTATGGGAAGGTACTTCAAGTGCTGCATAATAAGATCTTAATTTTTAAAGGAAAAGTTAACTCGAAAATCTAATTACAGTCGTTGGCATAACAGAAAATCTAATTACAGAAATACAAAAATCGAAAATCAAATTACAGTCGTTGACAAAACAATATATTGATTTATAATCCTCTATTGTTTATTGTAGAAAAACAAAACTTAATATACACTTTTAATAAAATAAAAAAATGTTTTTAATTTTACAATTGATAATTATGCACATTTGATGACCACACTATAAATTTAAATGAGGTAGCTGTGACATCAATTTCTTTTGTAGCAATAAGTTAATTGAAGAAGCCACATAATTTTCTAAAATTTTGTATAAAACTTTTCAAAATTACTTAAGGATACTAAAATTCATTTTACAGGAAGTTGCTAAAGAAACAAATCTGACCGAAAAGCTACCCCACCTAAAATATTATACATACAGGATCATAAAAATTGACCTCATTTCAAATTGTATTTAATGAACTAACAGAGTAGAGTTGATGAATTTTACCAATAAAGGAGCTGAATACATCCTTGCTTTTTTGAACACTATGATTTTAGATTAAAAGGCATTAAGGAAATTATTCCCTAACGTAAAGGCGTGTTTCCCTAGCAACAAGTTATCTGCTCTTTGAGTGTTTACTTATAGTGCAAAATAGAGTTGTGCAGTTAAGACATGGAAGTACAGCAACACCACCATAGAACATAGTTCATCACTAGGAAAACACACCTTAATGTTATTCCACAGTCTGTTGTATCATTAAGAGCATTTGGGAACCTGACATTATTGAGGACAGCATATCTGTACTATCTTACTCCAACTCTTAGTGGAATTTGAATGAATAAGCATGAAATATTATTTTCAGAAAATTATCTTCAAATTTCGACAAATCTAGAGGCTGAACAATACCATTAAAGTTGTCAGGTGGAAATAAGTCTCAGCTGGAAACACTTTATAAGATTTTGCGTTAAATTATTTTCGTTTAGCAGAAGCGCAGTTCTTTAATGTTCTTAGTTATACAGGAGTAAGACAATCACATCTTGATGAATTCTATATACACCACCATCTTTCTTACTACAGCACCAGGTGCTTGACTGTACCAAAATGCGGAAGAAAATGATACGGTCAATTAGAGAAGATATTATTTCTTCCTATAAGACGACAAATTTTGACTCAATCTAAACAACTGAAGGAAGTACCACTTTATCTACAGTAAGCAAGGTAGCTAGCTCAATGAATATGAAGCCATATTTTTTTGCATTAAAAAAAAGACAAACAATAAGAAGATGGAATCAGCTTACTAGTGTGTTACAGCTCCTGGACTTCAACAAAGACTCTGCGAGAGAAAATTATGTTTCTATTGGATTAAAACATGCTATAACTGTCACGGTCACAACTGTATGCCATGCTCAATGATAGTTGCCATGGTAAAATTTTTAAACTGGCAGAAAACAGATCAATTTTTTATATCACCCGTACACCTTATATATTATGCATATGCACTTAAAATTAAATTTATTACATACTATCACATCTTAAATTATTATTACAAGTAAATCAATATATTAATATATATATATATTATACAGACAACCACATTTTTAAGTTACTATACTAAACAAAATATTTAATAAATGAAAAAAATTATTACAATAAAAAATTTAATTAAAAAAAAATTGAAGAGAATATTGTGATGTACAACATCTGAAATACCCCTGAGGAGATTAAAAATACCTTAACAAAGAAATATCTGAAGTTATTTGATTTAAAAACCATTTAAGTTTTAATTAAATATAGTAAACAATTAAGCTACGTATATGGCAGAAACACTCTTCCATTTCAAAAAACAAACAAAGACCGATAGAACCCATAAAATCAAAAAAAGAATTGAAAGAACATGCATCAATAAAAAGTATCAGAAATACGGGAAAAGGTGAAGAACATCACTACATACAACTCAGTCAGCTATATCACATGTTGGAAAGCAGTGACCAGGACTAAAATTTAAGAAAAGTAGTAGCGACTCAGGTAAATGATTCTCATACAGTTGAAGACATTGAGTATTGGCTAACTGGAAATGATAAGGAGAATTTGCAATTAAAAACCGACAATGAAATTTATTAACACAATTAGTAAGGAAAGTGACTTGACAAGTCTTTTAATGGATTTAAAATTTCTATCAAATGGGCAGAACAAAAAATTATTACGTCAAATGATATTCTGGTAATTAAGAAATTCCCATATTTCATGTACATTTCCACTAATCTGTTATTTTTATAATCTGGCAATCCCATGTATGCTGAAATACACTAAGTACACTGAATATTGTTCTTAAGAAATTTTTTTAATGGAAAAATCAAAAACAGCTGAAACAATTTTATAACAAAAAAAACTGTCGATGAAAACTGTTTAAACAACAATATTAAAAGTTTCAATAACAAATGATGCATTTAACAATAAATTTTTGTCACAATTTAAATTTGAACCAAAAATTTAATCAAAAAATCCAAAAATATTCTTTAATAATATGTTACTTAATAATAACTAATACATTCAGAAAACAAAAACAGGTTTATAAACCTTTTCTATAATTTATTTCTATTATGTAATAATTTATTCCATCATTACACAATATCTTTTGAAAGCTTTATCAGACTTGAACTTTGGAAGGAGAGCTTTCAGATCAATTGATAAATGATGATGTTGTTAAAGCTTACGGTACGAATGCGGTTGCCTTCATCTGAAAAATTAACAAAAACATATTAAAATTATATGCCAAACATCACTGACATTAAAAGTATAGAGAACTTTGGTGTTGTATTACGAGGTCTATCCAGAAAGTAAGTAGTCTTGAAAAAAAAAATACTAAAATATTTTTTGCAGACAATTTTATTTTTACATGAAATATCGTACCTTAAACTACTTTTCTATGTAGTTTAACACTTTGAAGCTTGAGCTATAAGAACATGGTATGTCACGGTATCCTGGGGGTTTCAGAGTAAACTTCATAAAATTCTAAAAGATTTAATTTCTATCATATCTTAATGATTTTGGCATCAAATTGATAAAAAAAATCAGAGTTTATTACTATTAATTTACACCAAAATTATTATACTTACTAAATTTATGAGAGTAATTTAAATATACACCAAAAAATTATGAAAAACGAAATTGTTACGTGCTACACACTACCTAATTTTAGAGTTTTACAATCCTAAACAATACTAAAAAACAGTTTATACAAATTCTACAGAAAGGCAAATACACCGGTAAGCACAATGTAACATTACAGTCAGGGCAGTACCAGGTAGTTTCTTTCAATCCAGCCTTTTCAGTTGCAGTTTTGCTCTTTTCTGAGCAAACTTTACAGCAACACACGAAAAACATAAAATGAAAAAGAAATTATAAATATTACTGTCAAATAACCGCACAAACAAAGCGATCTAGAAGACAAAACAGTACAACCGAACAATTTACCAAGCAAAAACGATTACCAACAAAATACAAAAGGAAAACAATTATTACAAAGTAGAAATAACTATATTATTTACAAATATCAAATACAGAATAACTACAAAACTCATATAACTACGAAAAATCACGACAAAGTCCACAAGTACATCAAAAACATAACCTCAAACACAGCTCAATGTTTTTCTACATAGTTCACAAAATATTTGGTAGATTTCGCTGCAAGCATAGAAAATTAAACTAAATAAAATATAGAATGAATCTGTGCAACCGAAGCCCGGTATAACCTCGTCTGAATCTTTCTACAGAATTTAATATGGCGGCCCGAGGTATACTTGGGCTTCGGACAACCATGATTTATGCTCACCCCGAGCTATACTCGGGCTTAGGCTTCAAAGTGTTAAGCACCATTGTTCAAACACTTGTTATAGCGGGTGACCAGCTCATCTAAACCTTTTTTCAAAGACACATCCTGCCAGTGAAGACCACCATAACTTAACAGTACATTTTGCGCCTTTATCACATTCAAAACACTTACCACCAAGCTCGTGTTTAATGTGCAGAAACAACTGGTAGTCAGTGGTCACTATCATTGTGAATTATCTATTCGCTTTAATTTTCTCATATACTCTCCTAAACAAGTCATCATTGATAACACTAAGCCACTCACTAGTTCATCATGGACATCTGTCCATCCTTTATTGAATGTCTAACCCACTTTCACACCAATCCATCATGGATAGTACAGATTAAATTTAGTACTACCATCTCTCAGACGAGTTTATTTTGTTACTGCCGCTGACTATAACCATGATACATAAAAAATATTTTCAATTTATTTACTTTATATTGGTTACAAAACTTTATATTGGTTAAACCGGCAAAGATTTTGACTATAGTAAAAATTAACAGCAACAACAAAAATTGCAGCTTGGTCTGGCTGTATTTCGATATAACGAACTTTCGCAACAACGAACTGCAGCCTCCGCCATTTAGCCGTTATAACAAGGACCTACTGTACTAATATTGCAAACAAAGAAATGTTATAAGTGCTGTTGCAAACTCATCCTGTTGTATTGAAAAAGTGCCAATCAGAAGGATGCAAGGAAGTAAAATCAAAATCAATAAATACGTTTCACTTTTTTCGAAGAATTTTGGGATTTAAAATAAGTGACATTAAAAGAAATTATAAAATAAAATAAAACGAACATTAATAATGAAACAAAATACTTCAATACTTACTTATTTACACATGAGTTTCTTCTTCTTTATTATTATAAGTATATAATAACATAATATATAAAACTATTAGTCTTACTGCATGCTACCATATTTTCGACTAGGAGACCACACATTACCCTCCTCTACGTAATCTTGAGTTCTATTAATTGCGTTACTCATAGCATCTTTTAACCTTTCACTGAATGTTTTATATTCCATGTCACTTGTCTGTGCAAAATCAAAATCGGCAACTTCCACAGTGTACCTGGAATTACGAAAAAGAAAAGAATATAAATTCTGTAACTAGAAAGTCAACTTTATATTGTTTCTAGCTGCCCATCCTAGCTTTCTACCTTCCTCCATTCCATTAACACATCCAAATCATCTTACCTTTGTCTGTCCAACTCATATCATCAGGCTGACCATCCCCAAGATTATTCTTTAATAAAAAATTTCTCATTTTATCGCTGATATACTCCCCTCGAAATTCATTTTTACCACGTGCATTTATTCTCTGCCTTCTTTTCACCTACACAGCGTGATTCACGAAGAAATGGAGATGTAGATTCAACTCCTGAAGTTTCTAGTTTCTTTGTGAATCACCCTAAATACATTTATGCTGCATAGATCAGTACTAGCACAAAATATCCATTATACATGATTTCATTACAAAAACCCAAGGACTTTTCAATCTCAAACTAGGCTTCACACAATTTGGAAGAAAATGTTTGCTTTCAACACCCATTTATATGACTCCATTTCTTATAATTTTCCATCTGATGAGAAAACAGTCCCCAAATATGTGGATTCCTTAACTTCCTTCAATACTCTTCCATTCATCCATATTCCATGTCCCTGTCGTCTCACATTTCTCCTTGTGATAAAAGAATCAATAAATGAAGAAGTAAAGAACTTATCTAGAACTCATAAATAGAACAAAACCATTTTTTTCAGACAATTCATTTTAAATTGATATTTTAACAATATATGTCATACATATGTCTAATTAACTGCAAAATCATTTATACATCTTGAGTAAATATATTTTTCTTGATTTCAGAAGAAATTTGAATTTCTTCACATTTTTTTTGACATTATACCCAGTATTTCTTAATACACTGGGAAGTTTTTATTTCGGCAAAAACCCCTGTGACAATGTTTTTGGGGTTTTACGGTTGATTGAAAAGACAGCTGTTACAATAACTTTAAAAATTAAAAAGTTACTAATTTTTAAACTTTTTTACTTGCCGGGATTTCTATGCATTTTGAAATGTTTTACACCTCATATGTGTACAAATTACTATGAAACCAAATTCAGAAATCCAAGATCCAAAAAACTCTTCATTAAGATTTTATTGTTGCCTTTTAATCTCATTTTTCATAAACACCTTATGCAATACATAATCTAAGTCCTATGTAATTAAGTAGACGTGTCTAATTTTTTTCTTTTTTTGTGGTTTAATGTCTGACTGTTCTGCAATTACCGCTAATGTAGACAATGAAGGATGAAATTATATTTTGTAACGTATGAAAATATACCGTGCCTGAATGGGATTCAAACTCAAGACTGCAAGATGAGAGGCAAGCACGTTACCAACTGTGTCAATGCGGCCAGTGTACTAGGTGTTTAACTGTATAGCTTTATTTTCACTTATTAAATTCGTAGAGAATATTTCAAGATGACCTGTTTAGGAATTGAACTTAGGACCTCTGGCATTGAAGCCAGTTGTACTGACCACTACACCTATGAACTCACCACTATGTAATATAATTAATTTGGGTTCTTAACACATTGAGCTCAGAGGCTGGAAATAGCATGTTTTAGTATTGCAGTGAAAAAATATCATGACGCCTGCGTCATTTGTTCACGTGAACGATCTTACTTATTTGTTCATCAATTCCCCAGCTAAATATAGTACGGTATTATACGTGTTTGTTGTCTAGTTTCTACAAAATTTATAAATGAAATTCATTTTTTTTATTTATTTATTAAACACTGCATAAACTGATACGGTCTTTAGTGACGACATTGGGTTGTAACTGTGGAGGATGAAATGATTTTTTGTAATGTATGAAAATATGCCGTACCTAAGTGGAATTCATTTTTTAGTTATTAGAAATAACAAGTTAATACTTACAAATTAAATAAATAAAAATTATTTTTATGAAGAATCTTAAATAGAAAAATTAGTAATAAAGGTACTTCCACTTGCGCAAAATTATATAATAGTTAATTTAGTATTATATAACGTACAGTACAAAAGAAATACAACGCATAGAAATCGCGAGCTCTCGAAGTAACAGAAATTACTTTTGAGTAATAATTGGAACTATTTTTATGTAAAAATGTATTATTCTTATTTTTTTTGGAAAAAGAAGTCACTAGGACCAGAGAAATTCGTAGAATAAATTATATAATTATTTATAATGATATTATTACATCGCACAAGGACATCCGAATAGACTACATTTTAAAAATTTGTTCAAAACTTCTCAGCAGTAGGTAACAAAAGACGATCTTTACTGTAGCGCTTGCAGGATCGGTCTGAATGCCTGAAAAGCATTTACTAACACTGCCAGTGTGCCAACAATTGTACAAAAGCTATAGAATGACACCTATTTGCGTCATCCGACCATGAGAAGAGACTCAATCTGACACCTATGGGCGTCATCCGGCCTCAATGTGTTACAACAAATTTTTAACATTGTTAATGATAAATACTTACTTGTTTCTACTTTGAATATAATATGCGATACCAAATACAATAAGAATAACAGCGATAGTACTGAATGCTACTGGAACTATTATTACTGATAGTTGTGGATGTTTGGTAACTATAACAAAAGAAAACCAATAAAATAAGTACAAATAAAAATATATACTGTTTACCATAAACACTTTAAAGCTACATCCCAGGCATTACTGGGTCTTTGTATTCAACTCCATATGAAATCTCCTACAAAGTATTTTTGTGTTTTGGCTCTCTAGAGTGATTGAACAGATCACCATTATTTGATTGTCTACGATAACAGTGCAGTCTGATTGTCATTTTCTGATTATAAAATGTGCAAGACATACCAGAAACAATATTTCATTAGGTTATACACAAGTAGTTTAAAAGAATACTGTGTTTGAAAGAGTTTTTCTTCTTTCTACTATTACAGATACTGAACTCACGCGATTGCCTTTTGCGTATGGATGGGCAATGAGGAAGGGAAATGAAAATTTGACAGTGCTGCCAACCTCAACAGTGAGACATTACTCTCAAATTTCACTACCGTGCAGTTTCTTCATACATTTTGTAAGCTGTGGTTTATTGTTAAGAAAATGTTTCTTCATAAACCATGTAAGAAATAAATGTGACCGGTAATATTGCCTAGAGCTTGATTACATGACTAAGAAATGTTTGATTTACTGTTATCACCTTATTCCATTGGAGCAAAATTTTCTACGAATGAATTGCCTTTACTATCGCTGTCACCGGCGTCTTCACTACCAGTCTCACTAGTATCTCTACCTAACAGTTTTCTTTTTTTACCAGGTGTCAACACAACTGTTGAAGAATAGCTTCTTTACGTCTTTCCTTCTTTATTTTTTGAATTGTGGAAAGAGAAACATCACAATAATTAGCCACTCACTCATGGCTTTTGTTAAAAGGCAGGAAAAGGCATTTTTATTTAGCTTCAACTTCACAGCATTTTATTACACTGTATATTAGATTTTGTTCAGCAATGTGAATAGTTTGCCCACGTTTTCGAGAAACTAAAATTTTTCTGTTTACGGTAACAAACAGTTATATTCGTACTGTTAACCTATAAACGGTTCCATGATATATAAATATGCTCTGGGTATAGTACAAGTTGTTCTGTTTGTTGTACTGAAATTAAAGCAGTCACATATGCACACTGATGCTTTTTCCCCTTTACCACTCGTTGCAAACAAAGGCAAACTCATGAGTCAAGTAATTATACTATAATAGGTTTTTTGTTGATGATACTGCTTTCTCAATCATTTTTTCCAGTTCCGTCTTTGTGCGTTTTATGTAAGACTGCATAAACTATTGAAATTGAATTTTGTAATAGGCAGTAGCCTAATATTGTATGACTTAATAAAAGTAATGGCATTTTATTTTTACATGGCACATGAAAAAGTTCAGTAAAATAGTTTAAAATATTTATACATTAGAACTCAATAACAAGTTTTAATGTTACATAAAATTTATTTATTTTTTTCTTTTGTTGAGTTTTTCTCAAAATAAATGGCATTTTAAATAAAAGACTTATTATTTCATAAATTATTAAAGCTATTGACTTAAAAATTTTAAAAAGTTTTTACAATACTATAATCCAACTATTGTAATGAAGGACAAAATGAGTTTTTCTCCATTAAATGTAATTATTTTACAAAATCTTTTTATCTAAAATTGGAATCAATAACAATGAATACGACTTAAAAACATGAAGTTGAGAAAACGTGTCAAATGTTAACAAAAACGGGATCATGAAAAAAAATTAATAATAAATAAATTACCTTCATAGATATTGACAGCTACAGGCGTAACAATTTTCGAAACTTCATTACTAATAATAATGGCGAGTTTATAAGTCTTAGCGGTTTTAAAATAATGGATGATTGCGAATTTACAATCCATTAAAACTCTAGTGTTATCACACGTTTCGTTACCAGTGATGTTATATTCGCCAGGATACATTTTCACGCATTTAAAAAACGGTGCTGAACCATTACAACTGACACCCAGGTTTAACATGTCACCTTGTTTTAACCAATTTGTTCCCGTGAATGAAACATTCTGGACAGGATCTGTAATTTCAATGATCAAAATTAATTTAATTTATTATGTAAAATAAATATAAATAAAAGAAATAATATAAATTAATCCATTAAACCTGTTTCTCAAACGAAAAATTAAGATTTAATTGCATAATTGAAATATACATTACTAACCACCAGAATAGGGTAACAGAAAACACTTACCAATGTTTCCCTTTCGTGTATCTTGTACACACCGTCAGTAAATTAAAATTCTATAAAATTTTTTTCACATCAAAATTTAAACCTTCCTTCTCCTACTATGGTAGGTAAGGAATAGTCGATTCTTATATTTAAAACAGTCTAGCCAACTTAATCAGTTGATTGTCATATTCAATTGTGTGTTCATTAATTTTTCCCTGTTACTGTATTTATATAAAAATATAATATTTTTCCAAAATTTCAATTTCATTTTGTCTGTTATTCATTTCTAATATTTCTAGATTATTTTTTATACTTGACATAGTAATACGGCTGTTTATAATCCTACAAAGGATGTTTGATAAAAAATAAAAATAATATTAATTGCATAAATCACTCGTAAAGTCATTATTATCATTATAAACAATGAATAGATTAGGCTAACACTGGCCTGTTCCAACTTCAAACTAAAGTCATCTGCTTCTTCAGACAATATTGATGATGTTGATAAGTTGATCAACAAACATCCATGGCGAAGCACGGAGTGGCTAACCTTTTGTTGTGAATGATGACTTTCTTAGGAAAATGGTTGAAAAAATTCAAAATGTCAACATCTTCGGATAAATTTCCATAAGTTTTGAGAATTGTCTTGCATGAGATTGTACAGCAATCAACTAAGGAATCTTTGTAGGACCAACTTCATTAGCCCAAGAGTAATAAAGTGAAAACTTTGGCTGATAGTGGTAGTTCCATTAAAGAGCCTGAAGGTACCAATTTACAAATTAAGTAGTTCATCAATATATGTGATCATCTCTAATGGATCAATAAGGCAGCTTCCGTAACTTTTACGGTCTTTACACTCCTTGAAGCAAATCACCAATAGATGAAAGAATACAACACGAATGTATCACGAAACAAGACAAAATCATGGCGTGGAAAGACTCCAATAAGATCCAAAATAGTATTTAATGGATACATAGTAGAGCAAATAAGGCACTATAAATACCTTGGAACTACTGATGTCTCATAAGAAGATGAAAAGACGTGACATGAAAAATAAGCTATCTAAATTTAATAAAAAAAACAAGACGATCAATAAGACACCCAGTGGCAGTTGGGTGTTTAGTGGTAGAGACGGTGGCAGTTCCAGCCTTAACATATGACAGTGAAGCATGGGTGATAAGGAGAAGGGAGGATAGAAACATTCAAACTCGGACATGAAATTCATACGGTCTGTCAAGGGTTTACAAGATTAGACAGGAGCAGAAATGAAGACATAATGCAAAAATTGGGAATATTTCCACTCAACAAAAAAAATTAAATTCTATCATGCCCAATGGGTCGACTATTTAAAAAGAATGCCAGAAAGCCGCTTACCTGGTTTAGCTAAGATATAAAAACTAGTAGAAAGCACTGATATTGGCAGGCCGAAGAAAAGATAGGTGCCGGACAGGTAGAAATTGCCTAACCCGTGAAGAGAAGAAGAAAATCACTGACCTACTATCATTAAATGGTTTCTTGAAACACGAGTTGTTTCTACAACAATTTTCAGAGCTTGAGAGTAAAGGGACAAAACCAACCCAATCCTTTAGTAAATCAATCAATAACTTAATATTAAAAATATAAAAACAAATTAGTATAATTACCTCTTATACCAATTTTCCTTTTGAAATAACCATACGTTTCCTTGCCCGAAGGTGGTATAGTTGAGGAATTCACGCAAATATATGGCAAATCGGGACTATTGGAATAATTTTTACCGATAATAAGCGTAACATTCTTTAATAAATCAGGAACGAACTGTGGAGGTGAAACGTCTGAAGAATTATTATTAGTGTTATTATTAATTGGTAAAGTTGTAAAATTGGTAGGTGTTGGAGCAGTTTCAGAAACTTCATTTGTTTGTAAATTAATCGGTATTGGAACTAAATTAGTTATATTAGATGAAGGATCTGTAGAATTGGGAGGAGTCTGCGTTGTGATTGGCGGTTTAGATGTGGTAGTTGTTGTAGATGAGGTTGGTGGTGGTGAAGGAGTAGTTGTAGATGTAGTCGTTGTCGGAGGAGGAGGAGTTGGTTCGACATACGACGCGATAACAATCGTTTCGATATGTTTATCGGTACCCGGCTTGTCCTGTGTAATTCATATCAAATCGTAAATCATCTGATATTCCGTAATACACACAATCGACGAACCAATACGAAAGAACAGATGTCGCGTTTGTTTTTAAATAATCTGCGTCAGGTTTCGATAACGTGACTTCATGAGTAACAGGTGCTGCAGAAGATGCGTATGGTGTGCTTAATTCGATAGTGGTATTATCTTGAATTATTGTCATGTCTCCATTTAACATCACTGAAATAAAAAAAATAATAAATAAAACAAACAAACTATAGCACATATGATTTAGACATTTCTTCATTTAGTAGTCTTAAATAGGAAGCGGCAGAAATATTTCCTCAATTTAAACGGCTAATAAAAAATACATCACAGATTCTAATCAAAATTTTATTAAACCATTTGAAAGAATTAAGTTTGCCATTTAGTTAGATTTATTTTAATTTTTATCTTAATATATTTTTATTTTTAATCATGAGAAATGAAAATGTGCATCATCACTTGAGAGCACAACAGCGTTCTCTTGGAACATTTTCCAGGATAGCTTGAGAATATGCAATACAGCTGGCCCAATCACGTTCACTAAATTCCTCCACACCTACGATTTTGTATGAATGAAAGTGTAGGTCTTGGTGTAAAATTTTTCTCACTACAATCAGATATTGACAAGCTGACTGCGTGCCTACTGGCTGGATGTCTTGGAGATTGGGTTACTGCTTGCTGTAATAATTAAACGTTCTGTAGAGTTTGAGCGCTGCGAGGTCTACCGGGTGGTGTATTTTTCAAAGTCCAACCCACGACTCTAAAATATTTTATAATTAACTACAGCAATATACTTACAAGTGACATTAAAGAATTGCCTTGCACTAGTAATAGGATAATCAAATATCACTGGCCATACATGAACTGTAACTTCTACTTCATATCGCCCAGGTTTCTTGTAACTAGTACTCCAATGTGAGATATCTGATCCTTTAGTCTAAAAAAAAATTAGAAAAAATTAATCTTATAATATCAATAAAACAGTAATCTGGAAGAAAACTCATGGGAGTATAGTTCCTCCAAAAACCACTTTTCCCGAAATTACAAATTTCACTTTAGAGTCTTGAGTTACACAACAAGAAGTCCTAGAATCCTGAGCATCTTAATGAAATTTTGAAATGTGCAAATAAATTATACATCAATTTAAAGATAAATAAATTACAGTTTTATGGTCAGCAGGGGACCATATTATTCAATCATCAGAAGGGTCTTTTAACCTGTTTTCCCAAAATTTCTTCATCCTTTCCTTAATAAATGGACTTGTTGTCTATTTATTCTTGGTTGTAACATAGTTTGTTTCGTTTTAAATTCCGTGATTTTGTCCATTTTTCTTGTAGATATTTTATTGTTATTCAAAGTTCTTTCAAATCTTCTTTAATTTCTATAATCCACTTAAGGCTACTTTTACTCTCCCACAGTTCTTCTACAATTTGTCTTGACAATCTGGTTTATTATAGCCTATATAGAAAAAAGTATGCTTCAATTTTACTGACCAAAAAAAAATTGTTTTTATTGAAAATCAGTCAAAAATTGTTACTACGCATTAAAATGTTTTCTTTTGTAGTAGTTTGTTAATACTACCGAAAAATGTCCCATAGCCTCACTAAAAGACAAGAAACACATGGTTGAATAAACTAACCTATTTTCAAGGAAGTCCAGTCAGAATGTATAAGAAATGAAACTAAAACGATTTCAGTGAACTATGGAATTCTGTAAGTAATCCTAACCATGGAACTAGCCCTACTGGCAATAGTTATGTAATTGAATCTGTGATGAGGAGTTTACACTAGCTCAGGATTCACAATGTTAAGATGCATTTACAAGTTGTTGCCGACCAGGGCCGACAACACGTGGCAAAACCTTGTGGCCCTGAAAAGGGCCGTTTAATTGTGTTGGTGACCCTGAAAAGGGCCGTTGTTAAGGGTCAGAAGCGGTGACCCAGCATGGTAGAAGGAGAGCCCAAAGAGTGACAGCTCGGCTACCGGGTTCAGGCCTAGTCTTCCCTCAGCGGCAGTTGGATCCCCACTGCAGCATGGTAGTGTTGGCCCCCAGAGCCCCACAGTGTCGGGTCGGCGTAAGCCATCTGTCGATAGCGCGGCCGAGACGGTTCTCTCCGGGTCAGTGAAGGCTGACCGGTGCAGGAATGTAGCATCCGCCACCGGTAGTGTAGACCAGGGATGGTGCGTCTAGTCTCTTCTTCGGTCTGGAGCTCTTCTTTTGGTGTTCTTCTCCGGTTGAGAGTTAATTGAAGAGTGACTCTCGCGGGCCAGGGCTGTCGCTTAAATCCCTCTCCAACGAGTCTACTTTAAGGTGGAGGGGGAGGTGCTGTAGGCTCTGCGCGTCTGTAGCGCTCTGTGTGGTGGGCAGATAGTGGGACCGTCTGCAGGTGCTAATTTTGGTAGGGGAGTCGGCGACAAGGTAAAGGTACGCTTAACATCAAAAGAAATTAAAAATTATGCTATAAATTTTGTACATTAGATTTTTACTTTCTCTTACTCTACATCAATATATAGGGAAGTAAAGTATTGTTTTCATGTAAATTTTTCGAAATTGAGTTTTCAATGGAAATACATGTTTTCAGGCCACCTGAACACAAAAAACACATTTTGAGCGATTGTTCTGAGTGTGAACAAAATATCACAAGAACAGAACCGCATACAAAGGTTGTGGTAGATCAGATGACTTTAAAGAAACTGATTTTGAGAAAATCGTACGAATAAAATATTACTTCTGATGGACTGATTTTGATGAAAATGTTTGTTGGACCACCTAAATTAAGTTCTAAATTTAAATGTCACACAATATTCTGTTCTTGAGATATTTTGCTTATCCATATGCACACATGTAGTCCAATCGCTAAAAACAAATTTTTGGGGTACAGGGGGCCTGAAAACTTTTCTATATATCCTATACGCTAGAGAAAGTAATAAATCAAAGTGTGTACTTTCACAATTTAATAGGAAACATGTCCGGCAATAAGGAAAATACATTTTAAAAAATACTAGAAAATAAATAGAAGGCCTATTTGGAATATACAAACAGAAAAATACATTTATCAACTAATACAAAAAAATATGTTAATAGTAAACATTTAAAAAAACAAAAATAACACGATAGTAAAATAATGTAATTTACTATATTCATTATGACACATAAACTTGCCAGTTAAAAGTAATCTTTACATATATGATTAATCTGTATGTTTTACATCGCAAGAGACAGATAGTGTAATAAGTGTACTATTTAAATTCTTTCAAGGTTAAAATTTACGGTTAATTTTTCCAAATTTTCTTTTACAGCCACTTTGTATACTGTATAAGTAGAAAATCTGTAACCATTATATTTAAATATGTGTACATTTATTTAATTGTTAATAATTAGAGCTGCAGACAATATGTGAAAAAGAAAGAATCTTCAATCATCCCAATAAATGGAATGGATCGAGAATGTTTAAAGAATAAACAGAGATAGAATTCCAAAACAGGTTTGGAATACACACCTGAGGGAAAGAGCAGCTTGAAGCTCAACAATGTTGGAAATAATTTATTTCATCTAGATAGTTACTTTTATACGAATTTGAATGCTAGACAGTGGTTACCGGTGTACTTTGATGGTTCGGGTTCAATTAACCATACTCTCTCAGGAATGGTCGACCTGAGTCTGTACAAGACTACACCTCATTTACACGTCATACACATCATCCTCATCTCATTGGGTCATGGGGTTGCTTATTGTTCTGAATTGAACAGATTGCAATATACACAAATTAGGGATTACAAAAAAAAAACAAATAATCTAGATAGTGCCATCTAGTGGTCATTTGTAAAAATTTTAACTTTGTAATACAGTAATGATACAAAAATAACAATAATAATATCTTTTAAGTGAAACTCATGAGCCACATTGATTATGAGTACATAAGAACCTTGCTAACCTGGATCAAATGGGGCCAGGGACGATCTAAGTTAACAAAAATCTGGGTAATCCAGAGAATGAAGTGAAAACGACAAAAAAGAACATGTATTTATCTAAAATATTTTTTAAGTAGTTCAAAAATTATAACTGGCACACTTTCACCTAAAAAGAGATACCTAATATTGTATATAATAGGCTATAGTTACAAACTAGTTGGTAATAAAAAAAGGCAGTAAGCTTTTGCTGCCGAGCAATGCGATCTTGCATCCGCTTTTAGCATTAGAAGCACATTTGGCGATGTTTCAGCTTGACTCTAAAAAAAAACCATCAATTTATCTTTATTTGCTTCTGCTTCTGCACGGGTCATAACCACAGCTGGTTCACCAACACTGAATCATTTTCATTTTATGTAACATTGTATGATAACAATTTCATTCTCTGTGACTTCCGTCATTGTCAACTTGCAACCAATTATATTAATGTCTTCTGCATCAACATTGGAACAGCCATCAATATTTTTAAAAATGTCTATACGAGGTGTGGCTATTAAATAATGAGACTGACGTTGTAAAAAATTTTATTTTCATTTTATACATAATCACTTATTGCCACCTACAATATACACTCCTTCTCTATCCCTACAACGCTCCAAGCGAATTTTCCATTGTTGGAAAGTGCTGGAAGTCATCTTTTGTCAGCTCCTTCAGGACATGTGCCACTTTCTCTTTTACAGCTTCCACAGATTCAAATCTTGTCCCTTTTAATGCAGATTTCACCTTAGAGAACAGGTAGAAGATAATAATATGTGATGAAACGTGGTTTTTCACTTATGATCCGGAAACGAAGCGCCAATCCATGCACTGGAAGAGCCAAAGAAGCTCAAATGAGCAAGTCAAAATTTAAAGCAATGATGACTGTTTTTTTTTATATCCATGGGATTGTGTACCTTCACTGGGTTCCTGAAGGTCAAACAATTAATCAATATTACTACCTTAAGGTACTTTCTAAAATATGTTAAAGAGAAAGGAAAAACGCCCCGAAATGTGGAAGGTCAAATCATGGGTTCTCCACCAAGACAATGTGCCAGCTCATCCCGCGTTGTCTGTCAAGAGGTTCCTAGCCAAGTACAGCATTTCAGATTTAGAACATCCACCTTACTCACCAGATCTTCCACCATGTGACTTTTACCTGTTCCCTAAGGTGAAATCTGCATTAAAAGGGACAAGATTTGAGTCTGTGGAAGCTGTAAAAGAGAAAGCGGCACGTGTCCTGAAGGAGCTGACAGAAGATAACTTCCAGCACTGTTTCCAACAATGGAAAATTCACATGGAGTGTTGTAGGGAGAAGGAGTGTATTTTGAAGGTGACAATAAGTGGTTACTTATAATATAAAAAATTTTTTTTACAGAGGTCAGTCTCGTTATTTAATAGCCACACCTCGTACGATGTTCCACACTTTTTTCTTCTTTTTTTAATTTTATTGTTTTCTGGCAAGTCACACACACCACAACGTTTTAAATACTTAACTAAAGTTTCATTTTAAAGGAAGGGAAAGGAGACAGTTTAGTCAACAGTTAGCTGCGTAGCAATAGCAAGCGGGTTGAGCGCAATTAACTCGCCTGCTAGCAAGTGAATTCGAATAACATTCCTACTGAGAATAACAATTTATCATCAGTAAAAGAAGTCTTTATTTACTACGCTAATCAGTATATATTTTTTCCAAAACTGGTCCAAGTTAACTAGGTTCTACTGTAGTAAGAAAACCTGTATGCTATATGAATAATTTAAATTACAACTTACCACTCCTGTATGAGGAGGAATAGCATCATCTCTCCAATGAAAACTAAAAGATGAATCTGAAGTAATTTTTTGCCTATAATTATCGAAAAGTTTTGCTTCAAAGTTGATTGTCGCACCAGAAACAACTGGTCCATCATTTGAAAGTTCCACAAAATAACATTTCACTGAAACACAAACAAACTATATTTATCAAAATCACAACATTTGTTATCCTAATAAGTTTTATGGTAGAGTGGGCATTTCAGTCAACTTTCAACCTTCGGTAATGTCATAGCTAGAAGTATGGTGGAGGGGATATTTGGTTGGTTATTCCTCTCATTCGGCCACAGTGAGCCTTCTTACCGAGCCAGCAATTTATCCTCGCATGACAACTAAGCTTTGTGAACTTAAGGTGTGGTTTCGTTTGTGCGATCATCGCCTGCAGCTGCTGCATGCGTCACTGCCATTACTAATCAAATGGATTTCTTAAGAAGTGGTTCCATTTATGCGTCCAATCCAAGAGATCGCATGCGTCGGCTGCATCGACTACTTTGGCAACCAGTCACCTGCAGCAGTCGCATGCATCTGGAAGTTGAAAATGAGTTCTTCCAAAGCTGATGACACAAAACTCACTGAGTTAGCTGCAGAAAAACTACAACTATTTGATACTTCAAACTTGCTTTCATCGTCTAATAGATACAGTAAACTCTCGCTAATCCAAAATAATCGGGTTGAGCCGATTTCGGATAAGCCAGGTTTTTTAAATAATAAGAAAATGGTGTTTTAATGTAAAAAAAAATATAACTGTCCTAAAACTTTTATTCATATGATTTAATTGTCAAATATTTTCCGTACATTTTAATTCTTTTTTTGAAAAGTCAGAAATTTTTTTTTGTTTTTATTTTCCATTTGTTTTCTTACCGAAATGTTCCACCAACGTTTAACTAAAAGTACATCAGTGGGAGTCGCTTCGATGGTTTCGACCACGCATTTACGTTTACACGACATAGTTAAATATCATTTCACTTCCACTACTAGTACATAACACTAATTAGCCACAAAACAAAATGAAAAGTACATTAAGGCCAAGACACTATTGTACACATTTAACCACAATACAGTAGCTACTGTGACTGTTTGCAGAAAAGTTGATGTAACCAAAATAACCAGTAGGTCTAGTAGTAGGCTACCGCTCCAAGGAAAATACTCATATTATCGGTAAAAATCCTGTCTGGTAGTGCTGAATGTCACGTAGGCATACTTTACGTGCTACAATTTACAGTTCAGTTTGCTTAAACCGTATTTTGGTACAGAAATAAAATTTACAGTATTTATTATTTATTGCTTTTATTAAAGTATTTTATAGAAAAATTAAATTTAAAATACTGAGTATTTTTTGACGTTTCAGATAACCCGGGTTAAGACGTGCAGTTGGATCACTCGTTTCACTGCACAAACAAAACTACCCTACCTATGCGTTAGTCGCATGCGATTACTGTGCAGTAATCGAGTAATCGCATGCAATTTAGGCATACAAATTTAGGGGGGTGAGAGTTTTCTGCGAAAACTCCCACCCGCCTAAATTTATCATGCTTATTATAAACCACAGTTATCTTTCAGGTAGTAATAGTTTATAACAAACCCTTGGCCCAAGGTGTAGTGGTCAGAGCTGGCTTCTATGCCGAGGTACCGGATTTGATCCTCAGTCAGGTCTGACAATTTTTCATCTATTACCCTTCTCATCCTCTAAAATTCCAATCATTGCAAAACAGTCGAACATAAAACCCAAAAAAAATTAACCCTTGAATACGTCAGTTACACAAGTGACATTCCCGATAAGGTCTACCATTTTTTCATCTATCGCCATTTTCATCGTCTGAATTAGCAGTAACTGTAAAACAGTCAGACATAAAAAATACGAACATGACTATAGCCATAAATAAACTAAAACATTCTAGAAACTGGAAAAATACAATTTTCCCAAAATATTGACCAATAATACATAAAAATTGTCCAATTGATATAAGACTTTCACCAAAATCCTCTAAACGCATTATATTCTACCGCAAAAAACTATTAAAAAACAACAAAACGGTGTAATAATTTTTAAAATTAATTTATTTAGTCGCATTGACTGTTTGGTCATTAACGACTACCATGGATTACGTAACATTTACTGTAGGGTTTGAGATGTGAAAATTTCCAGACCCTGGCCAGGAATCGAACCTGGGACTTCCATGTGGCACGCCAATGCACTAACCACTAAACTACAGAGGTGGTCGGTATAATAAAATTGGTGGGTTTTAAGTTTTAATAAACTTTGAGCCGATTCAACTTTTAAAAATATCAAATTCAATATCAAATACCTGTATGGCTGCCTACTACTAACCCGAAGTAAATTATAACAAAATAATATGAATTCTTAGAGTTGTTATTTTTAATATGAAGTGTTGTTTGTTATTACATAAAATAAATGAGAATGCATGTTATTGTTTTGCAAAATAGGCTTAAAATCAGGCGGTCTTACTTAATGAAAAATTATTATTTTGTTTGTATAAAACCAATACAAATTAAAAAAAAAACGGCCATTTTTAGAGGGATATGAACACAATTTTTTAAAACCGAGTAGGCGTTTTAAAACTATTAGGCTGGTTTTTTTTTAATCAATTTGTCATAATATTAAGATTATTATTTTATACAACTATGTAATTTAATAAGTATTTAGTAAGGCTTCAATAAGATCAATTTTATATTAATCCAATAGAACTAGGAACTGATACCGAATTTCAAAGAAAAATCACATAAACGATTGTTTGGAAAACTAAACGGTAAACAACCTCAGATTGTGATAGTCAAAGACGATTTACAACACAAAAGGAATAAAAAGTACTGACTTAGTTTAAAAAGAAATATGTCATTGAACTATCTTTGAAGTTCTCTTTAATTTATAAGCATAATTTATCAAAGTACAGATCGAAAGCAGTCTTGGTATACTACAGCCTTATCAATGACTAACATGATTGTGATGATGTTACAAAGTAAACATAGGCCTTGGGACAAACATTCACAAAATGTACCCAATTTATTTAGTTATACTACGTCCGGCAAAACATACATAATATGCATTTTGTACAAACAATTACTCAAATCCATATGGTCATTTTATTCTATCGATATTAATGAATCGTATTTATTAAACGTAAATAAACAAGACTGATCGCATGATAGGTTAGTGCAAATGACGAGAAAGTTTTGAGGTTAAAGTTATCTATCACTTTTTTATCAATTATATGAACCAAATAGTACATGATAAAGTTAATAATTTTGATTATCGACGATCGAAATTACACTAAAATTTAAAAATAATACGCATTAACATGAAATGAACATAGGCACAAACCAACTGAGATTCGAAAATGGAAACTTACCTAAATGCAGGCAATAACAATAAATAAATAAAATTAACACTAGTTTTCTCATTGTTAAACTTTACACGGAACCCATATATACAATAACGCCCGACAAGAAAAACTATAAAGAACAAAATTAAAATAAACACTGCACTCCGGACCTTTGTGATGTCAAAATCTGTTTGCTATTCGTCAGTGCCGACTTTATTTCATTGACGGCACCGACATCACTGAACAAACATATATCATTTTATCTCTCATTTTATAGTAGCTTGAAGTTTCAAGACGCAATTAAAATTTTAATGTATGAAGATATTAAATTGTATCCTAAAATAGTAAATTATTGTTTTTATATCAGAAAGTAAACAAAAAATTTTTTGTTGTGGAATTTCAAGTATGTGGTTATGAATGATAACTTTGCATCTGTCGAGTTAACCTGTACGTCTTTGATCGTATTTATAAAATGTTTATTATGCATTTATTGCAATTGAATAAAAATTGTATTTAAATGAAATGAAAGTGAAGTAAAAAGTTATTCAAAGTGTTATTTACAGCTGTCAAATTAAGTGACAAATGGATGAACTGTATTCCGAACCTAATACATTTGGGGACTGTGATTTTACGTCTTATGCTTATCTAATTTTATCAATAGTATTGTCAATATTTGGTTCTTTTATAACAGTTGTAGCTCTTGGTGGAACTGATGATTACATATTTTCACATTTAGGCCATATGTGGTTGGTTGGGCCATTGTTTATATGTTCTGGAATGATGATGGGCATTAAAACTGTGTTGTATTTGAGAAGAAAAAGTGTAATCCAAATGTTATTAAGACAGCGCGCACTTTTAAGAGTAAGTTTGAACGGGTTTCTCATTCATTTAAAACAAAATACAGTTGTAAACTTTTTAAATCAAAGTTATGTACATCAATTTCAGTAAAGATTATCTGGGTGCTAATGTATTATTACCCTTAATTTAAGCAGCATTGTTTTTGTGGTTGGCTTTGGCAACGTTTGGTGTAGCTATTGTTTACGTTAATTTACCAAATCATGTGAGAGTTGTAAGAAAGTTAAGCTTTTTAGGTGTCATTGATGTAGATGGTCATTTCATAACAGTTAGAACTTGTGCTGATGTTCTGAGTTAAAAAGAATGTCACTATTTAATAATAATTATCATAATAAAAAGGGTTATTTTTATTTTATCTTCAACTGTAAGAAAAGTAAACTAACATACTTGTTTTGTTTACTTTAATGATCCTGAACTCTGTGATCAAATCTATATTGTATGTATCAGTGACAAAGAAGTCTACCGAAGTCTATTTTGCACAAATTTAGCAATTTTAAATACATTTAAAAAGTGTTAAATATTAAGAAACAGTTTTTTATTAAAATTTATGATCTGAATTGGATTGACCCATAGTATTGCAGATTTTTTTACTCTGCAATTTTTTAAAAACTATATTAATACTGCCCCATTAAGAAAGAAGGCAGTAAGTGCAAAAAGCTGAAGTGTGGAACAATGGCTTTAAAGTATTTTCAACTGTAAAACAATTATTAATGTAACATCATGATTTTGTGAGATATGTGGTAAAAAGGGAAGTTTTTTAACTTTTTTTTACATTAAAAATTAAAACAAAGTCAATTACAACAATTAAAAAAGCAGATACTGCTTTAATAATCAGCAGTAGTAATTATATAAATACTAAGGAAAAAAGTGGATACTGCTTTTTTGCTTAGTAAACATAACTGGTTGATTGGACGGGGTTGATTGGAGGCTTTTTTAGTTAGTTCACTAGATTACTCGTGGTCCAAAACATAAGAATACATATAAATCTCAAAATCGAGAAATTTGCAGTTGCTGCCTTTTTTCTTGGCAGGGCAGAATAGGCCTACCTCTGTGGTAGTTTTTTTAAAGTTAATATGTAAAATTTTTGTTGTTTTTTAGGTCAACAGCCGAAAGGCTGGTTTGAACCTCTAGAGGTTTTACTAAGTAAAACGAGGAGTGAGGTGGTTTACCGTTGCCTTCCTCACTGAGTAGAAAAGTATGCTTATCAGCATGCCGGGCCCTCTGAAAAGCACATATTTTCCACTCTGCAAATGACACCTTCACTTCATTCACCACAGGGTCTGGCTGTACAATGAAATTCATTACTTTCAGAGGAGATAACTCTGATTAGTGTCTTTTACACCTCTACCTCTTCTGTTCTTAAATGATTCAGTCATTTAATTGGCTGACCATGTGATAAGAAACAGAACTATTTATTTTAGCCCTGCAAATTTTTATTAAAGGGTAATTATAATTAACTTACATTCATGTTGTTTGTTTTCTCCAGGGATTGCAAGAGATAACACAGCAAGCTCGACCTCAATCTGGACCCTGTATTGTAAGAAACTCCAGTACGTTAACGTTACCACCTGCGTATGATTTGTTGATGGGTGCTACCGGAAATCATGGAGGTCCATCTGAAGCACCTCCTCCTACGTACGAAGAAGCCATGTTTCTTATCGATGAAAAATTAAAAACCGTTTTAGAATGTAATGCGTCACATTCTCTCACAAAGTAAGTTTGTTGAAGCGGTTTTTACCGTTTATTTTGTTTTATCGTTATTGATTAAAATATGTTTTAAGCATTTGAAAATGCTCTTTGTACTTTCTCTTGCCTATATGAATATATAGGAAGGAAAGTATTGTTTTCATGTCGATTTTTCGAAATCGAGTTTTCACTGGATCTACACGTTTTCAGACCCCCTGAACCCAAAAAACATGTTATTAGCGATTGGTCTGGGTGTGTGTGAACAGAATATCTCAAGAATAAAAAATCGTATGTACTTGAAACTTAAAACTTAAGTTAGATACCACTGGAGGACCCCACACAAACATTTTCATCAAAATCGGTCAATCGGAGGTAGTAGTTTATTCGTGTCATTTTGCACTTTTGCGATTTTTCAAAACCAGCTTCTATTTTTTTTTAAAAATCGCCACATTTACTACATTTTTTATGCTCTACTAGACAAGATAGGCACCATGTCTGCTGAAATTCTTGGTGAGGCTTTTTTCTCGTTAAAAATTGTTTTATTTTAAGATTGCGACTTTAATATGAATTTTAGCGCAAAAATGTATCTAGTTAAAGTTGTATGGAATTTAAAATCCTACAACTTTTATTTCAAATATTTTTTGTATAACGCTTAGTTTAACGGTAATTAGCGATTTTGTGTTTTTTTCTCATGAAAACGTGTAAAAAATCAGTTTTTTAAGATTTCAGCCTTATTATGCATGTTACGACCAAAGTGTATATAATCAAATTTGTAGGAAATTGAAAGATCTACAACTTTTATTTAAAGCTTTTTTCCCTACAGAACCTAGTTTAGCGTGAATGAGAGATAGTATTTTTAAGCTAAACTTAGGTTGATTTTCATTTTGCGTCTTTTACTCATGATTAAAGTGAGTTTATGCTTATTGAGGTATTTTTGTTTATTTCTAATGTTTTATTACTAATGTTAGGTTGTAATGTTCAATATTTTCACACCAGATTTTTCTGGTATAGGCAAGTGAACAAGAACTGTAAAAAGTTTCTTGGAATTTCTGATTGGCTTACCTGTTAGGAATGAATCCATGATTCTGTACAGCATAATCATGTATAGTATTTGAGTCCTGAGGCCTTTGGTTTTACCAAGAGGTAAAAGGACGAAAGCATCAGTGCGCATGTGCGACTGCTTTGGTACCAGTTCGCCAACACAACAACGTAAACCATACTTAGAGGACATATAGTATATTACAAAACCTTTTGTAGGTTAATTGTACAAATAAGACTGTTTTTTTTATCGTAAAACGAAATTTCCCGCTCCTCGAAAACCCAGTCGAACTGTTCACAGTGCTGAACAAAATCTAATATCCAATGTAATAAAATGTTGTGAAGTTGAAGCTAAAAAAAATACCTTTCCTTAGCTTTCCCAGCTTAACTCTTAGGGCCTAATAAAGAAAATAAACAGCTTACATTTCTCTCATTTTGACTTTCTCTTGACCTATATGTAATGTAGGAAAAGAAAGTATTGTTTTGTAGAAGAGTTTTCATCGGAGATATACTATTTCATGATCTCTGAACCCAGAGAACACATTTTTACTGATTGGGGTGTGTTTTTGCACACGTGCATGTGTGTGAACGAAATATCTCAAGAACAGCATATCATACAAAGTTAAAACTTGGAACTTAAGTTTGATACTACCCTTAGAAAGACCCAACCAAAACATTTTCATAAAAATTGGTCAACCAGAAATAGTAGTTCATTTGGGCAACTTTTCTTCTTGTTTAAAATTTTCTCAAAAACGGCTCCTATTATTTTTTTTAAAATCGCTTCATTTAATACATTTTTGTCTACAAAATACGGTAAGCTACACATCTGCTGAAATTTGTGTGGGCTGTGCTTTCATAGAAAAAACTTTTTTTTGAGATTGCTGCTTTAATATGCATTTTTACCCTACAACGGGCAGGCATTGATTTTTCGATGCGTGGATCGTTTTCTGTACCGGCAGCATCGATCAACAATGCATTAGTTTTGAAATTATGACTTAAAAACTGTATTGCATAACCACAGCAAGTAATAAAGATTTTTAATCAGAAAATTCAGCTTTATAAAATAAAAATATTTTTGTTTTTTAAAAGTGGTTGTTGTTGATAATGAAATTTAACGAAATTTATGTATTCTCATGGAAGTCAGTTGGTGTTTACTTGTTATCATCTGCTTTGCAAAGGTCGTTCGCATTTACTCGTGTTCGTTTGTTTATTAGTTATTATAAATATATTCATTTAGATTTGTTTACGATAATCATCGATTATGATTTTATTATTATTAGTTATTGTGCAATTCGTTGTTTTGGTGATGTTTATGGAACTAAACTGATTTCGTAGTAACTCAACTCGCAAGTGTTTGTGTTTTATAGGTTAAGTTTTATTTATTATTATTTCATCATGAATTTCAAAGTAAATAAAGAAATAGGCGATTTAGTAAATAGTGTGCTTGATGAAAGGGTTACCGATGAGAGCCCTAATATCAGCTTTTGTATAGTGTTTTTTTTATTTGCTTTTGAACTGTATATTTATCATTTATGCGTCGACATGAAAATATTTAGTTATGTAGTATTCTTGTATTATTGACTATAGAAAAAAAAGTTTTCAGTGCATCAACACAATATTTATATCATATTCTGCAGAACAAAAACTCTACAAAGTGGCTATAATGGAATTCTTGTAAAAAATTATTATTTGTTTCAATTTTAGGGAGTAAGAGAGGTTAATTATAACCGTATTCGTATATGTAGTGAATGGGGGGGAGTAATAGAGGGACCCCTAAATATTTAATTTTTAATAATAGTACATAAATATTTAAGATTTTCTGAGCATTTTGATGTATGATATGTGTTACCAAGATTATAAAATGATTTTAAAATAAATAATTTAATAACATCTTACATTTGGCACATTTTCTGGTGCCGGTTATGATAAAATAGGCCACCGATCGTTGGGTTAGGCAAAAGTTGTAGAAAATTACAAAACCTAAAACTTTTATTTCAAATAGTTTTTTTACAGTGATTAGTTAATTGTCAATTAGTAATTTTCTGTATTTTCCCAATGAAATTAGTAAAAGGAGAGGTTTTTTAAGGCTGTGGCCTTAGTAGTGATGCATTTTATGACAAAAGTATGTATAGAGTTATAGAAAATTAAATAAACCTACGACTTTTATTTGAAGCAATGCTTTTCCTACAGAGCTTAGTTGAGCAACATTTATTAATGATTTCCTTATATTGAAGTCGAATAGACGTAAGTTCTCATTTAGCGTCATTCACTCATGATTCACTTTAGGTTATGTTTTTCGTTATATACATCGTTTATTCACAATTAAAATATGTAGGTTATATTTTTCATTATTTACATTGGCAAAAGAAAATCGTTAGTTTCACACCATATTTTTGTAATTATTATCCTCATTTTTAGTAATTTTCATATTTTTTCTATTTTTTAGCCCGGAAAATTCAAGACAGAAAGAAAATGAATAGCTTAGTCATATTGTTTTGTCAATTAAAATAGGCCTCCTTATGAACACAATGAATTTACATTATCCCAAATGTATGAAAACCAAAGTACAGGTGATGATGATAATGGCATTTGTGTTCAAAAATTTGTTTGTCTGCTTTAAAGGCCTTTTTTTGAAGATCTTGTTTGTAATCAGGCTCGTTTGGATTGTTGGAACGTGACAGGTAATCAGTTTTTCTAATATTACTTACATAATATGTAGGGTGATTCAAAACTATACGGCAATCTCTTGGGATCTCATTCTATAGCTAAATATAAGAAAAAAAGTTCATATAAACATATGCCTGAAAACGCTTAGTTAGCGAGTTACGGGTAACAAAAAATTTCACCTAGAACTCTGTACCCTCGGTGAAGTAAGGCCGTATAAGAATGTTAAAGGTAGTTATAAAGATACAAATATGATTGTTTCTTATGTTTTTTAATCTGAAAAATTGAATAAAATTGGTTTCAGAGCTGTAAATGCAATACTTTCAGAGATATCTTACATAAAACACAATAATTGGTGCAAAGAAATAACACATTTTTGTGTTTAACGTAAGATTACTTCCATAAATGATAAATAAAGGTGTATTATTTCTTAAATAAATTTGTAGAAAATTTAATTCTGAAAAGATTCATGTGAATTACTCAGGAAATAAATGAATAATAGATACTGAAATTCGCTTTATTTAAAATCAAAACAGACGCACCTAAAATGCACATTCTTAACTGCATAAAATATTAGGTTGGGAGTAACAGCTGATAATGATCAGCTGTTACTCCTACCTAGATATTAGTTAATATTTTTATGCAGTTAAGAATGTGCGTTTTATGTGCGACTGTTTTGATTTTAAATAAAGCAAAATTTCAATATCTATTATTCATTTTTTCATGAGTAATTCACATGAATCTTTTCAGAATTAAATTTTCTACAAATTTATATAAGAAAAATACACCTTTATTTACCATTTATGGAAGTAATCTTACGTTGTTAGAGCCTTGATGGCAGGAGTTTTGAAAATAACCCAAAATAAATTGGATAAAACGAGTTAAGCGGTAAGCCGACTTGTAACTGTAGGACATCAACCCACTATGCACGACACATGGCAGATTAATGTAAACTGAAGCATAAACGACTTATTCCGGAGGACCTAGTTTCATTTAATGGCGCCAGAAACCAACGGCGGAACGACTGAATAAGCAAGATACAACGATGGAAAATACACTGAGGGAGACAAAGGTAAAACGATAAGTAGCTGCTGGAACAGCAGGACATCACTGGTCAACTCAAACACAAAATTAGAAAGCGTACAACAAAATAGACTAATTCGCTTACCTGTTGAATGGCCTGAAGTGGAGAAACGGGGTCCACGCGACACGTGTCCGGGGTTCGATTCACACTGTAACTTTAATGTTTGATACGAAAACAAGAACAATTGTAAATGATTATAAATTACACACATAAGTAAAATCACACTTGAAATGATGTATGGTACATCAGAAACGAACGAAGCATAACGACAATTGCAGAAGCGACGCCATAGGATGGCCGGCGCAGCGGAGGCACGAACAGTCTACATGCCGCAGAATCCAACCAGTGAGTGTGTTGACCGGGAAGATAGGAATGTGAGTAGAGGGAGAATGATTACGTCATGAACTGAGATCACCATCGGAAATCAAGACAAGTATACAGACAGAGGCGGGAAAAAGGTTATTAATACAAAATCAGTGTATTTAACGACGATAATAAAAGCGGGGAAATACGAATCACTTAACGGGGGTGCGATTGGCCTTAACATACCGCCCGCCTAAATCGATGAAAGCGATTTACAGAAACAAAACTAGCAGAGAAGATCGAAGAATGAAGCCGCCCGCCCTGAAACAACCAGGGAGCGGAAAACGCAGGAAGAAGACGAAGAATGAAGCCGCCCGCCCTGAAGCAACAGGGAGCGGAAAACGTAGCAAACGAAGAGTACGAAGCAAAGAAGACGACGAAGAAGAATCGAATGAAGAGAAGAACGGAGCATCTTGAGGTGGCGTGACAAACGCACGGGTTTGCCCGGCCAACGACGAACGGAACATCTTCCACGGCTCGCGCGGAAGCCAACGAGAAAGCGGAGTATCTTGATGTGATTGTCAACGAGGGTTGACAACCAGAAGCGACGCAGAAGAAGAAACGAAGAAAAAAGACGACGAACGAAGAGAACAAGCGAAGAACGAAAACGAGCGACGAACAAAACGAATGGAGATGAGGTGAGCGTGAAACGAGGTGAGAACGGCGGAGAAGTTAGTTGCCCAAAGGCAGAGCTAACTGATAAGCGGGTTGCGAAACGAATTGACGAGCAGGCGAACAATGTTGGCGAGAATCGAGAGTTGCGGTACGGCGAACTTCACTAACCAGTTGTGAGTGAATCCGTGATTGAGGTTGAGACGACGAGCGAGAGTTGCGAAGATCACACCAAGCATTGAACGAGCGAAGAGAGTTGAGATTACAATTATTCACCGGTTGTGAATAATGTGGACGACGATTGGGGCCCCGCCCGCCAAGAGGGGCTAAAGGCGTGCGAAGAGAGCTAGCAGAACATGAAACGACTGAGGAGGGCCGGTTGCCCTTTAGCGAAGCGACTTGCAGCGGTTGATCGAGAGTGTTTGCGAGAGACGACGAGAAGCGATGATTTGAGATGAGTTGGTTAGCCGTAGAATCGCCTGAGGCGAACGTAGTAGGTTTTATTGGCGAATTAGCGATGATGCAGCGAGATGCGAAGCGGTTTGGCGAAGAATTGACTGAAGACGACTCGGTGGAGGCCTTCAGTACAGACTTGAATCGAGGCGTTGACTTGAAGCGAGGCGCAGAGTTGAAGCGACGAATTGGCGTAGTACCAGCAGCAAGATCGGTCGAGATACTGGCGGAGTCAGTAGACGAAGCGAGACGAGGATCAACAGCGATGATCTCGGACGAAGCGGTGAAACGATTTGAAGGCGAAGAGACAGAAGTATGGTGAAGACGATTAGTTGAAGCAGAAGGGCGATTCGAATTATTGTTGAATACAGGCGAAGCGAGTAGGCAGCTAGGTGGCTGGACGATAGAAGCGATAGATTCACTGATTACAGGGTTTGAGGTGACATCGAGGTTGATTGATGACTTAGCAGGAACGATAGTTTGTTGGTCAGCGACGATAATTTGAAGCGAAGATGAATTTTTATTTGACGAGTGATTTTGAACAGCAGGCGATGTGAGATTAACATCAGTAGCAGGCGACGAGACTTGAGCGTTGTTAGCGAAAACAGATGTTAAGAGCGAATCGTTACTTGAAGCAGAACTAAGTGGTTGTAGTTCGGGCAATTTTCCGAATACTACATAACCAAATACGGTTGATAAAGCGGATGGAGTACCTTTAATTAAAGGCGTTTTACTAAAATCGAGAATTTCTGAAAAACAATCAGCGCCAAGCAGTAAATCTACTGAATTGGGGCTGCGGAAGCGAAAATCAGCTAGCAGATGTTGTGAAAACTGTTCACCGACTGACTTATGAATTCGAGAAGCAGGTAGGCGGTCTGATATTTTGTTAATAACAGTAGCCTGAAGCGGAAGGCGAAAGTTAGAATTTTGCGGCGACAGAATTGTAAAATTTGTAATACCTTTAACTGAGGTGACTTCGGCTGAAATGCCTTGCAGGCGTTTAGAAGTAGGAACGATGTCGAGTTGCAGTGAACGAGCGGCGTTGTATGTTAAGATGCTGGACTGAGATCCATTGTCGATCACAGCGCGAAGCGGAACGATTTTGCCGGATGAATCGACAGCATGAACGATAGCAGTACCTAGCAGCGCAGTTTGGCCGTTAAGTCGACATGAAAGTGAATAATCGGCAGGTTGGTTAACAATAATGGACGAGGACGACGAATTTGAAGTAACTACCGGCTTATCAGCACAGCAGGTAGTACAAGAATTAATTGGCGGAGTTGCGATAGTATTAGCTTGAATCGGCGGCGAAGAATTTACAAGTAGGCATCCAGTAGCCGGTGAATCGGTGTCCGGATGTACGGCAGGATGATACGGACTAGCAGTTGGCGAATTATGCGAATTAACAACAGAAGCGGTGGACGAATTAGATTTTTGAGGGCTGCGATCAATATGCAGCAACGTATTGTGCGATTTTGACTGGCAGATACGACAATGTTTATTTGAGCTACAATTGCGGCGATCGTGTCGCCCGAAGCAGGCAAAACAAAGTTTAAGGCGAGAAATAATTTTGTAGCGATTATCTACATTTTGTGCAAGAAATTCACTACAGTTGTGAATTGAATGAAAGTGAGATTCGCACGACAGACATTTGAGTGAATTTGATTTGACGAAAAACGAAGGTATATTGTGAGAAACAGAAGACGGTGAAACAGAATTACGATTAATTTGTACAGAATTGGAATCATCGGTTACCGGGTTAGCTGAGTCCGGTTGATCGAGGTTTGAATCGCTGGAGTGCGAAGAACTAGCGTTATCTGTAGGTTGAGAAGAATTCGAGAGTTCGAAAGCATGCATTTTAGCGGTAACGAATGACATTAAGGCCTCGTATGTAGGCACGGCTGAATTAGGATTTGAATCCTCGAACGCTTGCTTTGTTACAGGATCCAAATTAGAATAGGCTATCTCAAAAAGTAAATATTCAAGTAAATTTATATTTAACAGACGTAAGGCTCCGATTGATGATTCGTGGATATTAAGAAAACCTTTTAACGATTGATAGGACGGAGTGTCAGATTTAACGAAATTGAATATCTGATTTAAGTGAACATTTGCTATGCGCCTTGAGTTGGAGTAGCGCTCAACAATTAAATTGTACGCTAACGTATAATTTTCAAGCGAGAGAGGCAGGTGTTCTATTAGACGCAGTGGTTCACCGACTAATGAGCACCTCAAATAATGAAGTTTTTGAACAAATGATAACTCAGAATTATTGTGAATTAAATCATTGAACAAGCTGATGAAATTCTGGAATTTCGCAACATCTCCATCAAATGAAGGTAGGCGAATTCGAGGTAATTGTATTAATTGCGAATTAGAAGACTTGACTTGATTTGGTAAAACGATTGTATTGTCCAGAGATTCAATTAATTTTTGGGCACGATCAATTAACTGGAAATAATGAGTTTCGAAAGCAGTGCGTTCTGATTCGAAATCTGCTTCGGGTTGAAGTAATTCGATGTTCGTTTGTATCTGTTCAAAGTCACACCAGAGATCTAAGAATTTGTCAAGTCGTAATTTGACTTGGTTAACTTCAACGTCAGATTGAAGAAAATTATTAAAACGAGAAAGATGATTATTAACAACGTTGCGTTTTTTGATTAAAGATTGTAAATCGTCCATGTTGAAAATAATGAACGAAGACAACGAGCGAAAAATAAATAATAGAATGTAAACAAAACACAGCTGTTTATTGAATCTAGGTTAGTTGCAACTGAGATGTATACGTTGCAGACGACGCAAGTGAAGTGATTCTCTCAGCGCTAGCAGTAACGACGGGCAGCACGAGAGAGAGCGAATGAGAGAGAGGGCACGCATGCGCTGTAAGCTGCGTGAACCAGTTAACAAGAACGAAGGAAAAAATGGCGACTCTAGCCAAATTCTGGCCGTGTCGAAAGATATAGCACTGAACCGATCTACTGTGACGTCAACATAGCGTTGGTTGCAACTTGTATTGAATGAACGCGTCACAACACTGATAATGCGTTGCATTTGTTATGCAACTTAACCCCGTATTTTTTAACTGAATAAATGAAATTGTTTTTAATATTAATATTTTTATTAATGTTTTTATTAATATATTGAACACATGTAAGACACGAAACACAATAAATGACACGATGAATGTAATGTAACACCATGCAACAACGAATTAAACAAAATACTGAAATTGTTGACGATTGAAAAATTAAGACAATAGACTGTATTTCCAAATATGCACTGATAAATATCCTGCCCGGAACGGACCAAATGTTAGAGCCTTGATGGCAGGAGTTTTGAAAATAACCCAAAATAAATTGGATAAAACGAGTTAAGCGGTAAGCCGACTTGTAACTGTAGGACATCAACCCACTATGCACGACACATGGCAGATTAATGTAAACTGAAGCATAAACGACTTATTCCGGAGGACCTAGTTTCATTTAATGGCGCCAGAAACCAACGGCGGAACGACTGAATAAGCAAGATACAACGATGGAAAATACACTGAGGGAGACAAAGGTAAAACGATAAGTAGCTGCTGGAACAGCAGGACATCACTGGTCAACTCAAACACAAAATTAGAAAGCGTACAACAAAATAGACTAATTCGCTTACCTGTTGAATGGCCTGAAGTGGAGAAACGGGGTCCACGCGACACGTGTCCGGGGTTCGATTCACACTGTAACTTTAATGTTTGATACGAAAACAAGAACAATTGTAAATGATTATAAATTACACACATAAGTAAAATCACACTTGAAATGATGTATGGTACATCAGAAACGAACGAAGCATAACGACAATTGCAGAAGCGACGCCATAGGATGGCCGGCGCAGCGGAGGCACGAACAGTCTACATGCCGCAGAATCCAACCAGTGAGTGTGTTGACCGGGAAGATAGGAATGTGAGTAGAGGGAGAATGATTACGTCATGAACTGAGATCACCATCGGAAATCAAGACAAGTATACAGACAGAGGCGGGAAAAAGGTTATTAATACAAAATCAGTGTATTTAACGACGATAATAAAAGCGGGGAAATACGAATCACTTAACGGGGGTGCGATTGGCCTTAACATACGTTAAACACAAAAATGTGTTATTTCTTTGCACCAATTCTTGTATTTTAGCTAAGATATCTCTGAAAGTACTGTATTGCATTTACAGCTCTGAAACCAATTTTATTCAAATTTTTAGATTAAAAAACATAAGAAACAATCGTATTTGTATCTTTGTAACTACCTTTAACATTTTTATACGGCCTTACTTCACCGAGGGTACAGAGTTCTAGGTGAAATTTTTCGCTTCCCGTAACTCGCTAACTAAGCGTTTTCAGGCATGTGTTTATATGATTTTTTATTCTTATTTTTAGCTATTGAATGAGATCCCAAGAGATTGCCGTATAGTTTTGAATCACCTATATAATTTTACTTTAGTTTTACATTAATTATTGTATGAAAAGATTTATTTTGTGACTCAAATTTTTTGGGATTTCCATTTTTGTGCATCCCAAAAACAGGTTTTGTCTATTTTAACTTTTAATTTCAAATGTACTACAACTAATTTTTAAAAATTAGGAACACTTTCTTCAGCAATATTGTCCCCCCCTTCCAAGTAATTACCAAAATTATACACCATCCATCACTCCTTTCTTGGTTTTCGTAGCTTCCTTTAATTTTTACAGATGAATGTGCCATATGAGTTATCTTTCTTCAATTTTATCAGTTGGTATTTGTGCGAGGTCCATATGATTGGCATTTAATTTTTGTTGCTAACATGAAATATTTAAAAGAACAGTTATGAGTTAATAAGATAATAATGTAGTAAGCTTATCTTGCCCATAACAGGCAGGTGGAGTGTTAAATTATTTGCACTCGATCTGCTAGTTTCAGAGCTACAAAAAATAGTTTCGTTTCTTATCACATGGTCAGCCTATATATGAATAAAACATTTAAGAACAGAAGAGAACAGAAGAAGAGTGTAAAAGACACTATACCCTAACAAACTAAAGACTGTAGATGAGATCTAGCCAATAACAGCCAAGGTCGGGTGTGAGGTTGCCCCTTCGCTAAGTCACACTCTGTTCTACCCAACTCCAGCTGACTTTTTGTTAAGTTGTCATCCACAGTAGAACCACAACGTGACAACGCAGGATAAGATTAACGAAAGTCAATTGGCTCTGTGCTGTGATCTAGGTCACTATGCTCCCCCTTCATCTGCAGTTTCTAGTTCGTTAAGCTATAGTCACAGTTATCTCATCTGAGAGTAATGAATTTCATCACTATACAGCCAAACCCTGTGGTGAATGAAGTGAAGATGTCATTTGCTGGGTGGAAAGTGGATGATTTTCTCAGGGCCTGGCATGCTGATAAGCATAACCTAATTTTCCTTTCAGTGAGGAAGGTATGGTAAACCTCATCACTCCTCGTTTTACTTAGTAAAGCCTGTAGAGGTTCAACCCAGGCTTTTTGGCTGATGACTTAAACAACTACAGTTGAGCCGTTGTTAGTTTGCTCCTACTGTCAACAAACAAAAGCCACCTACTACAGGGTGCACGCTAGAGTCTGCGACTTTACAGATGTCGTAATCCTATTAAGTTAATAAGTACTTAAAGTATTTAAAACATCAGTCATGATATGATGTAGGCTTAATAATTTCATTTAGAAAAATACTTTTAAAAGTATTTTGTTGTTACTTTTTAATCAGCGTGTACACATTTTGATATAATGCGCATGCTCAGTGACGTCATTGTTTGTTTACATTAGGAGCAAACCAAAAAAGGCTGGACTGTACATAAGCTTACAAAGTTTATTAAAGCCAAAATCTGTTCTTAAGTTGCTTGGACGTTCAGTTGACACAATAGAGCAGTATAGGACCGTGTATTTCTTATGGAGCTCTGTCTGCTACTAGCACATACACAAACATCGGCTTTCTAGATCAATCAATGCCATCATAACTAATAACATTCCCCTCCTACCACGCCCTATCGATAACAAACCTTTAAAATGTAGAGTAGTCTGTATGACTATTAATTAGTAATTAACACTATATAAGTTTATAATACTCAACTTCATATGCGGATTACAACTGTGAAAATATTTTTTCCGATATCTGTACTGGGAAAGATTTTTTAGATTTGTAATAACCGATTGCATCATTTGTTTACATTCATCATGCAGTGTTTAGAAAGTGTGGCGAGGGAATGTGGAGAAGGCACAGTTAAATAGATAAGATATTCATTTTAACCCCCCTAATAGAAGAAATGTTTTTACGGTTTTTTGATTTTATACAATTCATTAAAGATTGTACATAATACACAATTTTTTTCCAGCTAAGCAAAACTTGAATTGTAGTTCTACCTTAAAAATAGGTGTTCTATAGAGATTTAAAAAATGTATTTATAAGCATCCAGATGCCTTTAATATTGATGTTTTTAGTGTCGCTTATAGCATTGACGATTCCCATAAGATCCATTGTCAACTGAACGTCCAAACGACTATAGGGATAGTAGTATGTCTCAGGATTTACTGTGTGAATTTATTTGTTTGGGCCAGCTAGTTTGTTTTATTTCTTACTTTTGTGAATACAGTAATTGTATTTGTTTGTTTTGTTTCTTCTTCTGTTATAGGTAGTCAGCCTTAATCTTATTATTAATACCAATTAATATTCATGACTGGAATGTTTGAGTTGAAGTGATTTTGAGCGAGTATATTCTTCTCCATAGTTATCTTATGGTGCAGATACCATGTCTTATATATATTTTATAAAAGAAATATTATTTATGTTGTATATAGAAAATATGATGCAATGTATAGTTAATAGAGTGAATGAATTAAATAATTATGTGTGAGTTTTATTCTAGTATATTCTAGTATTAAGGCTGTTTTAAAGATGTTTTAAATTTTGCAAATTTTTGAGTTTTCTTTTAGTTAAAATCTAGTTTGTACGATGATTCATTTTAGTTTCATTAATATATTAAAGCTTTGAGTATTTTTCACTGCCTCAAAAAATATTTTATGCATCGAAACTTTCCCAATAGGAGTTAATGTGAAGTATGAAATAATTGTTTAGTAGACTTCTGATTATTTGGCACATTCAGAACTTTTCTGGTACCAGATTACCGGATCATCAGGCGGTACCATGGGTAATCGGTGAATCATAATTCATACACCTGTAACATGATATTAGAACGCAAATATAGTATTGTAGCTTTTACTGGGAACATAAGGATGAATGTTCTAACTCAAAAACTACTAAGCAGTACAGAAAAAATCTTATTTTTTATTGTACACTACATTTTAAATACAATACAGTACATTAATACACCAACATAACTACAGACGACCTACGATTAACTTTTAATTGAGATACAGTACAGTATATTAGAGTTTTTAGTTCAGTCCTATTGTAATTTTTAAATTTACATATATTTTAAAAAATCTAGTAGGCTTACTGCATTACCAAACCACAATGAACAAGCATATTTCTGCCCATAGTAACATAAAACAGTAACGTAAAACCAAGTAACATAAAACAGATTTATTGTATGTACACATGCATAATGGTGTTTGACCATGAGATACTCCAGACCATTGGAGGCTGATTTTTTGGAAGTCTGCTGTATATGAAACATGGTGGATGAAACACATTACTCATAATGAAAATATATGACATGTTATAGGACATACAAAAGTAAAAATAAAACTTATCTTTTCATTGTAATGCAGTTATAATGGAAACCAAAAATTAATTTCAGTAAGAAAATTTAAGAATGAGTCTATGATTTTGTAAAAGCACTGTAGGTAGGCTTTAATTTTTATTAATATTGAATTATTGTACTAATGAACATTTATTAACAAATTACTAAATGTGATTGGAAAATGGTTTTATTCATAAATTAATCGCGGGCTATTGACTGATATATCCGCCAAAAAATCTTTCCCACAGGTCGTTTTGCAGATGTTATCTGCATACAGCTTTGAATGGATGTAGTCGTTTAGCAGATACATTTACAAATTAAATAAAAAATGATTTTAACTAAAATTTTTCTTATTAGTCACCAAAATATCTAAATATTCAAGGAAATTTGTACCTGCAGAAGTACTGCCCACCAGTGTTTCATAGCTGCTATTGTGGTATATTCGTCAAATTTAATTGAAATATTTATTTAAACAATCTTTGTGCTTGTCGTTATTTGTTTTATCCTTTTATTCAACGTACAAACAATTTTTTTAGTGAGTTCTATTTACTGATATATCCACATAAGTCATGTCACTCTGTATGAAAAACGGATGTATCTGCATTCATAATTATTGAGTTATAAGGAAGTGAAGAGAAAAATATATGATGAAATTTGCACCTTTTAAAACAGTTTTCTATCTTGGAAAACATTAGAAATTTTTTTTACCTAAGTCTATAATTAAATGCATCTGTGTATTTATCTTCATCGGAGGGCCTCAGTATGGTAGATATGTATCTAAGAAGTAAGTGGTGTTGACTCCATTTCTGTGATTTTTAAGGAAAGCCAAAAAATAAATAAATTTATTTTCATTGTTGTGATAAAAGTTTGTAATTTTTAGAAACTTGAAATTTACACCCAAAATAGTTTCTGATATTTAAATCATAAACTATTTTGGTGTAAATTTCAAGTTTCTAAAAATTACAAGCTTTTATCATTTAAGATTAGATCAAGATTAGATAGCATAGATATCTCAACTTTCTTAATGTGTATTCCCCCCAACTCTTACAGGAATTTATACTCTATACCTCTTTCTGTGTTTTCAACAAATGAAACAAAAACTATTCTGATACAGAAGCAGGTTTCTATTATTTACTCAATAATGCTTGAAAAAATTTTTGCTTGAATTCTGTTTAGAGGTAAACAGTATCATATGAAGTTGACATCATAGACCTAAAAAATTTTAAGTTAATATGGTGTTTGCAAGAGAGGCAGATATGAGATAACCCTATTATTTACAATTAGACCATTCTAACTGACTTTTTGAACGCAGTGCTCACTCAATTTCTTCAGAATTGGAGTTGAAATTCTTAACATCTAGAGCACTGAAAAAATATTTTATCAGTAATGATTAATAATACCTTGGTAATTTTAATTCACAAAAAAACCATTTAAAACAATATTATCTTACCTACCAAAAATATCTTAAAATGGCCTTAAAGTTTTAATCAGTGATATTAATTACACAATTGTTTAAAACAAATTTTATTGTGTATTTATTTGTTTCTTAAGTCTTTGAATTTAATAAAAAATTAATAATATTGTACTTAATAAAGCATTGTATAAATCGTCCAAATATGTTAAAATGTATTTATTGCTACATTAGTTTTTGTTGTCTGGATATTATATAGTATTATAAATAATTAAATAAAATGTAAATAAATTAATTGCCTTAATTTATTTGTTAAATATATAATTTTAAATAAATTTTTGTGTGTTGTTTTATTTACAAATTTTAATGTCTTTTTTTATTAGCTATTTAAGTTGTTTGAAATTATATATCAAATGTTGTATGTTGTAATTTTGATAGTTGTTATGTGCATTGTAATTTAATTATTTGTAAAAATGTTAAAAAGTTTTTTTTTTGTAAATATTTAATCGTTAAAACAACTTTTTCATGATAGAATTAACAGTGTTGTATTGATTTATCGTACAATCAGTCTTATTACATATAATCGGATTGAGCACTTTGCTGGGATGAGTATATAGATTCATGAGCTATATCAATGTTTAAGAAAACCTGTATATAACCGATCAAAAGCCTTCAAGCAATTTCAGATTTTAAAATATTAAAAAAAGTTTATTACTCGGTTGCTTAATCAGTATTTTCTTACGGCATTGTTGCGTGGAGAGGTCCACATAATGCCGATTTTAAGAGTACAGAAAACAATATTGAAATTATTTAGCCAAAACCAATGGTTAATATCGTATGAGCTTTTTAGAGATATTCAACTTACTTGTTAACAAGTAACATTTTGTTCCAGAATCTCTAAAATTGTGTTACTTCCCTATTTGAAAATCATACTATTTGTAAAGTATAAGTAGATTAATGTTTGTAAAAATCATTTACCATTGATGGCCTAATTTAAAAAAGAATCTTGGTGTTAAAAAAAGAGATTATTGTTATATGTTCGTCCGGTCTCTAGTTCCAATATAACTGAGTGCTTTGGGAATATTAATGGTTATATGAAAGGGTACCCGAAAGAAACCGGAATTATTTTTCCAAAGCTATTTATTTTCAAATTTTTTACAAAACAACCTTATCCCCTTCAAAATATTCTCCATTACAACTAATTCATTTATCCCGCCGGTGCTTCCACTGTTTGAAACATTTTTTTGTAGTTATCGTTAGGAATGGCTGACAGCTCCTCCCTCGTTTTTTTCTTGACCGCTTCAATGCTGTCAAAGTGGTGTCCTTTGATGAACCTTTTTATGCGTGGAAATAAGAAAAAGTCGTACAGAGCCAGGTCAGGCGAGTAAGGTGCGTGGGGCAACGGAACCATGCCATTTTTAGTCAAAAAATCTTTCACCGAGATGGCTATGTGTGCAGGTGCATTGTCGTGGTGGAAGAACCAGTCTCCTGTCTGCCATAACTTGGATCGTTTTGACGAAGACTGTTGCGCAATCTTCTTAAAACTTTCAAATTGTCAGGTGACAGTCTGAGAGCACATGCTCTCAAATTTTTTAAACATTTTCATCGATTCGGGCAGTTGATGGACGTCCAGAACAAGGTTTGTCATCAATTGACATTTCGTCATTTTTAAACTGAGTAAACCACTCGTATACTTGAGATTTTCCCATAGCGTCATCTTTGTAAGCTGTTTTCAACATTAAAACAGTTTCAGCAGCACTTTTATCGAGTAGAAAACAAAATTTCACAGCTACATGTTGTTCACATAAACTTGCCATCATAAAAAACGAAACAAGAACAAAACACCGCTAGCAAAAACAATCACTACAGATGAATATTGAACTCGCAATGAGTTGCAATCACTGCACTGAACTCGCAATGAGTTACACTATACACGTCTGTGCGGCAGAAATGCGTACTACACAAGCATCGCCCACAGCCATGCTATTCCGGTTACTTTTGGATACCTCTTCATATGATCAGTTGGTATGTCTATATCGGTACTAGTAATCGCCATTATCAGAATTACTCTGTACTCATACCAAGTAGTACTTGGGTTCTAATGTGTAATCATTTCCCAGACTCTAGACAGAAATTTAATTCTGATCGTTATGCAACGCATCATGGAGGCAATCTCATGAAAACTTTCTGTTAAAAAATTTTAAAATTAGATTTTTTTACAATTTATTAGCTATATAAAATTTTAAGTAGGCGACTGAAAATTGTCAATTTTAAAATACAATAATAGGTATCATTGTTATCTTATTAAGTATTTATTAAATTTAAATATTTTAAAGAACTCCATTTAAATTTTAAGTAATTGCTTGAATAATAAATAATTATACTGTATGTAGCTTTTTTAAAAATGTATGCAATAATGTCGTAATTTTTCAAAACATGGAAGAATTGGACTTTTTAATAAAGTCCTTTTCAGAATTATTGTTGTTATTAGATTTTGTATATAAGTATTAGAATAATGTACAACGAATATTTATTTTATTTATATGAAGAATCATTTTTATAATTGTGAAAATAATTATAATTAATTGGAAAGTAATTTATGCAATAATTACTTAGAGCTAAACTTTGATGGTTTACTTAAGGGATCCGCTGAATAACGTTGTAAGCAACCAACAAATGATTTTTCAGAGATTGAAAAAAAACTATGTTTGACACATACAATGTATAATAAGCAGTTTTTTTTTGATATAGATATTAAAACGTTATTCAATTAAAACCTAGTAATTGAATGAAAAGCCAATACGCTTTTCTGCTTTTGAAATAAAGCCTATTTTATATCAATAATCATAGAATAACGTTGTAAGCGACTGGCGGATACGTTACAACTCTGGACCAATATTTTTATCCCACTTTCACGATATAAAGGATTGGGGAAAAACACAGTATTTTAGTAATAATAATAATAATAATTTTGTTATTTTAAAGAAAAGAGATTGTAAAACGTTTAAAAAGAGATTAAAACATTAAAAATTTTAAGAGATTTAAAAGACATACAATATAATGTACCAGTTGCAACATTATTCTACTAACCTATGTTGGAAGAAGTTTTCCAGGCACAGGCTTCTTGTCTTGGATATATAAGGATTACCAGCATCTCAGGATGTTTTCCTCTTCTTATCATGCCAGTCGCTAACATTAACTTTTCATCTTTTACCATTATTCAGTTGTTTTTGGTCACCAGTATGAGAGTAGCACTCGATTAGCTGGATATATAGTGCTTACAATGTTATTCTGCCAGCGCAGCTCTGATTCCTGCACATTCTGCTAGTCATTATCAATACTCCCAACTGATATTGTTCCTAAAACAAAATTCCCTATATTTACAAAAGTCATTAGCAACATTATTCCATCAAAACCTTTACTTTGATAAGTGTGGCACTTATGTTATTAAATGGACCCCTTCAATTAATAAAACTTAATTTACGTTTAACCAACAAAATTTTAAAAAAATCAAAGAAAGATATTTTGGGCTTATTGTTTTTTTTTAAATTTTATTGGTTAAAGAATAGTTTGGTTTTGTTTAGACAGAAGGACCTTGACCATATGAGTTTTGGATTATTCAAGTATCACTATCTTTATCCTCTTTATACCTCTTCCAAGTTTCCTCAAGTTGGGCCCAACATTACTCCTTTCTACTTCTCTCTATTGCTCAATCATCTCTCCTCCATTGCTCTTTTGGCATTGCATCTTTTTCCCAATTTATCCATAACTGAACCCATTGGAGACTACCCATCCCTTATTCTTTTTCACTCCATTTCCAAGTATAGTGTCCTTTTAACAGTCTACCCTTTGAGCAAAATTCATTCCACAATTTATCTCATATATTCAATGTTCTACTGTCAACAGGAAAGAATAAACATCAATTTTTTAAACTCCTTTCATTATCAAAAATACTCTATAATATGACTTACTTATATCTATAGTTACCTGATCTACAAATTTTCTAAATGAAGGCATGTGTTGCCTTGCTGTTTTTTTTAAATATATTTATATATTAATTACCTAGTATTTTTAAGAATGTTATTGTAAATACATCTATATTGTTATTGTATTATATTATTATATATTTATTATAAATACATTATGTATTAATATTATTAAATAAATTGTTAGTAGAAATAATTCTTGTACATTTTATATTATTATCTTTTTATTTATATATTTATCAAAAACATTTTAGGAATATATTTGACTCTCAATAATTTGACGCTTGTTGAAGTTATAAGTTTTCATATTATACAGAATTCAGATGATTATAATCATATAATTGATATTTCTAATAATGTATAAGTTTGCACAAAAATTTAAATTTTTTTATATTTACTATTTTGTTGTTAATGATAAATTATTTCAGTACTGTAAATCCCTGATTATCTGTATGCCGGTACCCATTGAAGTGTGGCTTCTCTTACAATGGCATAGTCAATGATAGTCACAAATTGTCCACTTGGTTGTTTCTGTGTATATCTATGGATGTCTCAGTGTTGGAAGTAGTTATTTTTATTCTCAGATCAAATGCCTGGCAGGTGGTTAAAAGATGTGTTTTGTTATTATGTACCCTCTCCTCTCCAAAATCTCCCATTATTGGATCATTTCTTTTTCTCCCCGTTCTGCTGTTAAAGTCCCCTAGTAATATTATCTCTTTCTTTTGCTTATGTTGCCTAAGAGATCAGTTGAGCCTTCTTCAAAGCTGTCTTTTACTTCACTGTTAGAGTCAAGTGAAAAGTTCAAGAAAGAGGAAATTTGATCACGAAATGTAAAGAATACAGTTATCTGGGAAGTTTGGTAACACAAGAGGTACATTCAAGGAACGATATCTGCAACAGGGTTATGAAGACCAGACGAGTGATACAGGGACTGAATTCATTTTGCTCTTTTCAAGGAGTATTAGAAATGGCACAGAAGTTTGGATATATGAGTTAGTATTGGTTCAGAGGATTCCTTCATAAAGCTCAGAGAACTGGGAGATGACAAAGAGGGATAAACAGAAGATAAATGCAGTGGAGATGTACTACTTACAAAGGATTTACCAAATCTCTAGGCTGGAGCAAGTCAGGAATGAAGAGATATATGAGATCATAGGAAAACTATAAACACAATAATAGAAGTTGAGAAAAAAAACTATCTGAAATGTTTGGGTCATACTTAAAGAAGCGAAAATGATAGATGGCCGAAGAATTTTATCAATCAGAATCCACTAGGCACAGAAGATGAGATAGGCTTCTGGAATCATGGTTTGATCAAGTGTGGCATGACAACATGTACACCAGGTATTTGAATGAGGAGGGTTAGATGAATAGAGGCATGGCATATGGGATGTGTGAGATGGTCAGAGTTCTGACAAACTTGCAACGAAAAAGAAATCCGATTATCATAAACAGTCAAGCCAAGTTTCAGATGGTAGGGAAAATTGGATTATCCAGAATTGTGCAAATAAGTCATGTTACACTTCTGTTACAGGTTTTATACTAAAATATCTTTATGTACAAAAACAATACAACTGAAAAAAGTGTACCTAATGTGTAGAATGTACAAGGAAAAGTTGACAACTATTATATATAAAACTTTAAACAAAAGAACTTAGTTGTAATTAATTAAGTGGTTTAAAAATTTGGAAAGGATATTTAGAAACAGGGATAAAATTAGAACAATTATAGACTGGACCAAAACAACAACTTTGTGCTGTACTGCAAAGCGAATTGTCCTGCATTTGACTTCTGGCTTCATTTATCAATACTCTAAAGCAGTGATTCTCACCCTTTCAGACAAAGCGACCCCTTTTTAGGTTAATTATTTTGCCGACCCCCTCTGAATAGTGTTAAAAAAAATTAGTGTGAAACACTCACAACTTTCTATTGCCAATGCAAATAATAAAAAACTATTACCTAACATTAGTAATAAAACATTAGCAATAAACAAAAAAACTAACCTTAAAAAACATAACCTAATTTTAATCATGAGTGAATGATGCAGAATGTATCAGACAACTGATTACTAACATCAAGGATTTTCATGAAGGACAAAAGCAGCCTCTTCTGGTCTCAAGAAATCCATCTTTCTTCTCCATGGTCATCTCTACTACATCCACCCTAGAGACTGATACTCTTCAGTAAATTTTGAGTACGGATGCTCATCAAATATGTAATGTAGGATTGTACCTTAATTTGATTTCTTCAATGGAATAGCCAACAGAGCAAAGTGTCAGATTATAAAGTATATTGTACTAAAACATGTCCTGATTATTGAGAACCAATCATATATTATAATTTAATATAATACTTGATAAATATATAGTAAATTTATTAAAAGATTACACACTTACTTGATAAATTTTTAGATCATGTGTTCCCATGTCATTTTTAGGTTACATGTGTCTTTTAGGTTATGTTAGGATTAACCTCCAAATAAATAGAACAGTGGTTTTCATCCGGAATTTGAAGATTGAGCACATCTTTTGAAAATTTATTAAATAATTCTGTTGTAATTTTTATTGTATATGAACTCTCAGTCTAAACTGTTTGTTGTATATTGTAAGATAAATATCAAGTTACTCTATTTATTTAAATTTTAAATACGAGGGCTATTCGGAAAGTAAAGAACATTTTGATCTGACGAGGAATGCAGTTCCTGCAACACCTTCTTTGCCGAGTCATTGACTTTCCACTCACTTTGGGTCAGTCTGGCACAAACAGCAACCTGATACAGTGGTATATTGATTATTTGTAAGTTTTTTAAATGTGTTACAAAATTAACAATCCCACCAGGTGTGAGGTTTGTAATGTAATACACTTTTTGAATGCTAAAGGAGTGTGACTTATCAAAATTTACAGACAAATAATGGAGGTTTACGGTAATGTGATAAATGAAGGTTTAGTTCAAAAATGGTGGATTAAGTTTAATGGCAGATAGATGAATGCTCATGATGAAGAGCGGTCGAGCCGACCTTCAACTGTGACTGATGAAGAACTTGCTACAACAGTTTTGATAGGAGCTTTTTGTTCATCTCCCCTATAGTCCCTACTTGGCCTTGAGTGATTTCCATCTGTTTCCCAAACTGAAGTTTTTTTGGGCGGGAACTACTATGGAAGTGAAGATGAACCGAAAGAGGGTGTAGTGAGTGGTTAAACAATTTGACAACAACTGAGTATGCAGAGGACGCAGCAAATTGGTGAAACAGTATGATAAGTGTTTAAATTTGTATAGTGATTTTGTTGAAAAAATAATTTAAGTATCAGGTATGTTGTAAAAATAGTTTTGTTTGGCTATAATAAAAAAAGTAAAGGAAAACGTTCTTTACTTTCCGAAATACCCTCTTATATTACATACAATGTAATATATACACTGAATGTGAAATTAAATATATTGTCTATATAAATAAATTATTTATAATAGGCTAATTATTTATTAATAAGATTTATTTGTATGTAAGAGGTAAAGAAAAGTTTTTTTCCATTGAATGGATCTAATTTTTATTTTTTTTAGTTTTAACTTTTGTATTATTTTTGAAAAAAATCATGTCGTACTAGGAATGACTCAAAAATATGGGATTGGTAGGTCATCCATGGTAGTGCACATTAATATTTGGTCGTCTTGAATAAAGTGTGCGAACAATATCTTAATCCGACCCCCAGATCACATTCTCTATCGCGTGGTTAATTATTTCATTTATATAAATACTGAATAGGGAAATCTGTAGATTTCCCTCTAGGAATTCTAAAGATTTCCTTGAAAAAAATAAATACATAATGAACATCAAATTGGTCCGCGTCACTTGAAGACACGATACAGAAAAACCAGATATGTTGATAGCTTCAAGTACCTTAAGGATATGATATAAGCAGAAAGGAAGGGAACAACAGCAGACAAGGAAAGATGGCCGGTGCACTCTGAGGAACTCATCACTTGTATAAAAAGAAAGCATTCTCAAGACAAGCCAAGATAAGACATTATAATACTGTGAGAAAACCTTTTTGTCTCTACATGAGTGAATGCCTTAAATGATCGTTAAGGCTGCTCTAAGAGAAGCAGAGAAATATGAGTGAATGATCCTCCATAAGATAATGGATACAACGATAATAGACAGACAATATAGTGTACAAGTACGAGAAGAACTATATGAGGGAAATGAACAATTAAAAAAGATGATTAAAATTTTACATACACCTGCATAGAATGGATGCAAATGGTTGACAAAACAAATTAATAAGACATTAACCGATAGACCTAAGGTGTTAAATAAATGGTTCAAAGAAGTCTGAAGGACATTAAAAAAACCAGAAGAACCGAGAAAATTTAATGAACCAAACCAAATTCAGATAGCTTATTACAACCTTTAACTTTTCCATGAATATCAAAAACAGAACACCGAATGGCCAGAGAAAAAGAGAAAAGCGTACAGTGAACGAATGCCGAGAATGTGGGCTGTAAAAAGACCTTCCAGAAATGTCTAAAGTCACCTCTCGTGTTCTAAAATTGACCCAATATGGAAAAAAATAAATATAAAAATACTGAACAGGGTCAGGAATATGCTGCATTCTTGATTTATGAGAATCACATCCAAAATTCTATTTAACATTTTTATGAGAATCGTAATGTTGAAATACAAACTTAGCAGTACTAAATTTTTGGTTGTATTTTACTTTAATATATCATTTATTTTTACAATTAATCTACAAAAATATGAATGTTCTTAATATCCTTTTTGAGATCCAAGTAATGGAAATAACATAAATATTGTTAAAACAAAATCTATTGTGGACAATAAAAACAATTGATGTTTTTTTATTAAAGTTATATTAGTCATTAACGTATCCTTTGCAAATAATATTATTGTTATTTAATATTTATTATTAAAGTGTTTATCTCTCTGTTGATCGGAGAGTGTTTAAATAATTTTTCAAGTCATTGTCTTACAAATATTATATATAAAATTTGTTATTATTACAATTAAGTATCGTTTAAATATTTTAAGGATTTGCCTGAAAAAATTTACCAATAAAAATTACTGAGTTTTTACAGGTGAAGCCAATATTTTACCATGAAGTCTTGAAGTGAAATTTTTTTCTGTATTCATAAATCAATGGCTTAACAAATTGTTTCAAATGTTAGGTATTGAGATGATCAGAATGACAAAATTACTGCTAACATTTAGTTTTTAGTAGCATTTTGCAAAACTACGTAAAAATACTGTTTGTTTAAACAAAAGAAAAAAAATTACTTTGATTTCTGATTCTACCCATAAATTCTACTTTGTTATCATACAACACTGGATATAGGCTTCCACAATTCCCTGTTCTGTCCATTCTTATCCATTTACGTCAATTCGACCATCAGTTTCAAGGTGAATGGTGGAGTCAACCACTTAACTTCATGCAGATCATTATTTAAGAAAATGTAATTCCTTACAGATCCTTCAATGTACATCTTATAATGTGATAATGTACATAAAGCAAAATACATTTTTACAAAATTGAAATGACTGCAACCACTTTACATGAAAGAGAATTGATTAAAATGAATTGATAAACATATTAAGGGAATTGATTTAGTGTTGCTAACTAAATCATGTACAGCAGGGGTAAATGTGGGAGAACCGTATTATATTAGTCTATGTTGTAAATGAAATTTATTTTTTTAATTTCGTAAAATGAAGCTCATATTAGCATGAATTTCAAGTTTAGAACTTTTGGGTAAATCAGGAAAGAATACTCTTTAAAACCATGTAAAAATGATAAATATCCATTTACTAGAACTCTGTATTTAAGTGTTAATTGAATTCCTTTTTAAAATTTATTGGAAACAATTTTGCATTTGAAATGTATAGAATTGTAATGTTTCCCTTTGTTGATGAAGCTTTTAAAGATTTTTAATGTTATTTAAAAATATTACCAAAACCAAAAAAAACATATAATTAGGACACACAAAATACTTTAACCTTTACCTAATAACTCAAAATGAATTTTACGTATATGGATTGATTCCTTATTTTATAGCCACTATTTTCAGCTAAGGTGTAGTAACTGACAGGAATATCAATAGTCCAAACAGATTAAAATTTCTTCTAAATTGAAGTATTCGTTTTACTTTAAAACTTAACTTACAAGTTCCAATTCAAAACTCTAGAACTTAAAAGTATGAAAATTACACTTCATGCCTTAATCGTCTTACTATATGATTATTGTACAAATATATGCAAATAATGCTGGATATGGGGTTTTAAAGCACAAAATTAGTTAATAGTGTCTTCAATAATGTTGTTAATAATATTGTTATTATTATTCATTGTTTACTGATATAAATATTTACCAGTAATGTGCTTTATTCATGTAAACAACATTATATTTAATTTTAATTTCTATGATTTTTACAAAATTGTGTTTTTCAAGATTGGAATGAATCTAAATGCAAAAATATTAAATGAAAGATTTTAAAAGGCTTGTTTGCGTTCCAGTTTCTTTTTAACACTATGGAACGGAAAATGTATTTGTGTTTTTTTGTTTTGTAATATAATTTGGGTTTCATTAGAGTACATGCGAAACGTGATGAAGGTTCCCGGAGGAGAGCGGTTACGATCTTATATTATGTGTCTTATGATTGTAAAAATGAAGGTCGATGGATTTAACCGCAGTAATGCCAGTTCGCATTATCTACTTGCTACCTGTACAATTACCTCACTCACACCAACACTCGGGTGCATTAAAATGCATTATGTATGTTACTCATGTATGATACAGCTCTCTTTAAATTTCTGTTTCTTTAAAGTTTACTTCGTTTATTTTACTATACGACGTGTGGCTATTAAATAACGAGAGTGACGTAAAAAAATAGTTTTGTTTTATACATTTTAATCAATTATTGTTACCTTCAATATACATTCCTTCTCTATCCCTCTAACGCTCTATGCGTATTTTTCCATTGTTGGAAACAGTGCTGGAAGTCATCTTCTGTCAGCTCCTTCAGGACTCGTGCTGCCTCAAAAATGTTTGAAATGAAGCTCGCAAAAATGTTTGTACTGACACTTTGTACACGATTGAAAATGACCCAATTTTTTTGGAAACGATAATAACATGTGATGAAACCTGGTGTTTTACTTATGATCTGGAAACGAAGCGCCAATCCATGCACTGAAAGAGCCGACCTTCACCAAGAGCCAAGAAAGCTCGAATGAGCAAGTCAAAATTTAACCAATGATGATTGTTTTTTTTTATGTCCATGGGATTGTGTACCTTCTCTGGGTTCCTGAAGGTCAAACAATTAATCAATATTACTACCTTGAGGTACTTTCTAAACTACGTCAAAGAATAAGGAAAAACCCCCCTGAAATGTGGAAGGGCAAATCATGGGTTCTCCACCAAGACAATGCGCCAGCTCATTCCGCGTTATCTGTCAAGAGGTTCCTAGCCAAGTACAGAATCTCATTGCGAGAACAACCACCTTATTCACCAGATGTTGCACCATGTGACTTGTACCTGTTCCCTAAGGTGAATTCTGCATTAAAAGGACAAGATTTGAGTCTGTGGGAGCTGTAAACAAGAAAGCGGCACGTGTCCTGAAGGAGCTGACAGAAGATGACTTCCAGCATTGTTTCCAACTTGGAAAATTCGCATGGAGCGTTGTAGGGATAGAGAAGGAGTGTATATTGAAGGTGACAATAAGTGATTATGTATAAAATAAAAATAAAGTTTTTTACAACGTCAGTACCGTTATTTAATAGCCACACCTCGTATGACATATCCTTACAACATTTTTTACTGATTTGTATCTCAATTTAAATGAGATACCGAAACAAATGGAAACTGCGGTAGAACTACTTTCGCTACGTATATTTTAACTTATGGAAGAATAATTAAAATCGGCGAACATAAAATTACCCAATGAGAAAGCAACAATGCTAATTGAAGGAGGCTAATGTTTTAGCAAAGTGAGTAACAGATATTATATGTTTATTGTTCGGCGCAGCGTGTTGGAGTGATTCAGTCTTATCCCCTCCACCACCAAACCGGTTACTTTCCAATTTCGATGGGCAGGGCGAATCTTCACCACGCTTCGTATTTTATTAGTTCAAGCCTTGATAGCGATAATACCAATTATTCTGGGCCTACAAATTTCATTACAACGATAAAATGCTGTATATACTATTTTTGTTAGAAGTTTTTTTTTCAAATAATTGAAAGGCAATTTAAAAGTATTATGTAAAAATAATTCACAGACAAATTATTGAAGAAAATAAAAGTTTTAATTAAATTAACTATTTGGTTTAATTTCTTACTCCTTATCCAAAATTTGTCGTGCGTAAGTTAATCACGGATGAATTAAAATAAGTATACATTTAATCAATCTGTACAAATTCTGTGTGTATGCCGATGATGTTGCAAGAATAAGAAGAATGGTATCATCTTTTAAAGTGTTTTTGAAGGAAATTGAAGAATGAGAAAGAAATGTTGTTCTCTAATTGAATGAGGGCATAACCAAATAGGCCTACGTAATTTTGACGAATGTTGATAGGAGTCGAGCTGCTCGCAATTTCATTGTTTGAGAGAGAAAGTTTAATGACATTAAGGAATTTCAGTACTTGGGAAATACCTTAAACCACAAATACATAATGAATGACTCCATGGAAAATTCAACTGGGAATTAGAACCTACTGAGTCAATGTAACCTTGTTGTTGTTGTTATTTAGGTCGACAGCCGAAAGGCCGGTTTGAACCTCTTGAGGTTCATTTAGTAAAACGAGGAGTGAGGTGGTTTACTGCCTTCCTTACTGAGTTGAAAGGGTATGCTTATAAGTGCGCCAGTCCCTCCGAAAAGCATCCACTTTCTACCCTGCAAATGACACCTTCACTTCACTCACCGCAGGATCTGCCTGTATAGTGAAATTCATTACTCTCACAGGAGATAACTCTGACTAGTGTCTTTTACACCTTTACCTCTTCTGTTTTTAAATAGTTCTGTCACATAATTGGATGACTATGTGATAAGAAACAGAACTATTTTTTGTAGCCCTAGAACCAACAGATTGAGTGCAATTAATTCAACATTCCACCTGCCCGTTACGGGCATAATGTAACCTTATCAAAAAATTAATTAAATATAAATATTTTGTTTGGTGCACCCAATGAAACGTGAAATGTGGACTTTGTCAGACACAGATTGGAACATGTTGAAGAGGTTCGATAGAAAGATTTTAAGTACAATGAAATTTTGGACTAGTAAGGGATGGAGTTAATTTAAAATAACGTAAAAATATAGAACACAATACTCTTTTTAGCCAAGTAATTTCTTAAGTACGCCTTTTGCTTTCACTATGACGTAATAAACTACAAATACAGACTTATCGATAAAAACCGGCCGATGGTGTATTGTTATACGATGGTGATCGATGACAGGCCCAGAGTAGTGATCAGCGTAACAGGTTTCTACGCTGGGGTCCTGGGTTCGATTTCCGGTCAGGTCTAGCAGTTTTTTCATCGCTCATTTTCATCTATCATCGTTTGCATTAGCATTAATTGCGAAACAGTCGGAAATAAAACAAAATAAAAAGAAATTGGGTTCAGGGGGCCTGAAAACGCGTAATTCCGGTGAAAACTAGATTTCAAAACATCGACATGACAACCGTACTTTCCTTCTCTTTATTTCATACAGGGCAAGACAAAGTTAAAAATGTATAAAAGTAAACACCTTTTACCTATTAATTCATGTAATGTCTTATGAAACAACTCTGGTGTAATTCACTGCCATCTTTAATTAATATTCTCTTTCAATATAGATAGATAAATATATACAGATGGCATTGATGGCTTGGTGTGGGATAGGGAAAGGGGGGTTTAGGTTTGGAAGTTGAGTCAATATGCATAATTAAAGCAGTACTGGTAAGTAATAAACCCATTGTCTACTTGTCTAACTGTCTTAAGAGTTTGTTCGGGTAATATTATTCAGAAATTGAATTGGTGCCTTTCAAATATTCTCCCTTGTTATAACTTCACTAAAATTTAATTCATTTCCAATTTAAAGCTGAACTCGTAAAAAACTATTCAATTTGAACTAATAATACTACAATTTCATGCTAAATTATATCTTCTTCTCACAATCAAGGATTAGGCTCCTGTCTGTTCTGACTCACAACAGTGACTAAATATTGAATTATTACCATCTTTTGCTTGGTCTCCCAAAATCTCTCCTCCGCATCGGTCTGTATTGCAAAACACTGAATGGGATCCTTCCCTCCGGTGTTCTCTCTACGTGCTCCCTCCATCGATTTCGATATTCTATAATCTTTCCATTCATGTTGTAAACATCCAGTTCCGTTCTTATGCCCTAATTTTTTTACTTTCTCTTGCCTATATGAATATATAGGAAGGAAAGTATTGTGTTCATGTCGATTTTTCGAAATCGAGTTTTCACCGGATCTATACGTTTTCAGACCCCCTGAACCCAAAAACATGTTTTTAGCGATTGGTCTGTGTGTGTGTGTGTGTGTGTGTGTGTGTGTGTGTGTACAAAATATCTCAAGAACGGAACATCGTACGAACTTGAAACTTAAGTTACATACTACTACCGGACCCGACACGAACATTTTCATCAAAATCGGTCAACCGGAAGTAGTAGTTTATTCGTATAATTTTTCACTTTTTTGCAATTTTCTCAAAAACTGGTCCTACGATTTTTTTAAAAATCGCCGTATTTACTCAATTTTTTATTCTCTACAAGATAGGGTAAGCGCCATGTTTGCTAAAATTCTTGGTGAGGGTGTTTTTACGTAAAAAAAGTGTTTTTTTAAGATTACGGCTTTAATATGTATTATAGCGTAAAAATGTATATAATAAAAAATGTAGAGAATTTAAAATTCTACAACTTTTGTTTCAAACATTTTTTTGTATAACGCTTAGTTAGCGGTAATTAGCGATTTTCTGTTTTTTTCTCACGAAAACGTGTGAAAAATCTATTTTTCTAAGATTTAGGCCTTAGTATGCATTTTACGACAAAAGTGTACATAATTAAATTTATAGGAAATTAAAAGATCTACAACTTTTATTTAGAGTATTTTTCTCTACAGAGCGTAGTTTAGCGTAAAGAGTGATTTTCCGCATTTTTAAGCCAAACTGAGTTCGATTTTCATTTTGCGTCTTTCACTCATGATTAAGATAAGGTTATGTTTTTGAGGTTAGTTTTTTGTTTATTTCTAATGTTTTATTATTAATGTTAGGATTATTGTTAATTATTAGCATTGGCAAGAGAAAGTTGTGTGAGTGTTTCACACCAGATTTTTATAGTTGGTCTCTACGACTGCAACCCTTTGTTCTTCGCAGAAATCGCATCTCTCCCACTTGTACGCTACTCTCCTGAGGTCTGGTACTAATCTACTATGACTCACTTCCATAGAGAAGGACTGCTAATTAACATATTGTGGAAAATAGGTACAATTACGTTTCAAAACAATAGTTTGTGTGTTAAGTTTTGTCAATAGCAGTTATGAAAAAGTGTACTTATATTAGGAACAAGATTTTCAACAAATATTTCACCAATACATGTTTCTTTCACCAAAGCCAAACACTTACAACTACTGAACAAACAAACGAAATTCAGCGGGCACCTTCGCCGGCTCTGATTTTGCCCTACTGTGTGAAATGTTACTTTGGCCAGTGCTGGCTGGTGCCGGAGCCGGTGTTTGTGTGAAAACGCCCTTAGACGTCAGGTAAACATATTTATACAACAATACTGCTTTTGACCAGACAAACAAAAACTACTGTATATAAAACATGATTTTGTTCCTATTTCTTACAATATTCTTAGATATTCATTTTTAATCTTCAATTTATTTCAATTTCAATTTTAGTTTTCGTTTTATAATGGTTTCCTTAAAATGTTTGTCTTACTTGTCTACTTAGTTATTATTTTAAGAAGCTATGATTTCATTATAAGCATAATTAAAATACATTTTAAATAAATGTTTAACCCTTTCAGTGCAGAAACAATATCGAAAACCATTTTGAATAAGAGTGAACAAAAAGTGCCAGCCCTTATTTCGAAAACTTGCAGGCGTAAGCCGGAAGGCTTACGCCTGCAAGTCAACATTGATCTTTTTTTGAGTTTTAGCCTGCATTGCCAACCGAAATCTCAACGTTACAGAAAAATAAAATTTCCGGTTAAAAATTAATTTTTATGTTCATAAAAAAAAGAAATCGTTCTACACTAAAAATATATTTAAAATAGTTTTTTTTTAGTTTATTTAAAGTCGCATCGACAGATTTGTCATTAGCAGCATTGTGGGTTTTGATACTTTAACGGTGGTTTTAACAGGTTAAAATTTCCAGACCCTAGCCGGGAATCGAATCCGGGACCTTTCGCTTTGCAGGGTAGCACGCTAGTCACTAAGTCACGGAGGCGGTTTCAAAAATACATTATTCCATTAATTTTTATTTAAAAGTATATTTTGTAAATGTTCGGTTAACCGGAGTTGGCACTTTATGCATAACTTACGGATGTTATCACTACGTAAAATATATCGACGTCCTGTTTTCCGGACGTTGGTACTGAAAGGGTTAAACCTAATTAATATCGTTGTAACTAACGTTTGTTAAATATCAACTTTATTTATTTATCTATTTTCTTTGCTAAACGTAAACAAAAATTACAAGAACAATAACACTAACATAAGGTGGTTGAAGTAGCAATGATGGGGAAAAGTATTAACGAAAGGGAATTTATAAAAAAACTAGATATCATATTCACTTAATTGATAAATTAGTGAAGGTAACGATAATCGAGCAGAGTTGCCATTTAGCACAGGTAAAAATGACATTTGACTAATGAAATAGATGGGTAAAGTGACAAATCTGACATCCCTGCGTTTGCAAGAAAGCTTGCATTTTGTTTTTCCGACAAATAGTTAAAAAAACTACTAATAACTTTGAATTCCTATTATTGTTTCTAAATTATTTTATGTAGTTTCTAATAATCAAATGGATTAATTCACACAGTATGTAAAAAAATAAGTAAATCAAAGTTTCTACCATCACGATTACCTTGTTTTTATTTAAGTATAATAAAGATAACAAGAGTAATTTTTCAGTAGATAAAGTTTTATGATAATGATAACAACTAATTCAATATTGTACAAAGTAAAATGAAAAACATTACACGATGTGCATGATAAAATATAAAACAAAATACGAAGGTAGTGAGCTAAGGGCTGATTTCTACTTGATTTTTAAGTCACTACTCCAAGATTTTCAGGTAGACACTAAGACAGCTAGCGATAGAGTAAGATCTATTTTGTGCAAACGTTCATGAATGGGCCTAAATGAGAAAACTAAACACTCTAACTTTCAACGTATTCGTTCTTAAATATCTCAAATTATCAGTTTAATTCAATTTCCTTTATTTTCATAAAAAAGCTTTTTACTAATACTTAATAATCTCAAGTTAAGTATAGGATACCCATAGTTTACATCATTTACGAACAGTCTTCTTCTTCTTCTTCTTCTTCCTTCAGGGCATAGGCGAAACGCCTGTTCCGATCTCAAAGGGTTTATTTGTTATTTGCTTATTTACGAACAGTAAAAAGTAAAAATAAATTTACGCTACCTTTATGATTTAATAGTTAGTTCGCTAGCCTACAAAAATGGCCAATATATTATTATACCAATATACTCGTAATATAAAAATACACCAAAGAGATAAAATAAGAATTAATACTACAAATTACTCTACCGCTAGACCAATCCGGTTGGTTTCCTTTTTTTATACGAGAAACAATAAAGCACCGAACTAAATAAAACACAAGACGCATCGGAGTAGTACTGTGCCAGAAGCCGAACTAGATTTATGATATAACTTTATTGTGGAGAGATGACTTGAATGCTAGTGTGAGACGAGTGGGAAACAGGAAAGCTTGTTCATAGATAGGACAAATGCCTCAAACGTCGTGGTGATAATATCGAAAAGTATAGTGGAAAGATGACTTGAATGATAGTGTGAGACGAAGTGGGGAACAGGAAAGCTTGTCCTTAGATAGGACAAATGCCTTAATTGTCATGGTGATAATGTCGAAAAATATAGTGGAGCTACACAGCATTACAGAAGTAGCTAGACAGTGTAGCACATTAGCATTCAAGTCATCTCTCCACTATACTTTTCGATAATATCACCATGACAATTGAGGCATTTGTTCTTCTAAGGACAAGCTTTCCTGTTCCCAACTTCGTCTCATGCTAGCATTCAAGTCTTCTTTCCATTATACTTTTCGATATTATCACCATGACAATTGAGGCATTTGTCCTTCTAAGGACAAGCTTTCCTGTTCCCAACTTCGTCTCATACTAGCATTCAAGTCATCTTTCCACTATACTTTTCGATATTATCGCTACGACGTTTGAGGCGTTTGTCCTATCCATGGACAAGTTTTCCTGTTCCCCACTTCGTCTCATACTAGCATTCAAGTCATCTTTCCACTATACTTGTTACTGGCGTCCGATAATTACAGCCGTCAACCGCGTTAACCTTATTCTTTTAGCCAACCGCTCATGTGATTTGTGTACATCTATTCCAAGGTTAGATCCAAAAACAAAGTAAGTTAGTTCAAAGTATTTAAGAAAAAATATTTTTGATGGAAGCACCATTTTACCATTTACTACATTAAATGGAAACTAGCCTTTTGGAATGAGAAGAAAATAAGGAAAGATGGATGAGGAAAGGGTTGGTAGGAAGAAACTTTGTTCATTGTGAAGAAAATTGAATTGTAGGACGGTACAAGGGTCCAAACAGGTCGGTGTTATTTGATAAACTTGAACTGATGCGAAGAGTAATATGTAATCATATACGCTTGTGTACAAGATTGAAGCACTCTGTTCTTCATCTTCTACCTTGAATTTTGTATCCATCTTTCCTTTAGCTGGTACATAATAAATATCATAAAAATCTAATACTATAATAATATGGAATCTTTGTCTTACGTTTTCATAATCTCGTCTGAAAAGTTTACTCTAAAATTCCAAATTATTTGGAATGATAATGATTAACAAATTTCAGATAAACTTTTTACACTTCCGTTACATTTATTTTTTTTAGTTTTTCGGTTTTCTATTTGCAGTAATCAGCTGTTTTTCAATTCTGATAGATTTTTTTATGGATAGTCAATTTTATCAGCTGATTGTACATTACTTGTTGTTTAGGTCATCACCTAAAAGGCTGGTTTGAACCTGTAGAGGTTTTACTAAGTAAAACAAGGAGTGAGGTGCCTTCCTCACTGAGTGGAAAAGTAGGCTTATCAGCATGCCGGGCCCTCTGAAAAGCACATATTTTCCACTCTGCAAATGACACCTTCACTACATTCACCACAGGGTCTGGCTGTATAATGAAATTCATTACTTTCAAAGGAGATAACTCTGATTAGTGTCTTTTACATTAGTGTCTTCTTGAATGATTCAGTCATTTAATTGGCTGACCATGTGATAAGAAACAGAACTATTTATTTTAGCCCTGCAACAAATAGTTTGAGAATAAATAATTTTTGACACTCCATTTGTCTGTTATGGGCAGGTACATTACTTATTATGCATAAAAAAAAAATCGGTAATTTTTTCATTCCTAACGTGTCTACATTGCAATCTGTTCAATTCAGAACAATAAGAAACCCCATGACCCAATGAGATGAAAATGATGTGTATGACGTGTAAATGAGGTGCAGTCTCGTACAGACCCAAGCCGACCATTCTTGAGAGAGTATGGTTAATAGAACCCCAACCATCAAAGTACACCGGTAACCACTGTCTAGTATTCAAATCCGTATGAAAAAAGTAACTACCTTTACTAGGATTTGAACCAGGAACCTTCGTGTCCGGAAATTAGCTGTTAAACAGCTGACTCACAGCGACGACTTCACCTCTAGACCAACCCGGTGGGTATTTCACTAATTAAAATTTATTTTATAAACTTTGAATTTTCTGAATATTAAATTAAGTTATTTATTTAATAAATTGTTAAATTATATTTAAATTATGTTTCAAGATTTAATTTCAATTATAAGATTTATAAAGAAGGCTTGTCATTTAAAATATTTTGTAATCTCAAAACCCTAAAAAAATTAAGTTAAATTTTAATTAACCCACCGGGTTGGTCTAGAGGTAAAGTCGTCACCAAAATCAGCTGTTTAACAGCTGATTTTCGAAGACGAAGGTTCCTGGTTCAAATCCTAGTAAAGGTAGGCTTTTATACGGATTTGAATACTAGACAGTGATTGCCGGTGTACTTTGATGGGTGGGGTTCAATTAACCATACTCTCTCAGGAGTGGTCGACCTGGGTTTGTACAAGACTACATCTCATTTACACGTCATACACATCATCCTCATCTCATTGGGTCATAAGGTTGCTTATTGTTCTGAATTGAACAGATTACAATGTACACATATTAGAAATAAAAAAATAAAAAATTTACTTTGACCCACGGATGGTTCAGGTAAAGTCGTCGCCGTGAGTCAGCTGTTTAACAGCTGTTTTTTTGGAGACGAAGGTTCCATGCTTCAAATCCTAGTAAAGGTAGTTACTTTTATACGGATTTGAATACTAGACAGTGGTTACCGGCGTACTTTGATGGTTGGGGTTCAATTAACCATACACTCTCAGAAATCATCGACCTGAGTCTTCACAAGACTACACCTCATTTACACGTCACACAATGTCCTCCTTATCTCATCATGGTCATGTCAGACGTAAATCATTGGGTCATGGGGTGCTTATTGTTCTTAAATTGAACAGATCGCAATGTACATACATTAGGGACAAAGAAAAAGAAAACCTTTCTGGTTTATAAATGTAGTAGTCAACTGTTTTTCAGTGATCGTACATTACTGATTATATATTTTAAAAAACTCACTAATTAAATTTTATTTTATAAACTTTGAAGTGACTGAATATTTTTTAATAGACAGTAAATTAATTTACCGGTACATGATAAATCCATATGTTAATAAATTTGTTGAAATATATAAAAATTCATTTACAATATGACTTGTGTTCTTTTATATGTATAACTTGTAAATAAGGTGTAGTCTTGTACAGACTCAGGCTGACCGTTCGTGAGAGAGTATGATTAATTGAACCCCAACCATCAAAGTACAACGGTAACCACTGTACAGCATTCAAATCTGTATAAAAGTTACAACTTTACTTGAATTTGAACCACGGAACCTTCGACTCCGTATATCAGCAGTTAAATAGTTAACTCACGGCGATGATGTTACCTCTAGACCAACCTGGTGGGTTAACCTTGAATTTAAATAATTTTTAATTTTAAGATAGACTGTTTATAAGAAACTTAAGCTAACTATTAAAGTAGTGATCTTATAATGTTTAGATGTACTACTAATTTTCAAAATTTAAGGAAACAATTTTTGTCTTTATTAAAATTGATTTGAATAAATAAAATTTTGATACGTTGGTTAACAAAAGGTTTAGCATGTTCAGTGGATGAACACTGAACGATTCAGAAGCATTTTATTACTGGTACAAACTCATTAAAGTCAAGATATAATTAATTAAAATATACAAATAATAATTGAATGAATAGAGTTGTGAAGAAATAAAAGAATTAGAAAATTTGTATAAAAAAAGTTATAAGCCCAAATGAGTAGAAATCCTAATTTACTAAAATAAAAATAATATTAGAAGAAATTTAAATAGAATAAAACCAAGCAGGCATTTGTCTATTTAAGTAGATAGATATTTAAAATATTTAATAAACTATTTAAATAGAATCTAAATAGATCACACCAGGCGAAGATTGTTAAGATTATTAATATTAATCTTAATGTTTTGTGGAATATCATCATATTATGATGATACTCCACAAAACAAAATTTATCATTTTTTATCTGAGGTAGTCGGAATTCAAAAAAATTTTCAAAAAAAATTTGTTTTAAAAAATTTGCAGGTATTCACATAAAAATATTAATGTCAACAATCAAAGTTTATAATATTAGTAATTGTAATTGTTAATCAAGAAAAAAATTGTTATAAGTTTAAAGAAAGTTTGTTAATTATTTATTTTACCCTGATCCCGAAAGAATCTAGGATTAGGCAGTGTAATTAGAAGAGACGGTAGGGGTCACGTATGGATGCGCAGTAGCCGATGACGTCACCGGTGCTTAATAACACAGCCAGCTGTTTGTGTTATTTCGGTATTTGTGAATGTTGTCAGTCCATCTAATTAGCGACTAACGTTATAATGTGAATTCTTTGTGCATTTACTCGTAGTTTAATCGAGTTATATTATTAAACATAACAATAACTAGTAAATATTTAGGCCTACTACTAATAAGTTTTATGTATTTAACTTTTTTTTTTGATATTTCTAATATTTAGTACGTATTCATATCTAGTGAGTTCTAATATTATTACATTGAAAGTTGTTGCGGGTAGTGGTAACAATGAAAAAGATATACATGAAAGATTTTCACTTCACCGTTTTCTGAATAACGAAACCTTAAAAAAAGCACGGCAAAATACTTTTTTCCATTTTTCCAGAATATTAACTATATATTTATAATAACAGTAGGCCTGACTGTTAGAATTTCACGACCATTTGATTTTCCTCGAAGTAGGCTACCAAATATCATGTATTTATTTACATTACAATTACACAATTGTGTAAACAAAATTTAGTACATAATGTGAACATCTAAAGAAATAAATTGTCTACGAAAAATGGCAGTTAATAATTTCATATTTTGCTTTCATTCCATTATCATTCTTTATAATTATTATTCTCGCTGTTATTATTATAGTACACAAAACATAATTATTGTAATTTAATATTAGCCTTAAATGTAGAAAGAAGAATTTAAAAAACTGGTGTTTTTAGCACCAGTGACGTCATTTGCTAGTGACGGTATGTACTCATAACGGCCGGTTATGCGCGTGCCCCTACCGTCTCTTCTATTTACCGTGGGATTAGGTGTTGCAATACTTTCTTTCATTATATTTCATTTAGGGCAAGAGAAAGTAAAAAAAGGAAATATAGTATTTATTAAGTTTTATATTTGGTTTTATTTAATTTGCTTTAACAAGAGCACATTTTTGAAAATTGAAAGATTCACTTAATGTTTTAATTTCTAAACTGCTACTTGTTCTTCAAGTAGAAAATTAATAATAAATTACTCATTTGAACATCTTTCATGAAAATTTAAATTTAAATGTTGTGAGAGATGTGTTTAATAGTAGTACAATCATACGTAGGTACTTTAAAGTTAATTTAAAGTTAACGCTGAATTTTCATAATGTAAATAAGTTATATAGTATACGTTTAACTTTTATCAAATGCTTTACAAGTACTCAAGTTTTATGCACTTTTCATACAACGTATAGGATATTATAGAATATAATTATTAGTAAGTTACATGAAAAATAAGTTTCAATTAACATATCAAAGGAATATATTTCAATGGAAAACTTTGTTTAAAAAATTAGTAGCATGTTAATTATTTTTAAATAATTATGTAAATGATAAAACCATGTAATTAAATTACAATACATGAAAATGTAAATAGTAATTTTTCCAGGAATCTTTTACTATGATCAATCTATATAAAGTGGCTAAAAAACCAATGAAATTGTTTTATTTTTACTATTTTTAACCCTTTGTGGATGGAATTAATAATAATAATAATAATAATAATAATAATTATTATTATTATATAATAATAATAATAATAAATTATTATATATTATAATAATAATAATAATAATAATTATTATTATTATTATACAGAAGTTTGTCTACCATTGGTCAACAACCAGATCAAGAAAGGACATAGAATAAGTGTTACAACACACACACACACACACACACACCCACAGATTATAATATTGTGACAATAAGAAGGGCATGGTTCGCAAAAGTTCTAGCATTTCATTCATAAAAATAGTAAAGAGAGGATAATATAGTGAAAGAGTAACAACGGGGTGGCTATAAAGGGGTGCCTATTCATGAAAGTTGTTTGAAAGGACTGCGCTATTATTTATGAAAGGACCTGAAACACTTTCTATTTACAATAAGATCTATTTTTGACTTGTTTACAATAGATTTTTCTAGCACTCATTTATAAAGGGTTTTTTGTACCTTATTATTTGTATCGAAGTTCGGTGTTTTTCGGAAAGATTCTTTTTGATTCACTATAAAAGAGACCCCCGAACGCGGTGAGTGAGTTAGTATTCGTTTGATCTTTGACGAGTGGTTATCGGGTGTAGTGCAGAGCACGTTCCGAGCATTGTGTTGGTTAACGATTTTTATACTGCCTTTGTTTGTGTGTTTATTGTGTATCTATATTAAATTCAGTTTTTGTGTATTCAGTTTCATTTCGTAGGTGTATTCTATAAAATTGATTGTAAGTAGTGCAAAGTAAATTATTAAGTTATTTATTGTTTATTATTTATTTAAGTAAATTATTAAGTTATTTATTGTATTACTTCATTATAATTAGTTTGTTGTTTATTTTGTAAATCTTTTAATGTAATAAATATTTGTAATTGTAAACTTTAGTGTATTAATATTATTTAATAACCTAGATCCCGAAACGGACCTTAGCGATAAGTGCCACAATATTTTAAACGGATCTTTGGTTCGAAACCTTGGACACTGAGATTAAAAGTGATGACACATGAGTATCATGAATTAAAAGAATTTGAAGGTTTGAATGTTTTCATGATCGCTACACTTTATAATTCTATATAACAGAAAGTGACGCGGTGATGTAATAAAAAGACCAGAAGAGTAAGTACGTACTGATTAAAAAGAAGTAAGTTTCCTTCTTACATAGAAAGAAAACTGCTGCGACATCTAAAATTGTTATATAAAAAATTGGCCAAGGAAAAGGTGAAATGAGATACTGTAGAGTACTCAAGAAAGTAGATAGGCCTTCTAGTAGTTTCAGCAATTACCGAATAAATCACTGCTTTCAATTTTTATTTTACCTTGTTCAGATAAATCGATAACACTGCGTTATTACTAAAAAAATAATTAATATTATTCAATATCTGGAAAAATAATAAAAATAACTTGATGTGAAACACTCATACGTCTTTCTATTGGCACTGTAAATAATGAAAAATTATAACCTAATTTTAATCATGAGTGAATGACACAAAATGAAAATAAACCTCTGTAGAATGTAAAAATATGGAAAGTCCCTGATTGCCGCTAAACTAGGCTCTATAGAAAAAAATGCTTGAAATAAAAGTTGTAGGTTGTTTAGTTTTCTAAAGCATGAATTATTGTACTTGTACACTTTACTCTTAAATGTATGTTAAATCGTCATTCTTAAAAATAAATATTTTTTGTTACGATAGCACAGCTTCTTGCCGCTTACCAATGTCTAGCAACAGACATGCTGCTTACCCTACCTTGTGTAGCAGAAAAAATGTAAAAAATGAGACGATTTTTAAAAAAATCGTAGGAGCCATTTATGAGAAAATTGCAAAAAGTGAAAATTTTCACCAATTAACTACTATTTTCTGTTTAACGATTTTGATGAAAATGTTTGTGTCGGCTCCCTCAGTGATACCTAACTTAAGTTTCAAGTTTTAACTTAGTTTGATATTTTTTTCACGCGCGCACACACACAGATAAAAAAGACACACATGCAAACTATTAAGTAAAACCATGATTTTTGGTTTTATGGGGCCTGAAAATGTGTATTTCCGGTCGAAAATCGACATGAAAACAATACTTTCCTTCCCTATATTTCATACAGCGCAAGACTGTTACAAAGGTTTTACTGTTTCAAAAGTTATGGAAGAATCGACCAAGAATGCTTTGCAATAATTTTCAATCACCAATAGCTCAAAACTATATTTTGACAATACGTAGTTGTTATTGAACCAATTACATAGTTAATAATGGGAAATAAGGATTTAAGCAAATTATTTACTATTTACCAGACGAAACGGACTTTCATAATATGTAGTTTATACACTTAACATATTGTGTCAATTGAAGACTTCACTAACCAAAATCTTACTAGGAATCCTTATTTTTGAGCTACTTCAGTTTTATCCTACTATTTTGGTACAGGGATGTGGTACAGTGGTACAGGGATAAATAGAATAATAAATCTTTCGAGAAAAAATTAAGTATAAATAAAGATTCTAAGATGTGATAGCACTCGTGATGCTTAGCAATGCAATACAAAATTCACTTGAAGTTTTTGTGAATTCATTCACTTGGCATGAATGTAAATGATGAACTTAGTGGTCAAATGTATATGTGTGCACTTTAAATTGCAGCATCAAACTTATCAAGTAAAGCATAGAAAACCATTTTGGTGAAAATTTCAATTAGTCTAACACCTCTTTGCGCTAACCATGCAATGAACAATAATTAGAAAGTTTTATGTAAGCTATAGAGTACAGAAAAGTAGTTTAATTATAAAATGAACTAGTAAGTATTTTTCTGTGAGAATTAATTGAAGTTTTATTTGACATTTAAAATTTAACGTTGTAATTAAAAAATACGTTCAACTTGTCCTAAAAAGCATATTGTTTTTAAAATTGTACAGCTTGATAATGTTTGCGTAGATGGAAAACGTTCTAACGATTGTATCAATAGATGAGAAAAGGGTTATAAAAAACAAGGGTTAATTTGATGATAGGGGCTAATTTGATGATCGAGAAAAAGGGTAGTGTTGTTGATCGGTAGGGTGGGATTTTAGGGGAAGGGAATTATTGGTTTGAAAACGAGAGAAATGTGAATGGAGTTGAAATTGGAAGTGGTAACATCTGTTGGTGACGAGACCAACGCTAGCGCCCACAAATATATGTGATCTATAATGTTTTTAGGAACGAGTAGGAAGGGTGTAACTCTAAAACTAACTATTTTAGTAACCATTCATTGGAGGGGTAAATGTAGAGGAAAATGGAAGGGGTTTATTCGCTGTTTGTTTGTTTGAACATTTTCATTTTAACTTCAAAATTATTGACCTTTGCGTTAATTAAATTTAAAAAAGTTACTGGGACACAAAACAGGACACTTCCAATTTAACCTTTAACCTTTCTTTACGTTTTCTATCTATGGCAAAAAAGAAAAAGTATTGCGATAGTACAAATTTTTTTGTACACGAAGTTCAACAGCTCTTTACACTTCACGACTCCTTGAAGACAAAAACATTTTATAAAGAAGGTCGGTCTGCGTGTATCTGTGGTTTACGTGAGCACAAACTCATGAACAAATGTTTTTGAAACTTTTAAACTTAAGTTTTCTCAACCTACCAAAACCACTCATCATCATCTAGTAGCACTACAGCCCCTGCTGGGCTTTGGCTTTCTTCATAGTCCTTCTCCATTCCTCTTTGCTAGTACCTAACGCTCCTTCGTTCTTTGACACCTATCAAAATCAAATCATTTGTGACATCCTTCATCACTCTCTTCCTAGGACGGCCATTTCTTCTTTTCTTCTTTTGTATATTTTTGTTTCTCCCATATTACCTTCACCATCCTTGTTGACATAATTCTCTCAATGTTCACAAACCACCGTAGGCTATTTCATAATTAACAGCTGTTCTGTAAGACAATTTGTACGAATATTTGTTGGGCGAATGGCCTTAGCATTCAAAGTGGTGGAATGAGAAACCGTGTCCTAATTAGTGGGTTTTCCTGTCCGGGTCCATCGCATGGATTGTTCATACGAATGAATACAGTTTGTTTTGGCAACGCACTATGTTGTTCGTGCGGCTAGTTGTATTGCAAACAGCGTTCTGGAAGTGTGGTATTCTTTTCTATCATTTTGGATAAATGAGTTGTTGTGGTCACGTCTGAAAACAAATCAATTTTCATTTTTCATCATACGTACGTTCGAAGGGAATATGTTAGGGGAAGTGCAGTTTCAGTCTGTAATCTGGTGGTAGCATTCATCAGGCATTTTACAGCAGTTGTAATAAAATGTTGCTCCAGACATTCTTGAATATTATAAAAAAAAATTCGTCATTCGCACACAAATGGGAATAAAGCTGATGAAATTCTCCATACTTGGCACGTTGTTTAAACATACTATTGAAATTTTACCTTGTTTAGAAGGGCTGGGATTAACATTGATAGAATACAAAAAAACATTTGGGCTCATTACTATGAGACCAACCTTTCATGCTCTTCGTTCCATTTCTTCAAATATCCATTTACCTTTTCTCCCCCTATATGAAATGTACGAGTATAATACGAGTATAAAGAAAAACAAGACACCAAAACAAATGTTTTTTTTATGATGTTCTTAACCAATTCCAAATTTTCTTTCATCGATTCCTTTTGTTCAAAAAGAAATAAGAGTTTTTATTAATTTCTTGGTTTGTTTAATGGATTTTAAAAATTCCTGAGAAAGACACTGCTGTTTACCATAGAATTTTGCGTAGTAATTGTATATTATACTCTAAAATATTTTAACCTACATAAAATACAGCAAAATTAACAAATTCCTAACTCACGATAATTTCTAGACTAACTTAACCCGGCCTATTATCTCTAGAGGGTTTAAAGTTTATTTTCATTATTTTCAAGTTAATTATTCTCACCGAGATTGATGGTGATATATTAGAAAACTTTTGAGAATATTTCACCTGACGAAAGAGAATAGTTTAAAATTTTAATTTCCCAAAATAATGGAGTACGCATGTACGGTAAAATATTAAACTTCATTTGTATTTTTATTGTATGTTTACTTACTTAATGTAGACTAAATAGTTGTAAAACCATTACTAATTTAAAAATAAATTTACACAAACTTTGTTATTTAAAGCCGTTCTAAATCTTATCTGGACTTACAAATTCCGGTTATGGATTGCATCAGCAATGTCTAACATCAATATTGTAACAATAACGATAGGAGTACGATAAAAGCACCATTTTGAATAGGGTTTGACAGGTGTCTCTCGAAATGAGTGTTCGGATCTTCAATTTATGTAAATTACAGTAAATGTTTGTATTACCTTATTTTGCCTATTATTATTTATTATTATTATTTTTGCCTATTATAATTGTTCTTTTGTATTGTCAATGATTCTTTTTTATCCTTAAAGTGAATTCTATCGGGTCATTGTTTATTTATTTATCTGGTTCTTTCTCGGTCATTCTAGTAATTTTAAAGGGAAAATATAAAAAGGAATACGCTTCTTCATTGTGTAGTATTGTGTTGTAAAGTGAGAGTCGGCCGTTTGTTACTCGACTCTGTTATATGAAATGAGTTGCTGAACCGGTTGTGTGTGTGTGAGTTTGTATGTTAATAGTTTGTGTATGTACGGGTAATAATAAGCGGTTTTATTCAGGTAAAATATTATTTTGATTGTAAATGGTTGTTTATATTTTTAGTTAATTTAATAATCAAATTTTGTAATAAACCTAACCTAAGTAATTTAATTATAATTTTCTAGTAGTCTAACAATAATAATTTATTATAATTATTCATAACATAACATTTGTTGTAGTTTAAAGATAAATTTGTGCATCTAATAACAACCAGATCCCAAAAAAACTTGCATTAAACGTTACAATTTTTTCAATCAATTTTTTACGCACAATCATTGGCTCTCCATGGTATATAAAAACAGCATTCTTCACCCAGACCTACACATACCGATCAGGCACGTAGAAACTGAGGGTCTTCAACCCGGTCCCCTTTAACTGAAAATGCAAATTTTGTACATAACTGGTGGTATACTGGGGGTCCCGCGTTCGATCCGAAATCAGATCTGACATCTTTTGATGTCTTGTTTTTATCTATCAAGCTTTACTATACCCTAACGAACTAGAGACTGCAGATGAAGGCGGAGCATAATGACCTATATCACTGCACAGAGCCAATTGACTTTCGTTAATCGTATCCCGCGTTGTTACGTTGTGATCCCGCTGTGGTGACACCCTAACAAAAAGTCAGCTGGAGTTCGGTGGAACAGAGTGTGACTTAGCGAAGGGGCAACCTCACACCCGACCTTGGCTATTTTTGGTTAGATCACATCTGCAGTCGTTAGTTCGTTGGGGTATCTTTGAATCTGCTACGATTTAAGTGCATATAATAAACCTAATAATTTATTTTTATGGAGAACTAACAACATTGCGCCCACCGGATCCCGACGAGGCAGCCATCGATGCATTACTGCAAGGAAAGAAGAGTAATGAGTACATTTCTGCTGAAAGAAGAGACGCATTGTAATGACAGTACCACTTCCTTGACCGTCACTACCGCCACAGCCACCCAACAATCGACTATTGCCACCTAGACACACACACATATATACTCGTATATAAATGCACAGAACCATAAATAAACCTACAGAGGTTTTCTCCAATACAGTTAGGAATAGAAAAAACGTTAGGTATTAAATGGTTTTGTCAGAATTAAAACTAAAACGCTATTAAAATAAAAACATTTTTATATTATTTGTATTGGAATTGGTTAAATGGATGAAAACATTTCAGTAGTGTTTAAAATTAAGATGAAAAATGTAAAGATAGTAGGCTTACTCTTTATGGGAGCTGAAAAAATGAGACTTACATTTGGTGAATTTAACATTTCAGAGGTACAAAACCCTTGTAAATAAATTTTTGGGTTTCTTAACAAAATGTTTTATCCATCCTTAAAGACCAGAAAAAGTTTTGGTAGGCTTTTCAGCAGTATTTATAAAGAATGACAAAATAATTACCCGATGAATTTTGAGCACCCAGTATAAATGTCGGTTCAATAGAGAGGGTACTAATTCGGAACTTTGTAAGCTCCAAGAGGATTCACGATTCAATATCGTTATGTGCAAACGTTTTATAGATGTCATAAACAGTTATCAACTTGCTTTCTATCTCACTCACTCTGTAACATTTCCAAATAATATCATCCTTGTTTTTTGTACAGTAACCATAAAACATATTTGCAATCTACATACAGAGAGGAAAACTACACAATGTTCTTTTCACAAATAAACTGTTGTGTTTTAGTTTATTAATTTTTCTTGTTTTTTAGTGACAACAATTCTTTGTCATCTCTTTTTTACAGGTTGACTTTGACGGAAATTATTACATCGAGAAAAAAGTTTAGTTACATTTTTTTCTATTTATCATTTTGATAATATTGTAGCAAAAAAATCAAAATTTAGGATAGATCATTATAAAACACAGGTGTTTTAAACCTGACCGATTTTGTTACCTAAAGTTAGATTTGTAGTGTATCCAATAGGCTCCTATTGATCTTTTTATTGTTATTATTTTTAATAATGCTTGGTACTATATTTTTCAGCTTAATCTATGTTCTAGTGAATTCTACTTTTTATATAGTCTATGTGTATCAGGAAGGCAATAATAAACCACCTCACTTCTCGTTTTTCATTGTTAAACCTCTAGAGGTTCAAACCAACCTTTCAACTGATGACCTAAACAACATTTGTATGTGTAAACCCTTCTATAATATTACTTTTGCGATTTCTTAGAATCCATTTATCTGGTATAATCCATCATTTATTATGTGTTTACTAGGTTTAAAGAGAATTCTTTATTTATTTTTCGGGTAAAATCTCTCCCCTTTAATACAAAACACCCACCTATTAACAGTCATTTAGTGTTTCGTACAAAGTAAAGTCAATATAATCCAGTTTGTCAATTTATAAAACCAGTGTAACAGTTTTCCGTATATTATAGGTTCAAGGTACAATTATTTTTCGTTTATGTCAGTAAGATTATTATTAATTAGTCAGATTGTAAATCCTTCTTTTTAGTTAAGTTAAATTTAATAATAAAATTTTATAATAGATTTAATTTACGTTTTAAGTTAAGTTAAATTGTAAGTTTCAAGCAGTTATAAGCGTAATAACGTATTATAACTTAATAATATTGGTTAAATAACCACTATGAGTTTTTTTGACTTTGTTTAAGAAAAAGAAACTACAACTGTGAAACAATTCAACACAACTAGCAGTTAAAATGTCAATAGTTTGATATAATTGTCTTGATGTCACTTGTGTGAGGTAGTCGCCCTGCGGTAACCCCTCAAGACGATTCACTAAAGGTCTCTATTCCATTGCTTTTTCAGTCTTCTACGTGGGTTGTGTGGTAGGTGAGGAGCGGACAATGACTGAATTTGTGGATTTGTGTGGTAGTGTAGTTGGCTATGAAAATGTCTGTATAGTTTCTTTATTGTTTCGTCTAACTTTTCGATGTTAATGCCTCTGAAATGTTTTGTTGCTAACGTAATGTTGGACAGCCTGTGATGATGCGTAAAGTTTTGTTCTGGAATGTCTGAATACGTTTTATGTTGATACTTTAGCTGATCCGTAGATCACTGAACCATACTATATCCTACTATAAGTTAAAAGGACATTTTAAAATTATTTTTTATAACTAGATCTTAAAGATCCTTTAATTAGTGTTACAATAATCTATACTTTAACATAAAAAGAATAAGGGAATTTTCAGTCGAGTCTGGTCTCAAATCCCACTGGATTTATTTCGATCAAATGTTTTTTAAATGTAATTTTCCCTTGCAGATTTACCCTTATCCATCGTCATTTTTTTCCAATTTCCCAACTGATGCAGAAAATAAAAAATGAATAGTGTTTTTATTTTTCGGTTCTTAGAAGATCTACGGAACTGATACCGCGATTGATCATTTTGTTGCATCTACGAAGGACTATGAACTAGAAGGACTATGCTCTAGAAGGACTACTTATATAATAAGGCTTTATAAATTTTTGTTAGTTTCCGGTGAAATTATACTGTCCTAGAAAACCTGGAAATAGCTAGCTGTTTGCTGACCCATTTGGAGACTAGGGGTTTTTATTTAAATTTTTAAATGTAGAAAACGAAAATGTCTTCGCCGAGTATGTCAAGTTCTTACCGTAAAAATGTCATCCAGAATATTCAAATCGCCTTATTGATCCGGGGGTATCCTGTCATTTGGAAGTATCTATCCTGCAGGAATTATTTTATGGTCATATATTTTATGGATGCCTCCCGGGTTGATCGCGTCTCTAATGGGGAGGTATTGAGACGGATGCAGAAATAAAAAGAAGTCATAAACACAATAAAAATTAGGAAGCTCGACTATTTGGGACACATAATGCACAACGAAAAATATATGGGTTGCTGCAATCTATATTGCAAAGAAGAATAGCTGGAAAAAGTAGCGTGAAGAGGACATATTTTCTGGGTAAAATAATCTCAGAATGTGGTACTCGAAAATAACAATAGAGCTGTTTCGAGCTGCAGTGGATAGGGTTCAGATTGTTAATATGGTGGCCAATATCCGGAACGGATAGAAACCTAAAGAAGAAGACGACCAAGATTTCCGAGAATACATATGCCAGACACCACCGAAAGCCGGATAGGTATCAAAACAGCCTGAAATGTCAATCCCCCCTCTCAAGAGCTAAAGTATATTACTTTAGATTTCTATTTTTTAAGGGTGAGCAGGATGCTTAGTACATAAAAAACCTCCACCAATGTCAGCATTGAACCCAATTTACAATGATAAAAATATGAATTCATCATTTACAAGAGTATTAAGGAAAGATCAAGTTTATAAAATTTCATGTAAAATGTGAAGTTATAACTAACACAGCGTATATGTTTGTTATTGTTGCAAAATAGAGTTTGAAACTTTCACTAAAGAGCTTCTGGATTCCAAATGTTTTACATTTAAAGCTTTATGGAAGTACAACGGAAGTTGTTTGTGAATTTATATTAAATTTGGGACAGGATACTTAGAGGAGAATTATTTAGTTCATTTACTTAGTATATGTAAATTAATTTGAAATAATCTAAATTAACAGTTTACTTAGCCTAACATATTTTAACTAGGGCAAGTTAAACTTTACAATTTAAATTCAGATTAACATTTTCTAACCCCTCCCATAAGGCATTTTCGGTATTTGTCACATAGCTTCAAAATCCATGATATTATTATTACGTATTTATTTCCAATCACTATGTATAAACCATTAAAATACCTACATAATGTTTATAATGTATAATGGTGTTTCTTTCGATAGATAATTTTTATGAATGTAATTCTCGGGTCTTCATGTGGAATTATTATTAATGTAACGTAATGCACAAATAACAAGTCGTAAAAACTTTTATCGATCAAAATACCTGAATGTCTAGACGTTCGGTACTTCCAACTAAACAGAAAATAACGATATAATATTTCCCTTCTTAGACCAATTTTGTTTTACGCCGATCAAATTCGTGGATGTGCCAAAACCCAAGTGATAGTTTGGATTCAGAGGTTTCAATCGGAAACCTTACGGATATTAGTCAACGCACCCACTTATGTTTCTAACGCTATCTAACATAACAACCTCAACATCCCTCTTGTAACAGACGTTTTCATTCAACTTTATCAAAACTTACACAACAGACTGTTGCTCATCCAAACGAACTGATACGTAAACTTTCCTCCCGTCATCTACCAAAAAACGTTCAAAGACGGTTAAGGAGGAAGTGGAGCAGGGGTATCCTGTTTTAGAAACGGTTTATGTTATTAATGAATGATTAAATTAATTAATCGATGACTAAGTAAGAAGTAACTAAACACATGTCGGAGACCTGTCAGTGGATGGTGCTCTCCATGCACGTCACTCATGTCATTTCATTCATTCTATCACCCACCATCATAATCACTGGTTGTTTATCTTGTAACAGTTGTACATTTAATTGATAAAGTTTATAAAGCCGGCCGCATTGGCGCAGTTGGTAACGTGCTCACCTCTCATCATGCGGTCCTGGGTTTGAAATCCCACTCAGGCACGGCATATTTTCATACGTTACAAAAAAATCATTTCATCCTCATCACACACAGTACACCCCAACGTCGTCACTAATGACCTTGATGTTGATGCGACGTTAAATAAAAAAAAAAGTTAATAAAAAATAAAAAAGTATCTGAAGAGTTTTAATGTTGTTTTTTTAATAGGAACAATATTTGTAAGCTGTATGTTTAAACAAGCCGAAGAAGCCCCGTATAAATATGTGGTTTGTAATTAAATGGAGGGTTTGATTTTGGAAACAGAAAATAGTAAAGAATTTTGAGTTAATTATTCAGTTGTTGGGAGTTTTACATTAATCTTTATGTGATTTTGCTACCAAGAAGGATTCCCAAATACTTCACTTTTGCATCTTGTGGAATAAGCATATTATTTTTAAATCAGTGGAGAAGTATTTTGTCATAAACAAAATGTTCCAAATGGAGACAGTAGTGAAGTTATACAAGGTAATGGTAGCCCCAGTCCTTATTTATGGAAGTGAGTCATGGGTTACCACAAAACGCCAAGAAAGTAGGATCCAAGCAGCTGAAATGAGGTTTTTAAGAAGGGTGAAGGGCTGATCGAGGCTGGATCTAATACATAATGAGGAAATTAGATCTGAGTTGGGTGTATTTAGCTTCAATGAAAGTGGAGGAGTACCGGAATCCATGAAGGTAACATTTGGAACGGATGCCAGAGGAGAGAATACCTCTAAAAGTGACGGAATATGTTCCAGTTGGAAGAAAGGAGGTGGGAAGACCTCGAAGAAGACGGCAGTAGTCGTGATGTACGGGCTGGAGTGTCTCGTGTATGTGTAGACGTACAGGATGATTTGTGAGTTCGGAACAGGCTTATGCCTAATCCTTGATAGTAAGAAGAAGAGAATAGTAAATGTTACTTGCACAGATTTCTCTGTATTCGTTTTCATTTTCCATTTGAATAACCAATCTTGCAATATTTACATTTATTGATTTTAAAATATTTTTTTATTTTATTTTTGACGCAGAAGTAGTGCACTAAGTTCAGTTTCTGGGAGCGCTAGTTCGAGGAATATTCATTTTTGTCTTGTGTATTATAGCAATTCTTTACGGTAGCAATTCTTAAAGTTTACATAGAGAGACAGCATTTCATAAAAAAACTCATATATCTTTTCAAAGCAATACTAAAGGGTATAAAGTCGATTTTTATTTCGGTACCTTAATAACACAAAGTTATGATATAAAACCAGAACAAAATAAATAAAATCAAAATGGCAGGGAAATTCAACCGAATGTAAAGTTCTTTGCCTTTAAAAAACGCTTTCTGTTAAATTAAATTTTTGTATGTTCGGATGCATTTGTTTTCAATATATAAGCTGATTGTTTTTTTTATATTGGCATATTGTTGAGTTTTAGATGTTTTTACTTTTTAGTTTTATTTCTGTTTATGAAGTCAAATGTTACAAGGTGAGGGAAAAAGTTGTTATAACTTTGTAACGTTAATTAAAATTATTAAAAATGTTGTCACAATTTTCACGAATATGAACTATAAATAGAAAAGTTATACAATACTCTTCCATTTATATTACGTTGTATACAATAAGGGATATTAATTGGGCACACGTTCAATTTATAAAAAAAATATTGCGAGAGCACAGCCCCCAAAAATTTTAGCAGACATGGCGCTTACCCTATTTAGTCGCCATGTCTGCTGAAATTCTTTGAAAGGTTGTTTTCTCGTAAAAATTGGCTTTTTAAGATTGCGGCTTTAATATGAATTTTAACGCAAAAATTTATATAATAAAATTTGTAGAGAATTTAAAATCTTACAACTTTTATTCTAAACATTTTTTGTACAACGCTTATTTTAGCGGTAATTAGTGATTTTCTGTTTTGTTTTCATGAAAGCCCGTAAAAAATTCGATTTTTTTTCAGACTTTATATGCATTTTACGACAAAAGTGTTTAATTAAATGTATAGGAAATTAAAAGATCTACAACTTTTATTCGGAGCATTTTTCTCTACAGAGCCTAGTTTAGCGTGAAAGAGTGATTTTCTGTATTTTTAAGCCAAACTGAGGTTGGTTTTCATTTTGAATCATTCACTCATGATTAAAATAAGGTTAAGTTTTTGAGGTTAGGTTTTTTGTTTATTTATAATGTTTTATTACTAATTTTAGGTTATATTGTTAATTATTTGCATTGGCAAGAGAATTGTGTGAGTGTTTAACAATAGATTTTGTTTGTTAAGTTTAGTTTACGTCTTAACGTTTTGCAATTAATTTAGTTTATTAGGTTAAGTTGTTTATTGCAATTTCCTTATAATTATAACTCATAATGTAGGCTTAGTGGTTAATATGTTTAAAATACTCGTTATAAAATTAAGAGAAATTAATTTTTCTTATAAACGACTAGATCTGGAAAATACCTAGAACAATATTATTGTCACAGAATAAAAGGTTTAGAGATTTTGTTTCACCCTATGACGTAGAAAATATGTCATATAGTATGTGTTTTCTTTTCGAAAAAATATTAAATTTACAAAAAGGATTGGATAGTGCATTCAGTCATATGAAATGGGAATGCTATGTTTTTATTACTTTGATTCAATAGTTTTATTTGTACTCATACATACACACACCGGGTGTGCTCGCGCGCACAAACTTTTGTATGCTTTTACCGTTGATGTTAAAATCGTATCATACTAAGGAATACCAGATAAAAATGTTTCCACTTACGCATATGAGAGTATCAGTATTTTCAGTATAATTTAGGAAAAGAAATTGTAGGTAACATAAAATAATATGCTTTTTAACAATGACAATGGATTTCTAATGAATGAAATGCTGTTTAATGAGGTTTGACAGGTGTTTCCTAGAATAGTACCTTACGTGATCCTGTTCACGCTGGGCTTAACAACATCTATACCTCTTTTGTTCTTAAATGCTTCAGTCATATAATTGGCTGATCATGAGATAAGAAACAGAACTGTTTTTTGTAGCCATGGAACTAGCGGATCGAGTGGAATTAATTTAACACTTTACCTGCCTGTTATGGGAAAAATATGAAGATATCAATTAAAAAATCGAAACTGATGGCGTTTGCAGAAAGTAATTGATAAGGATCAAAATTTTTATCAATAATAAAAAGAATATTGGAACAGGTAGGAAATTTCAAGTATTTGGGATGTGCTTAACCTATTGACCTAATAATGATCCAGATTTGCAACAAAAGATATCCAGATTTAATAAAATATGTGGGGCTATACGCCGAAGCCTGAAAGGGAAAGCAAGAAAGGATAGACAGATTAAGTTTTACAAGTTGATGGCCACACTGACACTAATATATGAAACTGGTGCTTAACAAGAAACAAAAGTCAATGATCAAGGAGCAGAAATTAAGTTCCTTAGACATGTTAAAGGATGTTCGAAACAAAACCACATCAGGAATGAGGTGATAAGAGAGGAATATGGAACTCAAACACTAAATGAGATCATCACAAAATATAATGGACAATGGACAAATAGATAACAGGACCGACTACCTTTGAATGCATGGGTTTATGAACCGAAGGATACAAAAGAAGTGGGGAAACCGACGATTAGATGGACACCAACATAGACTCAATTAGAGTCTAATCCATGATGGACGATGACGACGAATTTAAAAGAAATTTTTGTTTATTAATAACCAGATCCCAAAAAAAACCAGAAAGGAAGATCACAGTATAACACATCCCAACTTTTTCAAGATATTGTAGATCAGTAGATCACTAAATATGAAAACAGAACTGACCAGAAGGCCTGATCCGTATCGTTTATACCAAAAAATTATCCTTTATGAAAATGATAACTTGGAACATTTTCAGAACTTAATAAATTTGAATCAGATTGTGATATTTGATGAGAATCATATCCAGTACTTAAATTTTAGTAATCGAGTGCATTACTTATTGAGCCTCGGAAGAAATCATCGGATTATTATTTAATATCAGATAAAAAATAAAATGAGCCAAGTCACTTTTTCTCCATATCCTTCATCTCTTTCCTCTAATTCTGCGTTCGCTCTCTCTGTCTTTGTAATGCAATTTTGCACAGAGCCACTTCCATCTAGTCTAAAAGAAAAGTTTTGTTATCCTTCCTTCATTTTGTTCTTCTTCATTTTGCTTTTACCCACCTCGCCGCTATATTGCCGAGCTTTTCCGTCGAATGAACGTATCGTGTTAGCTTGATTGAATGATGAAGATAAAGCGCCCTGAAAGCCCTTTAATGCTAACACAAATTCCTATTTCTTAACTTCCTTTTACCGACGTTATATGGGAAGTACAATCTCGCATCACTTCCTCTCAACACAACTTTTCTTTCATTTAAACTTATATAATGTACTTGCAACTTTAAACTTTATTTATATTTACTTACATGTAACCGCGTTTTCTAAAATCGATACAATGACTTCCGTCTTTGAGGAACTGTTAAAAATTTCAAATACAACTAGATCAAAGATCTAACTCGATTCCTAAAAATTATAATTTACAATTTTGCTTACTGATGTAACCGCACACATGAATTCATACATACAATTAATTAGTAATTAGTAAAGAAAGAACGCGTGTTTATTGTACAGACTTACATAGCGAGTAAATCTTACAAATGTGTGCAACCGGTATAGGTACGCCAGCGTGAGTTTATTCTCCTTGAGCTGTGTAAAATGTTGTTCCTCATCACTAAAATAAAAATGATCCAACAATTGAATACCATTTTCTTCAACCAAAGATCGAAACCACCGACAATATTGTAATCGTTTCTGATGGTCTGTAACTTTCAGTTCATGAGTTACGCAACGCGATAAGGATGCAAATGTAACTTTTTCGTAGCTCTGAAAACAGTAGTTAATGTTAGTCCAGCTTGCGATGATAATCTTCTAAGCGATTTTTTAGGTGATTGAATCAAACGATTTTTCAAATCTTCGAGAACTTCCGCGGTTAACTTTGTTGGCTGACGAGGTGGTTTCTCATCGAGTACACTCCCAGTTGTACGGAATTTATTTGTCAAACGCAATATTGACAATTTATTCGGAACGGCAGAACGGGGAAATTTCAACTGAAACTTATCTTGCACACATTTGTAAGATTTACTCGCTATGTAAGTCTGTACAATACACACGCGTGCTTCCTTGGAAAAAACCATTGCTGACACAATATAACGAAACGACTGCTATCACCACACTAATACTTGACTGGAACATTTTAACTGTCTTATGTAGTTGGCCTTGAGTACACTGTTGCCAACATACCTATTGGGGGACAGAAAATTTATTGATGTATTACTTCCATCTTCTTATAATCAGGGTTGCGTCCTTAATAAAACACCCGTTAGTTTAAATAAAATTACAATAATTAGTTTATTTTTGGTAGAAATTACTATTTGGTTGGAGTGAATGATTCAAGCTTAGGATTTTTTTTTAGAGAAGGAGAGAATATTTCATTGAGTGAGCAAGAGCAAGATTGGATGGGATGGATAGTTTAATTTCCATGAAATTAACAAATAATACATCTCTGATGAATTACATTGTAGAAAATTACGGAAGTTCTGTTTTGGTGTAACTAGGAATGCTTAGGAAAGAAGTTGAACGATACAAGACTGTAGAAGTATATATATAGGTAAACAGCTATAACGGAGGAAGTTTGGAAATTCGTTTTTACATGAAAAGTTTAGATGGTAAAATGGATGGAGTCCATTACTCAAAATGTAGCTACTGCCCAACAAAAGACGCAAGGGTGTTTCAAGCGTGAAACAGTAGAACTGCAGTAACAATGATTAAGTCTTACAAAATATCTCTGACCTATTTTGTCATTGTTGATATTTATACGGGTCTGCAAGTTGTAGTATATAAATACTAATAAAACGAAACTAAAAATATATTAAGGAAATTAATATCTTTCTTAGTTTATACAAGAATATTTTTATTACTAACCTGTAAGATATAATAATAATATATATTTAAACCATTCATTTATCAAACTATTAAAAAAATAATATCAGTACGTAAATAATAATATGACAAAAATCTTGTATGAAACACTCATATGACTCTCTATGACCAATTTAAAAAATTTGGCATAAAAACAGACCTTTCTTCCCAACCATAATATTCATGCAGGGCAAGAGGGGAGAGAGTTATAATATACTAACCTAACTTTAATCATGATTGAATGATCCTAAATGAAAACCTGTGTTGGACTTGATTTTTATGAGTTAAAATGTATAAAATCGCTATTTGATAATAACCTGTCAGAAAAACAGTTTGAAATAAAAGTTGTAAATTTTTTCTATTAATTTGATTATAGAATATGCAATAAAATTAATATTTTATAGAGGTGGTATAAATCACCCCATGAAAGGTAGGTGAAGTGTTAAATTAATTATTGGCGTTTGATCCGCTATTTCCAGGGCTACCAAGTATAGTTGTTTTTTATTCACATGTTCAGCCAATTTATGACTGAAGCACTTAAGAACAGAAGAGATAGAGGTGTAAACACACTAGTCAGAGTTAACTCCTCTGAGAGTAATGAATTTCATTGTACAGCCAGACCCTGTGGTGAATGAAATGAAGGTGACATTTGCGGGGTGGAAATTAGGTGCTTTTCGGAGGCCCAAGCATGATGATAAGCATACCTTTCCATTCAGTAAAGAAGGCATAGTAAAGCTGCTGGAAGTTCAAACCAGCCTTTCGTCTGATGACCTAAACAACCTAGACAATATTTTAACGTGGTATCAATAAAATAATAAAAATAGAAAAGAGATTAAATCGGAACATCCTACGACCTAAGAAAGAAGAAGATAATTTCAATAGTTCCCTTCGGGCAAAGATATTATATAGACTACGAAGAAACTGAAAACATAATCCATGTAATCAGAAAAAGGAGATCTCTATTTTTTTTTCATATGTGGCAAGCATGAACGATAGTGGATTGAGAAAACAATTATTCGATAAAACAATAATTCTCAAAATCAAACCAGCTTGAATAGAGAAATATTGTCCGAATATGAATTGAATAATGATCGCAAAGATGCTACGCAGTTGTGTGAAGTCACATAGAATAGGGAACGTTTTAGAAAAAAAAGCCAGAGTGTGATTTTCAGGGGTGAAAATGAAAAGAAGAGATGTGAACAAGCAATATTGAACAACTTATTGAACAACATTGAATAAGGAGGATATTTGGTGATACCACCCACGAGCTGACGCAGTTGCTAACAGGGCATGGTTGCTTTGGGGCATATTTGACGAGGTGCAAACTTCATGAAGTACCGAAATGTCAACTGTGCGACAGTGAAGAGGAGGAGTCCATTGCGCATATTTTTGAAAGATGTCCCTATTTTGGCCTCAACAGAATGGAGACATCTGAGAAGATAGGCGTTGCACAGTGGATCCCAGAGAGAGTAGGGGCACCAATGCTGCGGGATGAGAAGAGCTGGAAGTTGGTCCCTCAGTTTGGGTAGAGGGTGGTTGGGAGACTGCGAAGCGAGGAGACATATGGAGATCAGCGGGATCGCCCTCTCCCACAGTAAATCAATCCTGTCCCGATCTCAGTAGGTAAAGTAGGCAGACAAATTTCCTGAGCTGGTGGTGAAATAGGAAATAGATGAATGTGAGAGAGTGAGTGTTGGCCAGCAAGACAGCGAGAGGGGAATTAGGCTACGGTTCCCTTCCCACGCCCCGCTGACAGTATGTAAATTTTTTAACCCAACATTTCCCTTGTAGTATTATATAAACAGTTCCGAGGGAGGTGGAGGGTTGTTTGCTGATGTCGGATCAAGTGGCCAGGCGGCGGGTTTTTGGTTGGTAATGCGGTTGCGGCCTTCTTGGGGCTGGACGAGAACGCTTTAATTGAAGCCAACACTACTTCCCCTATCGTGACGGAGTGAACATGAGTTTTTCTCGCCACCTCGGATAAAAGAAAACATTGAACAACTTGAAAAAGAAAGATCAGAAAGAATAAAAAGATAGTGGGATAAAATAAAACCTGATCAAAACATGAAGAAGTAATGAAAATATAAATTTAGCGTGCTTTTTTAAAATGACTATTTGGAAATAATGAACATTTAAGTTCCAAATTTAATACATTAAATTACCACGAGAGCACGCTCTCTAGAATTTTCCCAGACGTGCCATTTATCCCATCGTTTAGAGTACAAAAATTTAGTAAATGAGGCAATTTTAATCAATATCGGAAGAGCCATTTTCGAGAAAATTGTAAAAAAGTAAAAAGTCGCACGAATAAATTGCTACTTCCATTGCAATTTTGATGAAAATGTTCGTGTTGTACCTAACGTAAGTTTTGAGTTTCAACTTTTAATTTCTATTCTACGTAATTTTCATTTTTAGAACCTATGGAAATCAAAGTTAATTGAAGTTGAAGCAAGGGTCTTAAAATAAATGACTTAGGAATGAAAATGTACGAGTAGTTGTAATAATAATAGTAGTAAAAGTAGTAGCAATAACAGAAGCATCATGAAACGTAGAATTTCACGACCAAGAACCAATCTCTGGCCACGACATAAACGCAATAGTCTATGTGACTCCCAATCTCCCTTCACCAATATCGTATTATGAACTTCTACTCAGAAGATGGTTTCCTACATCGATTATTGCACAACGAATAAGGGTGGGGCACAACTTTGACTAACTTTGATTGGATCTACTCAATTGAAGTTTAACATCTCTACTTCAACTTGAAGTTTGATCTTTTAAATTGAAATTGTATTTATATAACTAATGCTACATAAATAATAAACGTGTCAAGGATCTAAGAAATTTAAAGAAAATTTTATTAAATTATTTTAGATACCTACCTTTAATTTTCAGTCTAATTCAGTTTAATTCAGATATCGAACACACAACTACAGATTAATTTTTTGGTCCTGTTACCCGATTGTTAATGTCTGGTAATTGTTTTCTAAGAGAGGTAAATTTTGTTTTATGACACAAAGTTGGTAGCCCTACTCTACCGGTATATATAAGGCAGTGTGAGTTGATTCTCCTTGAGCTGTGTAAAACTTTGTTCCGTTTCCGATCGTGTCATAAACAGAAAAACTTTTACCCTAGAACAATCGCTTGTTTAAATCTGGAGGCTGAAGCTCTTGTAGCTTCTAATCGTACGCGATACGGATACAATTTCAATTTTTAGCAGCTTTCCGAACATTCAAATATGACAAACCAACTTGCGAGGAAAGTTTCCGTAAACTTTTCGTGTAGAATTGAGCAATCTTGTTTTCACATTCTCTAAAACGACATCTGTCAAGAGAATTGATTGACCAATATGTTTTTTGTCGCAAACACTACTTGTCTCTCTAAATCGGTTTGTTTGCCTAGAAATTTACATTTTTTCTGATGAAGGAACATCAACAAATTTAATTTGAAATGATTCTTTTACACTCGCGTACGATTTCGTAGCAAAATATTGTTCAAGAATGAAAACCCGTTGTTCTAGGGTAAAAGACATTCTGTTCGGAACACGACCGAAAACGGCACAAAATTTAATATAACTCAAGGAGAATCAACTCACACTGCCGTATCTATACCGGTTGAGTAGGGCTACCAACTTTGTGTCACGAAACAAAATTTCCATTTTTTAGAAAAAAAAAATTACTAGACATTAACAATATTGGGTGACAGGACTAAAAAGTTACTCTAAATTACTCTAAGTTTGTAATTTACTGCATAATAGTAAGATGAATTATTTACCCTTTGACTGAAAATTTAGATTTTCGTTTTTTATGTGTTTCAATAATTTAGACCTAGATTTACAATATAAAACAATATAAAACGTCAAAAAAAATATTTTAATGAAAAAAACTTAAGTTTTTATCAGTTTACTCAGAAAAATTATTAAGTCACCAAGAACGGATAATTTTCATAATTTTAAAATGCTCGGTTTAGCGCAAAGAGAATTTCAATTTTTTAAAACATCTGCATCACTGTTTTTAATAATTTCGGCTGTTGGTTCAGCTTTCTAACCAACTGTTGATACGAGATTTACTTGTTTGACTACATTTTGTGTTTGATTTGTACCTTTTCCCGTAATATTAAATTTTTAACACTTAAGCACATTTCCTCAGAAACTGTTAAACCTACAAGGCTGAAATTTTTACCAGTTATTCGTCTTATACACGCACAAATACCGAAAATTTTATGACTTCCTTGGGTGTTCAAAAGAATAGTAATACGCATAAGACTAGAAAAAATTGTTAACATTTTAATATGTCATTCATTATTTTTTAAAAATTTTATGGTCCAAAAGATGAAATTAAAAAATTGAGTAGCTAGACAGACCCGACAACTATAGGTGTGTAAAGTTTCTTTTCTGTATCTATTACCAATCCTTTGAAAATGTACCTAAAAATAGCAAATTTAACATTGGCGGGATACAATGTACAATCGACCCATAAGAATCGTTTTTGAGAAAATCGCAAAACAGTAAATAATATTGGACTAATAAAATGCTACTTTTGGTTGACTGATTTTGATGAAAATGTTTGTATCGGGTCCGCTTATATTAACTAACGTAAATTTTAAGTTTCATCTTCGTACGATATTCCATTCTTGAAATATTTTATTCACACTCAGATACATACACAGGCCAATGCGTAAAATCATGTTTTTTGGGGTTTAAAGAGTTCGAAAACGTGTATTTCCGGTGAAATTTGATTCTGAAAAATCGACATGTAAGTACTAATTTCCTTCTCTGTTATATTTATATAGGGGAAGAGAAAGTAAAAATAAAATTTCTTATTTTGGTGGTTGGTTCCTTTTTGCATGATTACATTACCAACTTCCAAAATTTACTCACCAAATATTGTTAGAATCAGTATAATCTTTAAATCGATACACGCACTGGCATTAAATACTTACTCATGGCCAGTGGGTGCTTGATTTACTTAATCCCTGTGGATCCATCTAAGCCCTCTGATTAGAGCAACGAAATCAGCGTAAAGTGTCGGTGGTATTGTCAGTACTATTAATAAAACGCAAAAGTTAAAAAAAATTGTTAAGTTTCTAAAAGAAATTTTCATTAAATGTAGCATAGTACATTGTGTAAGATAAAAACCATTACTCGTAGACTTGTCCTAATTTACCGTAAGCTGCCTACCTTTCTCATCGTTTCTTTTACTTTCTTTATTTTTTGTTGCTGTAAACACCATTTTTTCTCTTCTCTATCGCTATTTACACCAGTTTTCTTATAAACATACCGTCTCTGTTTCTTCTCACAATTGTAATCTTAGTGAAAGGAAACAAAAACCTCTACCTCCATAACTTTTTGTCTCTCGCGCTGTTTGTTGTAGGTTAAGATTATCTTAACAACGTTACGCCAGGTCAATGTGTTTTCGATACAAAACGTTATCGTAAAGTATAACAAAACGTATTGTTTGCTTTAAAATGAAACTTTCTTAGAAGACATTCTATAAGTTTGTTTTACTTTTTACTTCCTCTTGATTTTATATAAGATTCGGAAAGTATAACAGTGAAAAAAAATCAATTTCCGGATTTCAACTGATCTTTACTTTTGGAAAAGGGTTGTATCACTGTAGCCTATACTTTTTATAATTTAATTTGGGTTGTAGGTCTACTTGTCTTAAAAGTTTTAAAAAGTTTTTTTTTCATTACTCATAAAGTCAGATATCTTTAAACTGTTGAGATTTTATTTGTCACAGAAATATAGTATAATTTTTTTCGTAAAACACACCAGGTTAGTTTAGAGGTAGAGACGGCACCACGAGCCAGCTGTTTCACAGCTGATTTTTGGAGACGAAGGTTCGTGGTTCAAATTTTAAAAGGTAGTTACTTTTATTTTTTATTTATTTTTTGTCATCAGTCTCTCGACTGGTTTGATTCAGTTCTCCAAGCTGTTCTATCTTGCGCAAGTTGTTTCATATCTATGTACCTGTAACACCCTACATATTTTGTAATTTGGTTTATATATTCTAACCTTTGCCTCCCACTACAATTCACTCCCTCAATATTACCCTCCATTATGGGTAGATCAATAACTAGATGTCTTAAGATATGCCCCACTAGCCTATCCCATCTTCTGGTAAGATGCTTCCATGTACTTCTTTTTTCATCCACTCGTCTAAGAACCTCTAAATTACTTATTTTGTCCACTCACCTAATTTTTAACATTTTTCTATAACACCACATTTCAAAAGCTTCTATTCTCTTCCTTTCTACAGCCCTTATCACCCACGCTTCACTCCCGTATAATGCTACACTCCAAACATAGTGTTCTAATAAATTTTTCCTAATAGGTCTATTGTAAATGTTTGTAGTCAGTAAGGTGTTCTTCATTTCAAAGGCTTTTCTAGTTTGAACAATTCTCCTTTTGATATCACTTGTGCGTCTACCATCCTTTGTTATTTTACTCCCTAGATATCAGAATTCCCCAACTTCCTGTATGTTTTCGTTGCCTACTTTTAAATTTCCTATCTCTTCTAAACCACTCTTGCTGCTGCACAACACTTTCGTTTTGTTCTTATTAATTTTCATGAAGTAATCCATTCTCATGATCTCATCCATACCATTTAAGAAAATAATCCTCTAGTTCTTTCTTTGTTTCGGCTGTTATATGGATTCGAAAACTAGATATTGGTTACCGGTGTACTTTGTTAGTGGGGGTTCAATTAAACATACTCTTTTAGGAATGGTTGGCCTGAACCTGCACAAGACTACACTTCATTTACACGTCATACATAATCATCTTTATCTCATTGGGTTATGGGGTTGCTGATTGTTCTTATTGAAAGATAGCAGGAAAGCGCCGGCCGGGCAGAAGGAAAGCGTCCTGGCTGAAGAATTTGAGAGATTGGTTTGGTCTCAACTCCACGTCACTGATCCGAGCAGCTGTTTCGAAAGTTAGAATAGCAATGATGATCGCCAACCTCCGACGCGGAGACGGCACTTGAAGAAGAAGAAGAAGATTGTTCTTATATTTAATGGATTGCAACGTAAAGATATTAGGGTAAAAAACCTATATAATCATTTAAATTTTTAACATTTTTAACAGGACGAAGTTAAGGAATTTGCAAACTTGAAAGTTTTCTCTTATTTTTTAAGAGGAGCTTAGTAAACGAGTGCAGAAAACAATCAATTTCTTGAACATTTAAAGTAGCTCATTCTGAGAATAGTGTGTTCAAAATATTGTAAGTTATTTTACAAGACCAGTTCGTAACCAGATTACGTTAATAGTGAGTGTGCGTTTAGGTGGTAGCAAGTGGTTGTGAACAGCAAGTGGTTGTAAAAAATTGTTTTGATTGTTAAGTGACAGTATAGTACAGATAGTAAGTCTTATTAGAGTCAAGTTAGTTTAAGCTTTATTTTTTATAATTTATTTAATTGAAGAAATCTAATTGTAATTAGCTAGCAGTCTAAATTTAATAATTAACTGTAATTGTTAATGATGTCAATAGATATTTTTTATAAGTCTAAGGACGTTTGTTTATTATTTATTATAATGGTACAATCATGTCACAAAACTACCAACACAATGCTAAAAATACTCTTTTGTTTTAGTAGAATAAATTTTAAAATACCAGTACTTTTATTGGTATATCTTTTGCAGACAACGATATATTCATTACAGTAAAAATATTTTTGACACATAGTTGTTACTGTTACTGCTTATTTTTATAGCGCATTACAACTGATTTTAGCGAGCAACATTAACTTTTGGCAGAAATATTGGCGAATAAATGCCCATATCCCAAACGAGCTTATTTCTTAGTTGTTTATAGATGCTTATAGCGTTGTTTGTATGTCAATTTTTCGAAATACGGTTTTATTTCAACTCGTTTTATTTGCAAAAGAAATTTTTAAACAAAGAAAAATCGGTTCAGGTGGTCAGAAATTTAAGATAAGTAGGGGTTCGTATTAGCAGGTTTATTGTGTAATTATTTTTGAAAAATTTAAATTTGTTAACAAAAATATTCATATAATTAAAACTAAGTTTTAATAGGTTATTTTACATGTTAAATTTATAACTTTGAAAATAATGTAATTTCCTGGAAATATAAGGGACTTAACTATAAGGTTCATAAACTATTTAAGAAATCATCCCAAAGGTTGTACTGTTTAATTACCAACATACATCATACTTAGGCACTAAGTTAAACAACTATGTTTATTTTCAGATACAACTAAAATATTAATGAAGTTTAAACTACATAATAAACAAGTACGGTGATATAAATTTATGAACTAGATTATCTGTGTGTACATAAAACAGAAAACCCCCAATGACTCCCTATCGTTACCAAATCTTCATAGTGGCTTAAACCATTAATGTAAAACTGGCGTGTGCACCAGTTGCGTTGACCACTACACCATTGTAATGTAACATTAATACGTAGTAGAGTGATCACTAATAAGAAAAAAACTGGTGTCAAACACTCACACAACTTTTTCTTGCCAATTTAAATAATGAACAATATAAACTAACATTAGTAATAAAACATATGAAATAAAAAAATACTAACTTCAATAAATATAACCTAATTTTAATCGTAAGTGAAAGGCGCAAAATAAAAATCAACCTCAGTTTGGCTTAAAAGTACGGAAATCACTTTTTCACGCTAAACTAGGCTCTGTAGAGAAAAATTTTCTGAATAAAAGATGTAATGTAGATACTTTAATTTCCTAAAAATTTTATTATATACACTTTTGTCGTAAAATGCATACTAAGGCTGAAATCGTAAAAAAATTAATTTTTTTACACGTTATCGTGAGAAAAATACAAAAAAGACGCTAATTACCGCTAAACTAAGCGTTATACAAAAAACATGATTTAAATAAAAGTTGTAGGATTAAAAATTGTCTACAACTTTTATTGTATAAATTTTTGCGCTAAAATGTATATTAAAGCCGCAATCTTAAAAAAACAATTTTTTTACGTGAAAACAGCCTCTCCAAGATTTTCAGTAGACATGATGCCTACCCTATTTTGTAAAGCAAAAAAAAAAATTAGTAAACGAGACGAGTTTTAAAAAAAATCGTAGGACCTGTTTTTTGAGAAAATCGTAAAAACGTGAAAAATGACGCGAATAAACTACTACTTCCGGTTGGCCGATTTTGATGAAAATGTTCGTGTCGGGTCCGGTAGTGGAGTCAAATTTTCAAGTTTCAAGTTCGTACGATGTTCCGTTCTTGAGATATTCTGTTCACACAAACACTCACTCACTCACTCACTCACACACACACACACACGCGCGCGCGCGCACACACACACACACACACACACCACACCACACCACACCAATCGATAAAAACATGTTTTTTGTGTTCAGGGGGTCTGAAAACGTGTAGATCCGGTAAAAACTCGATTTCAAAAAATCGACATGAAAACGATACTTTCCTTCCAATATAACCATATAGGGAAATTTAAATAAAAAGTAATTTAAAATAACGATTTTTTTGTCATTAATTTTTATTACGGTACTGCACATTGAGCTGCACCACTTCCGTATAAGATATTTAAATGGCGGTGGGGAATTTCACTTTAAGCAGAAGAGGAACCCAGTGGTAAATTCTCCATTTAAAACTTCGGATATTGTCCTCTATTTCATTTTCGCTTTAAACGTCCACAGAAGGAAATTCCTTGTGGCTAGATCACGGGCTAGTTGGTTTAAATGGTCATCTAGTTTTTCGTGAAATGTACTATACAAGGACACGGTTAGCTCCTTTACTGTCGGAATTTTGAAATCGGCGTGGAGGGTTTCATTAATATTTTTTTACTGTGTTTTATTCTAAAGAGGTATTCGAAAAATAATAAAAATATTGGTTATTATGTAAATGCGTTGATAATTAAAAAATGTAACTTAATGTTAATACTTATTAGTTTTATCGTGTAATATCAATACGTTTTTTGAAGCATCTTGAATGTATTTAAAAAGAATCATGTATCATTTTTTTAAACTTTAAAAACAGATAAACAAAAATACTGTTAAATAATTGACATCCTGTTACAAAGCAACGTAATTTGTAGGCTCTCATCTATTCATATGGAATGAAAAAATGTTTCATATCAACACAATTAGAGTGACACTTTTTAGGGGTTTATAATTTTAAAAAAACGAAGTAGATATTGTTTTGATGACGAACACCCGTATGTAACTGGAATGGGGTGGGAGAATATGGCTTGGACAGGTGAATGGATGTTAAGAGTGTCTAGGGGGTTGAAAAGAGATATAACTTGAAATGAGATCAGAGTTGTGTAGGGTAATTTTTGTTTGGGGATGATGTAGGTATTGTGGGTGAGTTTAACTCGGATGTGTTTTACTGGATAGAATTGGAAAGGGGATTTGTGATTGTTGTTGAGTTTCTGTTCTATTTCGCTTCATGGATTAAAAAAGGTATTGTTACTGATAACTTATTATGTATACACGACAACCTTTCTAATCCGAATTTTGTTAATTCAAAATGTTGGATGATCTGAACGGATTTATAGTCTTTAACTTTATTTTTACGTATAAACGTGTTTTGAAAAAAACTAAGTACCTAATTCTATGATGGAAAAATATGTTTAAAGGAATCTAAACATAAAATTAAATTGAAAAATCTGGTGTTAAACACTTACACGATTTTTTTAGTGCATTGTATAATTTTTTATAGGGTATATTTAATTAATTTTTTGTACTCATTTTTACTTTCTCTTACCTATACAAGTAGGAAGAAAAGTAGGTATAGTTTTCATGTCGATTTTACGAAATCGATTTTTCACCGAATATAGTGCAGGTTTTCAGACCCCCTGAACCCCAAAAAACACGTTTTTAGCGATTTGGGTGCGTGTGAACAAAATATCTCAAGAACGAAATCGTACGAAGTTGAAAATTGAAACTTAAGTTACATACTACGAGAGGTTCCGATACGAACATTTTTATCAAAATCTACAACCGGAAGTAGTAGTTCAGTGTGATTTTTCACTATTTTACAATTTTTTCAAAAACGGCTCCTACGATTGTTTTAAAAATCGCCTAATTTAGTAGACTACACACTTTTCTGTTCTACAAGATGGGGTAAACGCCATGTCTGCTGAAATTCTTGGGGACGCTGTACTCTTGTAGAAAAAAAATTCCTTTTAAGATTGCGGCCTTAATATGCATTTTAGGGCAAAAGTATATGAAAAAATTAAAGTTGTAAAACATTAAACAACCTACAACTTTTATTCCAAATATTTCTTTGTATAACGCTTAGTTTAGCGGTAATTAGTGATTATCTGTTTTTTTATCATGAATATTTGTAAAAAATAAATTCTTTAAGATTTCAGCCTTAGTAGTTTGGATTTACGAAAAGTGTATAGCCCTATATAATCAAATTTATAGATAATTAAAAGACCTATTGTTATTTAGGTAATTTTCTTTGCTAAGCCTAGTTTAGCGTGAGAGTGATTTTCCGTAGCTACTATTAAGCCAAACTAAAGTTTGTTTTCATTTTGCATCATACACGCATGATTAAAATTAGGTTATGATTTTTTAGGTTAATTTTCATTTATTTCTAATTTTTTATTACGAATGTGAGGTTATATTGTTCATTATTTTCATTGGCAAGATGAAGTCGTATGAGTGTTTTATACCAGATTTTTACAAATAAACGTGTTTTGAAATAAAAACTAAGTAATTCTATGATGGAAAAATTATTTTTAAACCCATCTAAAAGACAAAATTAAGTTGAAAAATCTTGTGTGAAACACTCACATGATTTTTTTGGCGTTTGGTGTAATTGTTTATTTATGTAATTAATTTTACACCTTCTTTTTTAATAGATCCGGTTCCTTAGCAAATAGAGTTATTTTTAATAAGTTATTTGCACATCAAGGAAATTTACGGTAGTGCTTCATAAAATATGTAAGCTTAAGTAATAACGGAAAGTCCTTATAAAGCCTATTTCACGCGAAGCTTATTTCCTTGCATATAAAATGATTACTTGCGAATTAAGATTAATGGACGTAGATTTATATCCTGCATAAATGGCGGAATAATAAGACGAGAGATCTGAGCATCAACGCCCGATTGGGGTAGACGATTTTTACTTAAAATTAGATAATTTATAATTTTTATCTTTAATATTACAAAAATTACATTTCGAGTTCCCTTGCTTTTCTTTCTTGTGTTAACTTATTGGCGTTAACATTTTTGTGAGCTAAAATGAGAAAAGGGACCTATTGTTAAAATTTCTTAATTTTGAGTTAGCATTTTAAAATCTAGCACTAAATTCTGAACAATTTTTTACTTTATTTTGATTTTTATCTCAGAAATTTAGCTAGTTACCGCAGCTTTAATACTTTCGATGGAAAATTTTGGTGTTTAGTGTAAACGAATTTTAAACTGTTACAAAATAAAATATACTCTAAATACTACAGATTTAAGAAAAAAATTGTTTTTGTTGTTGTTTAAGTCATCAGCCTGATCAGGCTGGTTTGTACCTGTAAAGGTTTTACTAAGTAAAACAAGGAGTGAGGTGGTTTACCAATGCCTTCGTCACTGAATTGAAAAGTACGCTTATCAGCATGCCGGGCCCTCTGAAAAGCACATAATATTTTCCTTCCGGCAAATGACACCTTCACTTCATTCACCACAGGTTCTTGCTGTATTATGAAATTCATTACTTTCAGAATTGATAACTCTGATTAGTAAGAAAAAATTATGTAAAAGAAAATTAACCTTTATAATTATGTCCTTTCTTAAGTGATACGATTGTTTTTAGACGTTATGTCACATCTTCTTCTCAGGGTGCGTCTCTGTTCCGAAGGTTGACGACCATTATGGTGATGCTTGCTTTATTGGTAGCTATCCGAAACAGTTCTTCTGAGCTTTTGTTAAACCACATTCTCAGGTTGGCGATCCATGAAATTCTTCTGCATCCTGGTCTTCTCCTGCTGTCGATTTTGCCTTGCAGAATGCGTTGGAGCATTTATACCAGCGCTCTGTCACATGATCTTGTCATAAGTTGATTTAAACAGTGTCTTTGCCTCTTCTTATCTTTGTGGCAAAAACCATTAGTGATTTCTGTATCTACTCTTTAAGAGGAATCGAATGAGACTACTTTTGTTTCCAAATTCCAACTTTGATTTCTTGACTTCCGGTTTTGGACCACTTCCGGTCAAAACCGGAACTTCAAACCTAATTTAAGCCCACTAGTTTTTTTGTATAGAATACCAGTCCTAAAACAGTTTGTTGCTATCTCTTATAGTTTCTGACTTTGATTTTTGACTTTCGGTTTTGGTCACTTCCGGTCGAAACTGGAACTTCAAACTAAAATTAGGCTTACTAACTTTTTGTGCAGATTATGAATCCGAAAACCGCTTGTTGCTTACTATTTTAGTTTTTGACATCTGTATGTAACGGACTGACTGAGGAAAATGATAGATGAAAATTTTAAAAATTGCACTAATGGAACACACCATTTTTTTATCAAACTCTATTGGTTTTAAAATAAAACAAACTTCTTAGACAAATGTATTAACAAGAGACATTTCAAGAAATAGGAAAACTATGAAAGTTTGTAATAGTGTTGTTCTTTGTATTTATTAGTGTTATTAGAAAACACAAGTGTTTCTCTTAATAATAGAGTGGTATGTACTATTAGAGAATAAGTAAAGGGTTTCTGGGTTTCAACGTTTGCATTACAAGAGGGGCTTGAAAGCATGATTAGTTTTACCAACTGGTTAGTCGATTGTTATAGTACTTACTAAGTTTGAAAATGTTTTCCACCTCTGCTTTCTACTTAACCATTCCTCACTTCTCCTGAAACCCCTCCTCTCGACTCCTCCTGTTTACCCGTTCACCATTTTATCAAACCCTTTCTCTGAACCACTACATAAACTTTATAACAAGACCAAATGGTCAGTTGTAACATAGGGAGTTTACAAATTACTTGTACAACTTTGTTTTCAAATAAATAAAAAAATCAACAGTTTAATACATTGTAACGTTTGTTCGGGGTTCTTTCGGGTTCTGGTAAATTAAAAAATTGATAAACAAACTTCTTTTTAAGGATACTTGAAATACCTATCTCCGTAATGTTAATGTAATGAAGAACTTTCAAAAATTGGGTAGGGTTTCATCCCCATAAACCTTTTGCCATTATTACAACATATTTTGTAAATACTGGGTTTAAAAAAATAGTAAATTCTGTAAGTGAAATAAGAGAATTTTTTTGAAATTGTTTAAAGACTATTGAGTTTTAAAATGACTATTTTATGAATTCTTTTTTTAACTTTATTAACTAAATTCACAACTATTACAAAATAAACAACCAGTGAACAGATGGTGGGTGAAAGAATAAATGAAATGACATGAGTGACGTGAATGGAGAGCACCATCCACTAACAGGTCTCCGACATGTTATTTAGTACTTTTTACTAATTCATCGATTAATTAATTAATTTCTTAATAGTCGTTTCTAAAACAGGAGATTCCTATTCTATTTTCTCCTTAATCGTTTTTGAGCGTTGTTTGGTAGATGACGGGAGGAAAGTTTACGTATCAGTTCGTTTGCATGAGCGAAAAGCCTAAGAAGCGACTTACAATCGTTAGTTTCTGCCTAGTTGGAAGTACCGGACGTAAAAATAATATTTAAGTTTCTTATGTTTTAACGAAATTATTATTATTATTTTGGTTTTACGTTTGACATTTTGCAACCACTACTAATGCAGACGGTGAGAAGGATTATAGATGAAGTCTTGTTGTTTAGGTCATCAGCCGAAAGGCTGGTTTGAACCTGTAGAGGTTTTAAAAATGAGGAGTCTGGTGGTTTACTACTGCCTTCCTCCCTAAGTGAAAAAGTACGCTTATCAGCACGCCGGGTCCTCTGAAAAGCACATATATTTTCCACTCTACAAATGACACCTTCACTTCATTCACCACAGGTTCTGGCTGTATAATGAAATTCATTACTTTCAGAGGACATAACTCTGATTAGTTTACACCTCTGCCTCTTCTGTTCTTAAATGATTCAGTTATTTAATTGGCTGATCATGTGATAAGAAGAAAACTATTTATCTTAGCCCTGCAACTAACAGATTGAGTGTAAATATTTTGACACTGCACCTGGCTGTTATGGGCCAAATATAGATAGATATAATATATCTATCTATATATAGGGTGATTCAAAAAGAGCGCCGGTTTTGATATATCAAATTAAGAGATTTATTTTATTGAAAAACTGAAAATAAATACATCAACAAGTTCATCTTACCTTCCGATTTCATGTATGAAAAATGATGTCATGCATGTGTCCTCCTCTACTGCGCTGGCACGCATCAACTCAGTCCATGAAATTGGATATTACTGCACGACAAGTTTCGACTTCCATTTTCCCGATAACCCGTCGAATTTCCTCCTTCAAGTCATTGATGTTTCGGGGTTTATTGGCATACACCAATGACTTTAGATGACCCCAAAGATGAAAGTCACACGACCTTGGTGGCCATTGATGGTCGGAATTACGAGAAATGATGCGATCCTGGAACCGTTCACGGAGCAACAACATTGTTTCTCGTGCAGCAACTGAATTTTATACGGGTGATATTGGAGATCGTACCGAAGAATTCTCCGTACAGAAGAACATCGTAAACCGAATTGTTGAGAACGGCGACGTATTGATTTTGCTGGGCTAACAGCCACACTGTCACGAACCAACACAACGTTCTGCTCAGTTCGGCCAGAACGACGACGTCCAGAACTTTTAAGGTCGACTGTTGAACCCGTCTCAAAAAACTTTTTCATGAGCCTGCGAACTGTTGATTCATTCGGTGCTTCATTACGTCCTAGAGTACCGCGAAGTCGCCTGACAGTAGCCGCATAACTCTCTCCACTCTGGTAAAATGTTTTGACGATTAACACTCGTTGTGCAATAGTAAACTTCTCCATGTTTAGACACAGACTGCGAGAGTACTACACTGCGAACAAGAGAAACTACAACTGAATCGTCAATCGGAATGTTCTCCGAAATAGAAATGAGGTCTAACAATGTTGCCAACCGATAAACAAAAATTTACCAGCCGTTTAAAAACCGGCGCTCTTTTTGAATCACCCTTTATTAATAATATATAGATAGATGAAGATAAGTGATGAAAAAATGCCAGGTCTGACCTGGAATCAGGACCAGGACCCCGGTGTATAAGCCAGATGCGCTAACCACTACGCCAACAGGCCGGCCTGAATTAACAGAGATAACGAATTAACTCAGAAGTGCCAGTACACGGGAAATAATATTATGAGCAGATTTCGTAATAATCCGTTTAATGGTTGTTGACAAAATGTTCCTCACGTGTCAAAAAATGCTATTAGCGGAAAATCTAATACTAAAACTAGAAGATTTACTTTCAGAGACGTAGGTTATAAAGAAAACTCCATTTCATTCAGTGAAACACAAGCATTGCATTAAAATAGCTGGCCGTTGTCAAATTATCTTTAGAGAACATAAAATATCGTACAAAATAAAAATAAAAAATTACTAATTTATCTCCTTGCGTTCAAAAGTTTGGGGTTTTCTGAACTAATGTCTTGTTTTGCCCTAATGTTGGTACGTTGCAATCTGTTCAATTTAAAATAATTAGAAACTTATGACTTTAAATGAGATGATAATGATATGTGTGATTTGTAAATGAATAAGTCATTTTAGAAAGCCCAAAAGTAAAATAAACTAACTCATGGAAAAGTTAACAAAACTTGTAATTTATTATTGCAATTAAAAAAAGTATTAAAAAATAAGTATAAATTGTGCCTAGGGCTGTCCTCGTTGATATAAAATATACTTTTGTCTTTTTAAAGACAAGCCAATTGTTTAAAAAAAATGAAAATTTAAACTTACGGTATTTTTGAAACAAATTGCAGTAAGATGTTAACTCATGTGGTTTTCTGTAAAACACGTTGTTAGACTAGAAGGAAATTATGCTGTAGGTACTACAATATTCATTTATTTATTTCAGTAGTTTACACTATGACTTGAAATGCCTTTCTGCAATAATAGAAATTGAAATTTTTAACTTTTACAAAGAAAATTATGGATTTTCATGGCTATTCACGATCTTCATTGTTGTCATAACAGTAGATATACACCTTAATAAAATTTTTCCATAGAATCTTAGTATGGCCTCTTTCACTAGAAAATAGAGCTTAAGCTTCAAAAGAACATCCACAATCATTTTTACTTAGAAGGAAACACTCGATATCCTTAAGGATAAGCCTTTAATTAGTGTTATATTACTTAAGGAAAGCCATACTTATGTGGTTTTTGTAGAGATAGTGTGTTTACATTCAGTTAGTTCTAAAATGCACTAAAGAAAATATGTAAAATTTTAACTTCTGGGCTTTCTGAAATCACTGATTCAAATAAAGTGTAGTCTCGTACAGAGTCAGGCCGACGATTGCTTTCGTGAGCTTAATTTCTTTCTAAATAACGGAATAGCTTATTATTATTTATTATTATTTATTATTATTTATATTATTATTATTATTTATATTATTATTATTATTATTTTTTATTTATTATTATTATTTATTATTTATATTATTATTATTTATTATAATTTATTATTATTTTGTCGTCAGTCTCTCGACTGGTTTGATGCAGTTTTCCAAGCTGTTATATCTTGCGCTAGTTGTTTCATATCTACATACCTGTAACACCCTACATATTTTGTAATTTGGTTTATATATTCTAACCTTTGCCTCCCACTACAATTCACTCCCTCAATATTACCCTCCATTATGGGTAGATCAATAACTAGATGTCTTAAGATATGCCCCACTAGCCTATCCCATCTTCTGGTAAGATGCTTCCATGTACTTCTTTTTTCATCCACTCGTCTAAGAACCTCTAAATTACTTATTTTGTCCACTCACCTAATATTTAACAATTCCTATAACACCACATTTTAAAAGATTCTATCTTCTTCCTTTCTACAACTCCTATCACCCACGTTTCACTCCCGTACAATGGTACATTTCAAACAGAGTGTTTAAAGAAAGTTTTCATAATCTTTAAATCAATATTTGTAGTCAGTAAGCTGTTTATCATTTAAAATGCTTTTCTAATTTTTGAAATAAAAAAAGCTTACTGAATATTATATGAAAATAAATAAAATAAATATCTAAACACACAAAACACCGAAGTGGATGCTAAAAAGACGATGTACTATTATGTTAATATAAGATGACACTCTGCAGTAATTTTAAGCTTGCAGTAGTAGATTAATGTGTGATTGAAATAATAATGATTTTACAAGTATTCAGATGTTATGTTGTACTGTATAACTTCTAACTTCCTGGCATACCTATACTTTCTCGGGAGTCTTTTGAACGCAATTAACAAAACAAAAAAATAAAATAACATAACATGTTTTTGTTTCTTTAGTAATTTGCAAAAAACACAAAAAATTTTAAGAAAGAAATTTATATGTCCATTTTGTATAATATAATGTTTACTTTCTACTAGTCCTTTTTATTCTTTTCTAAAATATCTTTTAGTTCATTTAAAAAATTTTGTTACAACGACCGTTAGTTTATACATTTCATTTTTTTAAAACATCTTGCACTTTTTTATGATTGTATATTTCAAAGTCTCAATATCTTTGTAAAGTTCTTAGTTTAGTTTATTTGATGAGGGTTGTCTTGCATCGTAAACTTTACGAAAGGTCTTCATTTATTGTTTTCATATATTTAAGTTGTGTTTTCTTTGAAATAACTGTTTTCATTCTGTAAAGAATTATAGGTTTAAAAAACTGTATTGTAATATCTAATTTTCTCTTAAATTTATATCTACAAATTTGATTTTGCCGTATGTTCTTTAGAGAAATTTTGGAGTTTATCCTTTTATTTTTTCGAGTTGAGGCACCCAATATGTTTTTATCCCTAATGTGTGTACTTTACAATCTGTTCAATTCAAAAGAATAAGCAACCACATGACCCAATGAGATGAGGATGATGTGTATAACGTGTAGTCTTGTACAGACCCAGGGCGACCATTCATGAGAGAGTATGGTTAATTGAGTTCCAACCATCAAAGTACATATGTAATCCTTGTCTAATAATCAAATTCGTATAAAAATAGCTAATAAGCATCTGACTAGCGGCAATGATTTAACCTCTAGACTATCCCATTGGGTCGACCAGTAGGTACCTCAGGTAAAATCAGTTCTTGTTGATTATTTGAAACCTCTTCCTACATTTTTTCAATGTTCTTTCATTTTCTTTGAGCGTTGTTCTAACTTTTTGTCTAAAAATTTGATTGTTTGTTTTATTTTTTCTCTCTTTGTTAAACGTTTGTAATCTTTAGTTTTAGTAAGCTGTTTTAGCAACTTTAACTCAATCGTTAGCTGTCCAAACTTGTTTTTATCTTTCTCTGTATTCATCTTAACGCCCAATAATGATAGATCGCTCTTAGTCTCAGAGTGTCATTTAGGTTTAGTTTTATAATTTATTGTTTTGTCGAATATGTTCTTTACAAGTCTTCTATTGTCTATTCTTAATAAATGTCCATAAATTCTTGTTAATATTAATAAGTCAGCTCTTTTTCTTGAAACCTCCTTTTTGTCTGCGTTTGGTTTGTTTCCATTATCTAATCTAGGACCAAATATTTTTCTTGCGAATTTTCTCTCTTACCAGTTAGAACTATGTTGATTCGAATTAGAGTTTCTGATGTGTACGAGTATAATGCTTTCGGTTGTACATATTTTGACATATTTATTTTGACATTACTAATAATATTTACATTTGACATATTTTATATTTGTGTTATTCGTGTTTATGTGTGATAATGTAATCTTTATCCGAAAGATGTCTCCGAGTGATATGAAAGATATCTTGATGTAATACTCTGAGGTAAGTGTTGTACACAATTTTTGTTTGGCTGTTCTTCCTGTCATTTATTACATACAAACAAGGGAAATAATGTTTAATAAAATTCTATGTTTTATATTTTAAAGTTATATTTGTAATTAATATATAAAATTAATATTTCAACGAATTTTTAAAAACTTTAGGGATACCATCTACCTTATTTGTTTATTAATTTAATTGTTTCGTGTTACCCATTTCATGGCTTTTGCCAGTGTCCAACACATAATTTTCTCTTAATTAGGATTTTGCCAATCGAGACTATTTACGATTATGCACACGTCGTAAAGCTATTTGTAGACACCCTGTACCATTATTAGCTTTTGTCCTATTGGACCACATAACCTCACACCCCTATAACATCCCTACCCTGACACCAATTCCATCTAACCCTCTTCTCGCCTGTAACAACGACTGAAACTTGGTGCATTCAACTAGAATGTTCTGTTCCTTTTCGGTGAACACGAAACTAATATTAATTACTACAATACACTATTGAACTTGGGAATTTCAAAGTAAAATCAATTTTGTAACGTTATTTGAAATTTCGTTACAGTATTTGAAATTATTTAAATAGTTACTTTGACGTTTCATAAAATATATAATAGATCTTCTATTTGAAATATTTCTGTTTGTATACTTCATTTAACTTTTAATTAAATAAATTTCAAATAGAAATCAATTATAAAGGAGTCTCTTTAATGTGAAACATATGGAACTGGGGGTTTTGTCAGATTACTAGATATTTAATAAAAAACATTACTGAGCTACAAACATGTACACTCATCTATTGATGAAATGACTTATGGACGCTATCTTCCGTAACGGACAAGCGGCAGAATGTTACACCACTTTCACACTCGCACACACACACACACACTCTCTTTTACTCACTTTCTTATCACTCCTCTTCTCCATCAATCCCCCCTCAATCAACCCCTTCTTTCTATGCTCTTGCTGTCTTTGTATCTCCCTCCTTTTCATCGTCTCTCTATTATTTCCTCTTGTTTAATAAACCATTTAGTTGTATTTTTATATCACAGATTAAATTAGAAGACAATTGTCTGGAGAACAAATTATCAGTTTATATTGTGCTCGATTGAGTTCGGAATAAAAAAATTTCAATTAATGTTGACGTGAGATATTTCTTCTCTTCTCCTCCTCCTCCTCCTCCTCCTCCTCCTCCTTCTTCTTCTTCTTCTGCTTCTCTTCATGTCCTTTTTAAATTTATTCTTTTAATTTTTAGATTTTTTGTAGAATCCATTTTAGAAACATAGACTTGAAAGCATCCATTTTACCACCATTTTATAAATCATTAAACTAATATTATTTTTTTTACATCTAATAATCATCGTCATTTCATCTCCATTATGTAATCGGCAGCATTATAACCTCCATCATGGTCATTGTGGTCATTTTCAGCTTCATCTACTTCATGTTTCAAGATATTCATGCTTACATCAGAGTCAAGTTTAGTTTAGTTGAATTTTGTTCACAGCTAAGTTTTGTTGAAATTAATGTATAATGTTCTACGATATTGTATTCTATAATATTGTATGAAATGTCTTTATAAAACTAAATACAATATTTCATACAAAACACCATAAAATATCATTTACAAATTTAAAAATACAACAATGAATAAACACAACCTTTTCAGTATTTATAAAATAAGTTATAATGATTGCGAAAAAAATATTGCTAAAACCACCTAATCATTTAGGAAAAGGTCTGAACAGTATAACAATGACAAAAAGGAAAATATAAAATATTTTCACTATGTTATAGAACGCTTAACTAATTCAAAACACTCTATAAATACTACAGCAAATAATTTGGAAATATTAGATGCGAACGATAAAAACTAAAAAATTGATACATTGAAAAAGTTTTACTTAAACAAATTTATAAAGAATTTTAAATTAATAAACATGAAGAGTGCAAAAACAGTGACCTAATTAGGTTGGCAGAACTAACTTGGTAAATTTAAATTATAAAATTAACAGGTAAACTCATTCCTGTAATCGTCATGAATATAACGTACAACAGGTTAATATCCCTGAAAAATATATGTGTGAGTCCAAATTATAACGAATTGACGGTGTGGTAAAGCTTCCAGAGTAGGCCTACTACTTAATTGGTAAGTGTTCTTACTCCCTTTTTGGTCGTTTTTACTAATTTTTACTTTCTCTTGCCTATATGAATATATTGGAAGGAAAGTATTGTTTTCATGTCGATTTTTCGAAATCCAGTTTTCACCGGATCTACACGTTTTCAGACCCCTGAACCAAAAAACATATTTTTTGCGATTGGTCTGTGTGTGTATGTGTGAACAGAATATCTCTAGAATGAAACATCGTACGAACTTGAAACTTGAAACTTAAGTTAGATACTGCTACCGGACCCGACACGAACATTTTCATCAAAATCAGTCAACCGGAAGTAGTAGTTTATTCGTGTAATTTTTAACTTTTTTGCAATTTTCTTAAAAACGGCTCCTACAAATTTTTAATAAATCGCCTCATTTACGAAATTTTTTATGCTTTACAAGATAGGGTAGGCACCATATTTGCCGAAATTCTTAGAGAGGCTGCTTTCACGTAAAAAATTTGTTTTTTTAAGATTCCGGCTTTAGTATGCATTTTAGCGCAAAAATGTACATAATAAAAGTTGTAGACAATTTTAAACTACAACTTTATTTTAAATATTTCTTTATGTAACGCTTCATTTAGCGGTATTTAGCGATTTCTGTTTTTTCTCACGAAAACGTAAAAAAAATCGATTTTTTTTTACGATTTCAAACTTAATATGAATTTTACGACAACAATGTATAGAAACAAATTTATAGGAAATTAAAAGATCTACAAACTTTATTTAAAAAATTTTTTTTACAGAGCCTAGTTTAGCGTAAAAATAAAAGTGATTTTCTTTGTTTTTAAACCAAACTGAGGTTGATTTTCATTCTGGGTGTTTCATTCATGATTAAAATTAGGTTTTGTTTATTGAGGTTAGTTTTTTGTTTTTTTCTAATGTTTTATTACTAATGATAGATTATTTTGTTCATTATTTGCATTGGCAAGAGAAAGTTGTGTGTGTGTTTGGCACCAGAATTTTAATAACGTTTGTTTTTCTTCTACTTTTGAGACCTCATAGGATCACTCTAGTTCAAGTTTAGGTCTGTTCCAGTGTTTGTTTTGTTTCTTAGAAAAGCGCGCTCTCCTAAGCGTGGCTTCCTTTCGTATGGCCAACGTATTTTAAAACGTTCTGATCTCTGTTTCCGGTCTTCGTCGGTAAACACCCTGTTGTACACTCTTCTGGTTTTTGGCTCGAATGTTACCATATTAGTCCTGACTTGTTGGTTGTACTTAGCTGATTCTGTTAGCAGGTCTTGTTTAATGATTTCAAATTCCTCCACATCCCGCTGTACCTTCTTCAGCCACCTAGGTCGTGACACCTTATTCCAAAAATGGTTGATCAGCCGGTTCAAAAGTCTGAACTTTTAGGCTCTGAGTATGTGTCCTAGCAATGATATTCTTTTCTTTCTAAAGTTATTTGTTAGTGGGGGGATTAGTTTATAGATTTCTTTGTTTGTAGTTTAATAACTTTATTTATAATAAATTAAAAAATTAATTGAACGGTAGATGTATATAATATTTAACAAATATTGATGTACTATAAAGACAAGCCAAGATTAGACATTGTAATACTGTGATAAACCCTGTGTATCTGTACGAGAGTGAGTGCCTTAGAATGGCCGGGAAGGCTAGTTTACATATAGCAGAGAAATTTGAGAGGAAGATCCTCAGCAAGAATGATAATGGGTCCCCCCGAACATAATAGAAGGAATATATAGGTTACGAGGTCGAAAAGGACTGTACACGAATTGAAAGATAAATGGAAACTATTAGAAAAATAAAACTAAAATTTTATGGACATCTGTATAGAATGGATGACAACCGGTTGACAAAACAAATTTTTAAGACATTAAACAATAAACTTAAAAAATCGAACCTAAGATGTCCACTCGTTAAAAACAAAGGCATTCTCGTGACTCAAGTTACTATAAATGTATAATTATTATTTTATTACGAATGTTCTATAAATTAGGTATAGCAATATACAAGAAAATAAAGTTTTATTGTTTTTAATAATAACCTATCTTATTTTTTTGTAATAACCGAAAATCTGCTGAAGTGGCTTGTAAAAATTTGTAAAGAAGATAAGATAAAAGAGCTAGGGGTTCCTCAGTGAATTGCTGAAGTTATTTTTTTCTATTCTTTTTTAAGAAGAACGGTTGATGCAGGAAGGGTTGGTCAGTTGGCCAAAAAAGAGCAGTGTCCTGCCAAGCAACTATCGATTTCATAGTATTACTTCCCTTAACCCATTTTATACGGTCTTTTTAAAACCTATCCTTTTAACTCCTCAATTTTAACTAACCGTTCTAAAATCCATCTTAGTTACACTTTGTTTCTTTTCTTTTTTTGGTTTTTCACCTTCTCTTCAGTTCATTTAGAACGCCTTAAATCTCAAATGTGATTGTAACTGAGCCACGAGAGATGTACTTTAAGAAAAAAACATCCTTTTATAACAGTTTCTTTTCTAATTCTTCTTTTTCTTAAAACTTTAGTGCTTCCATCTGATCTAAGATCTTTTGTGCCAACCGAACTAGATTAATTGCCACCAACATCCGTTATTACTTTTAGAACGTTGGTGATTTTCACTCAGTACAGAACCAATAACGTTTAATCTCAAAATTTTAACTGACAACAAATAAATTTACAATAAATATTGTAAACAGATGTTCAGTTATCCGAATTTCATTTTAATGAAACCTTAACAATCCGGGCTTGATCACAAATTTTAGAATAAAATAAATTGGAAAAGTACCACAAATATAAAGTTTCTGACAAGTCATTAAACAGTAACTAATAATTAATTTCTTTAGACTAATATATAAACACAACATGTGCAATAAATCTTAGTTTCGTACAAACAAACTCAAAAATATGATTACCAGATAAGCGTAGTACATTACATTATTGTTAAGTACTACAATGTGGTGACCATATGTTAAAAAAAAGAACTATTTTTTTGTTCTAGGGCTACAAAAATGGTTCTATTTCTTATCACTTGGTCAGTCTGGCATACTGGCGTCAGGAAATTTGGTAGAGGATTCAACTAAAAAACTACAGTGAGCTGTTACTGCAGTTAGTATGCGGACTAAGAAATCGAAGATCACACTTAATGAAAATAAGTCAGTACACATAAATTTTACCAACAAAAGAATATTACACATTCTCATAACTATCAATGGAAATCTAGTACCTTTTGCTAACACAGCAAAGTATTTTGATATGATCCTAGACGTGAAGCTGAGGTGGAAGGAACATGTTAAGAAGAAAAAGGAAGAATTACAAATCTAATATAGAAAGATGTATTGGCTGCTCGGTCGGACCTCTGAACTGTCAATTTTCAATAAATTGGTTCTATACAAGAAAGTGCTAAAACCGGTATGGACATATATGGCCTGCAGATCTACAGCTGCACCAAAACAAATAACATAAACGCTATCCAAAGGTTCCAAAAAAGAGTGCTCAGGAACAATGTAAACACTTTGTGGTATGCCCGCAACAGTGACATCCATCGTGACTTACAAATGAATACAGTAGCAGAAGAAGTGTCTAAGTGTGCCAAAAAGCATGAAGATCGTCTTCACGATCACGTCAACATTGAAGAAATTCAACTCTTATAATAGTGTAATAGTTAGGCGACTGAAAAGGACTAATCCTGCAAATTTAGTGTGTTAAAAAACTATTAAAAATACTGTTAAACGGTAAACTCATTTAAATCATGGAAATAATATAAGTTACTAAAACTAATGGTTAGCTATAAATATTATTAAATTACTTTTAAGACATATATATTTACATTTTCATAAGTTATTAAATTAATGTTTAAATTAATAATAAGATTAAGAAATTAATATGTTTATTCACTGTGTAAGTGACATTAGAAAATAAGTGCTAGCACCAGTGGGTGACTGCATGGTTATACATGAAGAAGAGGGAAATAATATTGCTAAAGAAAAACTGTTCGTTTGTTTTAAGTAACTAGTTCCACAAAATTTAAAAAAAAAACTTGGTCAGCCAATTATATGTTTGAAGCTTTCAACAACAGAAAAGGTAAAGGTGTAAAAGAAAAACCTACCATATCCTCTCCTTCAAGAATTAGGGTAAAGCCTGTTTTGATTTCAAATTGGTCAGCCTATCTCTTTCGTGGTCGATTAGCCTCTCTGGTACCACCAGGAATGTAAGATAATGTTTTCCACGACAGTCATCGACTTTCTTCCTTACTACTAACGTGGGAAAACTCATTCTGACGATGGTTATTCTTGCATTTAAACTAAACACACCGAGCCTGTTTTCCTTTATAAATAATTTTTTAAAACGGCCCATTTTTCAAATACTGAGAGTTATGCATAAAAAGCGCATCTCTGCTGCTTGGACTTGAATCACATCTATGGATATTAAAATCAACGTTTCACAGCCATAAAAATCTACGGGGGATGCCATTGTATTCCACACGTACAAAGAACTACATCTTACATCTAAAGAACTTGATTGTTGTATTGCACAGATACAATTAAACACCATCAGCTTGGGTTTAACTTCCACTTCACGAGAATACGATATCTTGCAACAAGGAACTTAAATTTTTTGTCCTGTTCAATACCATTCAATATCAACTTTTAACATTGGAAATAGTTACTTAGAAATGCTGTTGACTCACTTTCGATCACAGATATATCCAAGTTGTACAAACCTATACAGCTATACAATCTCATTCTAGAGTTAGGATATACTTTTTAAAGATACCTTGTATTTTTTATCTTCTGAAGTAAATCTACTCTTCTGAATTGATGCTGGCGTTTTCCAAAAGAGAAAAACGAAATTAATCTCTGAAAAAGTATTATGTTAACGCCATACATTTTTCATTTTGTTTCATTTCGATTTCCTTTGTTTCATTGAGAAAGGGAGAGATTAAGAGAACGAAATTTTGATTTATATTTTTACTGGAAATTAAAGAAGAGATATTTTGACGAAGCATCTGGCTTAAGATAAGATTTAATTTATTCTTTATTCTTTTGGAGAACGCTAGACAAATGAAAATACATTTATTAAAGCAGTTATATAACTTAATATTTTCAAATAAATAAGGGAAAAAGAATCAACCATTGTATTTTTGTGAAAGAGAAGCAATTATGAATGAGATATCTGGTTGAAAAGAATATTCATAACTCAGAAATAATTATTATTTAAGATTATTAAAGCTGATTTGTTTTTTAACTTTGTAGCGCTGTACTGTGTAATATATCAAAATATACTGAAAGAGCTTTGTGATGGGAAAGTTTCTTTATACTCTGAGTTCAACGGATCATGTCTCATATACTTCTGAATTTTCAAAAAGTGGTTTTTAGAGGAAGCCGGTCTCACTCACTCTCTTTCCTCCCTTTCACTACCTTGTCTCACCAACTCTTCCTGTCGTTATCTCTCTTTCTCATCTCTTTCTTATCTCTTTGTGGCTAGCCTGTGGTGCTGTGGTCAGCGCAATTAGCTTTTACGCCGAAGTTCCTGGTTCGATTCCTGGTCAGTTTTGCCATTACTTGCATCACTCATTTCCCTGACTGTTTTTGTTCCCCTCTCCCTCTCTCTTCCTTTTTCTTACGTTTACGCTTTCTCTCCCTCTGTCGGCCATCCCTTCTCTAAAAATTTTTTTCTTTATTACTCTGTCTTCGTTCTCACTTTAATTACCTCCCCTTCTGCTCTCCTTTCACTCTCACACCCTTTCTATGTTTGCCTGTACTTGTCCCTCTGCCTCTGCCCTTTTACATGGTCTCTCTCTTTCTCTTTACGCGCGCACATGTTTGTGTGTTTGTTTACATTTAATTTGTTTATTCACGGCACTGTATTACAGCACAACTTCAATCCTCGCGGCCGTGTAGTTCTAGGATCATGTAATGTACATTTCCCATTTTACTACATTTCCTGTTTTTGTGGAATTTGCACAATGCCACACTGTTGAAAAACTTCAATTGAATTTTCTTAACTTTAATTAGTTTCAACTAAACGAACAAAATTCATACTCTCAACACACTTTAGAATACTACACAAACTAACTGGACTGAACAGTTGTCGCGCATATGACAGAGAAAATGAGAATGAGCTTATCTTATATGCTTGGTGCAAGGTTGTTGTAACGCTATCTGCTATTTTATCATATCATGTAGACATATGACAGGAAAGATCCAGCTAAAGGTTCAACCGATTTAAAATACGGTACAGCCTTTATAATTAAGTCGAGGGCTGACACCAGAACAAGTTGTGAACAAGGTTAGTGCGAGAGATCTCAGGGAAGATAACTTTTTGATAATAAATTACCGTACAGAAATAATGTCAAGAAGAAATTACAGGATAATAGTTGTCATGATTTTTAATATTTCTTCTATTTCATAAAATACAAATATTAAAAATGAATAAACTAAGAGTAAAATTTCCGTAAACAATGAAATTTAAATTTAAATTCGTTTGGTTGAATAAAAAAATTGTGTATTCAAAAACAAGTTACAAGTTACAATAAAAAGTTTTCTTCCAGACAGTTTATAACAAAGTAACTTTTTTGACTGGTAGAGTAGCTTAAAGCTCAATAACTTTTGGAAGGAGATTTTCTACGTAGAAAATATCAAGGAAAGAGGTTTAAACAGTTAGACCAAGTTGAAAGTTTTGGGATACAATCCGCGCCCTAAAATCAAAGCTTTTTGTGGGTTTCAACTAGGATTTAAAAAGTTAACTTAACTTTTTATTCATATGTGCAAAGTTGTAAGGAATAAGTCTTCTCAATCTAAATAAAATTCTCTTCTTTTAAATTATGTTTCATTTTATGGAGTATTATACACTGTTTCGTAATATTTAAATTTCTATTGAATAAAATTAATAACAAACAATAAAAATTTTTCCAATAAAAAATCTTCCACCAAAACTATCTACAACTCATTGGAAAGTATTTTACTGATTTTGATTCTGTACCTCTATAACTTGTAGTGATGTTTATTGTTAGCCGTCTGATATGATTTAGCGTTTAAAATAATCTGTTTTAAATTGCTCGATATTTTCGGTTGCTTTTTAAATTTAAAAATAATATTTTTCTAATTAATTTAAATTTTAAAAATCTCGGTATTGAATGTATAAAATTATTTTAATTTTAAAGTTAGTTAATTATTGTATACATTAAGATTGATATCTCTTCTGTTCTTAAAAGCTTAAGTCATATAATTGGCTGACCATATGATATGAAATAGAACTATTTTTTGTAGCCCTGGAACTAGCAGATCGAGTGCAAATAATATACTCTCTTACCTGCTTGTTATGAGCAATATTATATAATTTATATACAGCTTATTACAATAAGAATAAAGGTTCATTGTAGAACTCGTCTGAATACAATAATTTATTGAAATGCAATTTGAATCATTAATTTATCTAATATTCATGAAACAAGAATCTCAGATTATTTTGTCGGTTGATTTTACTGCGAAGTGAAATTGGAACATTTGGAATCGCTTTTGATTTATTCTTTGTCGTTTGTGTCTAGAGCTAGTGACATGCGTGTACATGTCAGCAACAATTAGGTTACGCAAAGGGCTTAAATTACATAGCCGGAGGAATGGGGTTTTCTGTTGTTGTTAATTAACACTTGTTCTAAACAGATTGTGTTGCAAATTGCTTGACTCGTTTTTGTTTGTAACTTTACCATAAGTAAGCAAATAAATAAAATTAATTAGAGTTCACCGTCGTATAATATACTGGTATCGTTGTTATATTTTGCAAAGCAAAAGATTTCATGTTTGATTCTCGGATAGGTTTTGAATATTTTAACATGTTTAAAACCACTGTATAAAAGGCAATGTCCAAAGAGATATATGACTTTTTTTTCAAAAAACCTTAACAAATAAAAAAAATTAAAAAAATCTGAATTTTTTATTTAGTTAAAATGTAAGATGTTAATATTCTGAATGAAAATTTAGCGTCACCAAATTTTGAGACTTTTTTTTAAATTTCTAAATGTACGTACATCGCAATATGTTTAATGTAATAACAACTATGATTTCAATGAGATGGGGATGATATAATAGGTGTGACGTGGAAATAAGGTGTAGTATCGTAAAGATTCAGACCAACTATTCTTGAAACTTATAAAATTGAACTTCAATATAACAAAATCTGAATCCTGAGAAAAAAAATCGTTAACCCTTTATAGGTCTGTGGTAGGTATACTTACCACTGGCAATAAGGTCGATTTTTTTTAAAGAATAAGCTATGAAGTTGAACCTTATTGGCATTTTATGGTTTTATAGATGTTCTCTGGTAAGTAGGCTATCCACATATTGAAATTACCACGCAGCGAACTTTTTCTTTGTGAGTTGCATGAATATGGTAAGCATTCATACTAGCGTACGCTACCATGTTGTTACTTTTGTACAGTGCTTAGAAAAATCTAGTTTTTTACGGGAAGGCAAACATTCATGGTGATGTAAAGTTACATTTTTCTGTTATATAGGGCTACAAGGTGTTTTAATAAGCATTCTTACCACTAAATATTATGTGATTCCCATTTCAATAAACATTCCTTGGTAAGCATTTTTACCAGGGCTTGACTTAAAAAAAAGAAAAAGACTACTGTTCTGGAACTAGAAATACATTATTCAAGTCCCTATAAAACAAAATTTAGCATTTTACAACATGCATATTTCCCCCCGTAGTGTTGTTGTTTAGGTCAACAGCCGAAAGGCTGGTTTGAACCTCTAGAGGTTTTACTAAGTAAAAACGAGGAGTAAGGTGGTTTACCATTGCCTTCCTCACTGAGTTGAAAGAGTATGCTTATCAGCATGCCAGGCCCTCCGAAAAGCACTCACTTTCCACCCTGCAAATGACACCTTCACTTCATTCACCACAGGGTCTGGCTGTATAGTGAAATTCATTACTTTCAGAGGAAATAACTCTGATTAGTGTCTTTTACACCTCTACCTCTTCTGTTCTTAAATGATTCAGTCATTTAATTGACTGACCATGTGATAAGAAACAGAACTATTTATTTTAGCCCTGCAACGAACAGATTGAGTGTAAATAATTTGACACTCCACCTGTCTGTTATGGGCAGCCTATCTGTACTACCCTATGTCTGTACTACCCTATAAAGGGTTAAATCGAGGTATTCGTTGTATCAAAGTAACAAGAACTTCTTAGCTAATTTTTATTAACGAATGTTTTTCACGTTGTATGATGAATTAAATACAGTTAATTTTCTTAAAAGACATGTCTTAACTAAAAAATTATTTTTTATAGATCATGTTTTACGTAAATACGGTTAATAATAGTACAAAAAGTATGTATTGGTTTCAAGTAGGAACTTACCTCGTACATAGATCTTGGCTATAATTAAAAGCATCTGAAACTCATTTGTAGCTTAATACTGTATTTATATAAGTAAGAAATTTGGGTTACCTCATTAAGGAAATTAATAAAAATAATCTTTCATTCTCTCGTTGTACTTGTAAACAGGTACAATTCAGGCACGGAAATCAAAAGAATCTACCTAAAAACTCAGAGAAATCATAATAAAGCGTGTCACTTCGTACTTATTGCATAACACTATTTTTCGTTAAATCAAGATACTTATTTGTTAAATTGAGGTAAATTTACATATAATTTAATTATAATTTCACGGTGCTGTAAAAAATTTGTATAATCAAGGTTTTCGTTGTATCGAAATTTAAAGATGGCAAAAATTTAATGATTTGTGAAGAACTTTAAATGGTGATTTTTAAAAATATTTATTACGTAACTTTGCTAAAAAGACACTCCCCAAATATTAACGTGATTCCTTTATCTGATCATAAAATATAAAATAATTCTACATAAAAATCCCTTTCATGAGACGACGTGTCTCATGGCTGGTGGCAATTTTTAAAAAGGCTTACTTTTGACATAAGAAAAAAAAACTATTTGGTAGTGATTCCTACATCTTCTTAATAAGAGGAATTGAATGACACTATTTTTTTTCCAAATTTTGAAATTGATTTCTTGACTTTCCGTTTTGGTATACTTCCGGTCAAAACCGGAATTTCAAACCCAATGATTTATGTATCTACTCTTAAAAAGGAATTGAATGACAATATTTTTGTTTCCAATTCCGAATTTGATTTCTTGACTTCCAGTTTCGTGCCACTTCTGGTCAAAACCGGAATTTCAAACCCGATGATTTTTGTATCTACCCTTTATGAGGAATGGAATGACACTACTTTTGTTTCTAAACTCCAATTTTGATTTCTTGACTTCTGGTTTTGGGCCACTTCCAGTCAAAACCAAAACTTTAAACCCAAAAATTTTTGTTTCTACTCTGAAAGAGGGATTGAATGACAATACTGTGGCACTTATCTCTAAGGTCCGTTTCGGGATCTGGGTAAATTAAATAATGAACACACTAAAATTTAGAAGTAAAGGCCAAGCCAATTGCTGTGATCCCTGGACTACGCATGCGCATAACCGACCTACATGCGTATTTATCTTTCGATCCTTGGCTGTCTACACCAAGTCTCCAAGTGGACTTTAATCAGTTTAGTAGCCGCAGCAAGCTACCTAGCAGGCGAAACTACAACCCCTAAGAGGCCAAACCCAAACGAGTGGGTGCGGACGTGAGCCACAGGGTGCCCCACTCCCCTCAGTACTCGTGTAAACGTTGGATGAGTCGCCGTCGGGTTCGTTACGCCGCTAAAGTGCTTTGCACCTACCACACTTGGAAGTACTACGCCCGTTAACCTCGAAAGCAGGCGAGTATAGGATAGCTAAACCGCAGTTTTATGGGCACGCTCTGAGTGGTCTGGGGCGACATGTAGTTAAATGTACAGAGAGTGTTGTTGAAAATTGACAGGCACGCAGTGAAGGTACACAATCCCATGGATATAAAAAAAAACAATCATCATTGCTTTAAATTTTGACTTGCTCATTCGAGCTTTTTTGCCTCTCGGTGAAGTTCGGCTTTTCCAGTGCATGGATTGGCGCTTTGTTTCCGGATTATAAGTAAAAAACCACGTTTCATCAGATGTTATTATCTTCTACCTGTTCCCTAAGGTGAAATCTAGAATAAAAGGGACAAGATTTGAGTCTGTGGAAGGTGTAAAAGAGAAAGCGGCATGTGTTCTGAAGGAGCTGACAGAAGATGACTTCCAGCACTGTTTCCAACAATGGAAAATTTGCATGGACGGATTTAGGGATAGAGAAGGAGTGTATATTGACGTTGATAATAATTGATTATGTATAAAATAAAAATTAAATTTTTTTACGTCAGTCTCGTTATTTAATATCCACACCTCGTATTATCCTATTATATTCGTATTATTTACGTTAAAATTAATAATCTCTCGGTCTTCCTCGAATCTTCTCGAACCCACATTCCGTTTAGAGATTGTCACATTATTTTTGCTTCCAAATTCCAAATTTGTTTTCTTGACTTCTGGTTTTGGCCCACTTACAGGGAAAACCGGAACTTCAAACCCAATGCAGGCTGACTAACCTATTTTGTAGATTATAAATTCGAAAACCGTTTGTTGCTATCTTATGTAGTTTCTGATATTTTGAACGGACAAAGGAAAATAATTGATGACAATTTTAAAAATTTCTATTAAAAATAACAAAATGGATGACAGTGGACAAAGAAAATGGAAAATGAGAGAAATTTTTCCTTAGTATATGTTTTGTTAAGTTCCACAAGTAGAATCCAAAAGTGTAGCTATAACTACTACTAGGAACTAGTTACTACTAGTAACTTTTGAATCACCCATTATAAAGAATTTCGAAAAAACCCGATTCATTTTAATATGATTTGTGATTATAAGTTATAAGTCAAACTTTTATTCTTCGATACGCATATAACTTGAACTAGTACAAGTACGTAAGGTATCATAAGACGAACTGAAGCTGTTAGATTGGTAAGAGGCAGTTATTGTTGTTGCTGATACCGTCTATAGAACTTGCGTATTATCATCTACAACCCCTTTCAGCCACCTTTACTTACCCTTATCCATCCTTACCCACAATAACCACGAATCCCTTAACTCCTTGTTCACTCGTCGAGTTGTTCAACGTTAAGTTGAATATCTACCACTCAACGTTTAACTATCAAGAAGAAGAAGAACTTGAAGTTCACTTGAACACAGTTCACTAACTTATCTTCAAAATACATAGACCTGCCATCCATTGTGTAAGCATACTAACATTCATATCACGATCCCTATAAATATTATTTTAATCTCAAAACATTTATGGAAAAACATGTTTTATAAAATAAACTTTTCTATTTTAAAAGTTATAAACCTTGATTAATAATTTAAATAACAATCATAGTTATTTTAAAGGGGGGGATTAAATAATTTTAATATGAAAATCAAAAAATCTCCTTTAAAACTAAGAAGTTCAGTTTTAAACCTGTGTGCACATCCGTCCTCTAATAGGATGCACAAACATGGTCCTTTAGAAAAGGCAAGATGGAGAGTCTGGTTAAAACACAAATATTTATTGAGCGACTGATCCTGAATTTTGATAACTAAAAGACCTAGTATGAATTATTGAGGCAATCCACTAAAATAGTACGTGGCATCTCGTAGCCTGATTGTTTGTCCGGCAACTATAGTCCGATTCACGAAAGAAAACACCTATCTTTAAACAGCAATATCTTTTGAACCTTTGTACGTAAAAACAATTACAATACACCAAATAAAAGCGTCTTTTATTATTGGTTACAATATTAAATTAACATTAATACTCTGTTACCCTAAGCATTTTAAAGTAAGCGTGAACAAAGTAATAGTACTTTGAAATTGGGTACACTGGAAAAGTGGTTAAAAACAGGGTACTTTTTATGCGTAATTCGTTATATTTAATACGGTAATAATTTCCAAAAATATTAATGTAGATACTGTAACCAACAATAAAACAAGCTTTAATTTGATGTATTGTAATCGTTTTTACATAAATTGTTTCAAAAGAGATAGCTGTTTAAAAACAGGTGTTTCCTTTCGTGATTTGGACTATAGTGACCGAATTAATTTGGCAGGAGGGGTGTAAAAAATTAATCGTGGATAAAAAAGGGGAAGTGTGTATCTAATATTGGATCAAGACAAGCTGATGAAGCATGCAGAAAAAGAAGAATAAGATGAAAAAAATCGAAATGAAAACCAAATTATGGTTAAAGATCGGAAAATATACAGGTTGTGTAATTCAATAGAATGGTAGTGAAGACGAAGAGATGAAAAATTATAAAGAAAAATGGAGAGATTATACGAGTATTTATATAAACTGGCAAAACATATTCATTATAAAAATAATGTCATTAAACTGTAAAATTAAGATAATATAGGCTACCACAATACAGTTATAAGACATGAAGTGAACTTGGATCAAAATGGATTTTACAAGAAAAGAAAGTGCGTAACATAATGTACCCATAACAACAGAAAACAATCATTTTTAACACAATCCAGAGTACTTTTTTGATACAGTAATCATGTAAAATTATTCAAGTGTTCTAGACTCACTCAGTTTTTTTAAAAATTCAAGTGTTTTCAAACCTTACGAGCGTATTGTAAAGGTAGGTGAAAAGATAGTACGTAAAATTTCTTGATAAAATATTCTTTACAATTCATTTTTCTCAAATTTTCTAGGTGAAACATTATCTGATGTAAGATTCTTTGAAGCAAAAAATTAAGAATGAATATTCCCACCTACTTCTCATCTTGTGATATTAGTATATGTAAACTGTTTGGATAACACTACTCTGTTGGATAATATAAAGCAGGAGATGAGGAGATGAGGGAGGATAAAGTGTACTTCTCCCGTTTACACTCTACCATTTCCTTTATGTTATCCTTTATCCTTCGTCCTCCTCAATAAACACACCTGAGCTCATCCTTGTTACCACTTAGGTTGATTAAAAATCACATTTTCAAGTCTTCATTCTCAGCACCGTTACTTTTATTACAGTTTTAATCTAATACACTTTCAAATTTAAAACTAAAACAAAGTAACATGTTACAAAGTTTTGAAAAAAACCTTCTCAAAGTTAACTTTTTAATAAGGTATTTTATTTACTTAAAAGTAATTAACTAAATTTTATTCATTTTTTGTTTGTTCTTTCAAAGGCGTTAAGTAAAGCTACAAGATTTACTATTTCACATTAACATCTTATAAAAACTTAGATATAAATTTCTTTAAAGAAAATTATAGATTAACACGGAACGGTAAAAAGGTTATAAATAAATCTTTATAATTAATCCTGCAGCTTACATTCAATCAAACTGTAAACATATTTTTTCATAGTAGCAATTCAGAAAGAAATCCTTATATTATAATGCATTCTGCTGCTTGAAATTAATTATATTTTATATAATAAATTTGTACAATAAATTTCACTAACCTTTTTTAAGCTGCCTTAGTTTTTATTATTCACTTTCACGTGTTTCAGTGGATCCACCATCATCTGAGTACATAATATCTCTGAAACTTAACTTTTTAAAATCTATAGAAGATTATAACATCTTCTATAATAATATAAGGATTTAAAAAAAAAATTAAGTTTTATAATATTTTTGAATTTTTAAGTTTCAAAGATATACTCTGTTGATGGTGTATCCACCGAAACACGTGTAAGTGAATAATAAAAATTAAGGCAGCTTAAAAAAGGTTAGTGAAATTTATTATATAAAAATGAATTGTAGAAATTCATGATTAACCTAAAAATGGTAAAGGGAATAGAATGATTGTGGTAAGAAATTTTGTAATGTATGAGGTGGAGTTTGTGGATCAAGGATAGTGAATTGCGATGAATAAAATGTTTTCAATAGGTATTCTAGGAAATCGAAACTAGTAGAATTACAATCAAAATTTAAAAATTAGTAGTAGATTTGTTTGTTTTGATTTTAATTTCTTCTAATCGGTTAGAGAACAATAAATATTTTGATAGAAAGATCTTGTTTCTTTGGTAAACTATTTGACCGCAGGTGTAAAAACAGTTAGCACCTTTCTTGTCAGTTAGATAATAATTTCATTGTGAATGGAAAGTGTGTCGGGCCATTTGAAATAGTGTCGTTATGAGACCGGTTCTGAGTTACTGTACGTCAATATTACTTACGGGTGGTAACAAGTTATTTTAGACAGGTAACTTAATTGTTTTTATTTCAAAAGGACATTACATAATAATAGTAAAAGTTTAGTTTAAGCATAAGTCTTGTAATAAATTTAATTAAAGTAATCTGATATTGTATTTTTTAGTCGGCTAATTTTATTAATTAATTGAGTAAATAAATAATTAATTGTTATAAGTTTAAAGCAAGTCTGTTTATTATTTATCATAACCAGATCCTGAATGAACTTAGGTGACATATTATTTAATATTTCACTGACTTGTTACAGCTGTTTACGTCATCAGCCGAAAGGCTGGTTTGAACGTCTTACTACGTAAAACGAGGAGTGGGGTAGTTTACCAACGCCTTCCTCACTGAGTGGAAAAGTATGCTTATCAGCATGCCAGGCCCTCTGAAAATCATCTACTTTCCATACTGCCTAATGGCACTTTTACTTCATTCTCCACAGGGTCTGGCTGTATAATAAAATTCATTACTCTCAGAGGTGATAACTCTGACTAGTGTCTTTTATACCTTTACCGCTTCTGTTCTTAAATGCTTCAGTTATATAATTGGCTGACCATGTGATAAGAACCAGAACTATTTTATGTAGCCCTGGAACAAGCACATCGAGTGCAAATAATTTAACACTCCATCTGCCTATTATGGGTCAACAGCTGTTTGCTCTTTTACCTTTTTTATAATAATTCTTTCTACTGACATGTTTTGATGGATTCAATACCACAAGAGTACATAAAATTGAAACTAAACTTTTTTTAAATGAGTATGAGATATTTGATAAAAATACAATATTATATACAAAAATTTATATGAACAGAGGCAAGACATTTTGAAATAAACAGGTTTCATTTTAAAATGATGAAATATTATTGACTCCTACGTACATATAAAACATATTTAACAAGCTGCTATCTACATAGAGTATGAATAAAGCTACAATTTAAAAAGTAAAAGTAAAGTTAAAATTAAATTTAGGATTTGGATAAATAAATAACAACTAAAACAATAAATTATTTTTTGTAAAAATTCCTCAATTTTATAATTTTTTAAAAGAAATAGTTGAAGAGGTATTTCTGTTTGAGAACTTAATTAAATTTTATAAGAAAATATGAAGTTTTATAATTAGTAAAATAGATATTTTGCCTTCTTCTTCTTCTTCTTCTTCTCGTTATTATCGTATTATTTTTTAATCTGATCTTTAAAAACAAGTTACTTCATAAGTTTCTTTAGAGTTTATTTAAATTCTTACTCTATAAATATCAGCTTTACATTTGTGATGGATTTCCCACAAGGTACTCGGTAGGTCATAAGTTTTTGTCACTATAATTTTATAATCGTTTATTTTTCATTAACAATAATAATACAGTACTTTATTTCCAAAAAAAAAAACATTTTATTTTGAAACAGGTATTGTAAATGTATGTTCGTCTGGCTATGGAAGTGTAAAGAATAGCGGGTTAGGCTTACAATACCTCTGTAAGGATTGTAAGGAGTACGTATGCAGTTTCCACAGTAAGGCCGAGGGTGTACTATACATGTAACTCTAAAAAAACAGGTTTGTGAAGGGCGTGGTGCCAAAAACAACTCACGGTAATGCACTGTACACGCCTGCTCATATGGCGGGTGGAGAATAGGAATTGTCTATTATATATGTCTTTGTAAGATACTATTATCTTATCAGTACTTCAACGTATTTATATTTTAATTTTTCAGTTATTTATATTTATAATACATTAAATTAGTATATCGGCCATTGCTGATTGTTTTCCTGGTAACTATCACTAAATGACTCAACGCGTTTATTTAGAGAAAAAAACCTTTTTCGTGCTGCAAGGATCACATGGATGTTCAAATACGCATGTTGCTTCGACGTCACTTGAGAAAATTGTTCAGCTGTAACGTCACCGCTTTAAATTATGGTTTTGTAATTTCAATCGTAAATACTAACTAAAAAGAAGGAGTGAGGTGGTTTACAATTACCTTCCTCACTGAGTTGAAAGAATATAGGCCTACTTATCAGCATGTTACGCTCTCCGAAAATCACCTAATTTCCACCCTGTAAATGACACCTTCACTTCATTTACCACAGGGTCTGACTGTATAATGAAATTCATTACTCTTACAGCAGTTGACTTTGACTAGTGTCTTTTACATTTCTACCTTTTCTGTTCTTAAATACTTTAATCATATAAATTATATGACTGACTATGTGATAAGAAACAGAGAGATTCTTTGTAGTCCTGCAACTAGCAGATCAAGTACAATTAATTTAACACTTCACCTGCCTGTTGTGAACAAATAGGTTACATAAAATTCATTATTACCTTCTGTAGCTAACCGAAAAATACCTCTGCAGAATTTGATTTAATACCAATGACAAAGCATATGAGCGGAGATGAGTAAGTGAATGACGTATTGCACGAATACGACCAAATTGAGCAGCAGGATGAGCACACTTTTTTGACACTATAATTTTATAATCGTTTATTTTTCATTAATAATAATAATACAGTACTTTATTTCCATAGGAGTATCAGTACAGTATTATAATATAGGTTACAGTTCAGTATTACAATATAGGCTATAGTGTAATATTACAATATAAAAGGCAGTATTACAATACAAAGTGCGGTATTACAATGTACAGTGCAGTATTACAATATACAGTTTACTAATACAGTATATAGTGCAGTATTACAATATACAGTGCAGTAATACAAAATACAGTGCAGTATTATATAATAATAATAATAATAATCTTCTTTTCGTGCCAATCCGGTTTGAATTTTGGCGATCATCATGGCTATTTTGACCTTATTAGTCACAATCATGAACAATTCCGTGGAGTTCTTACCGAAACAGATTCTCAGATTGGCGAACCAGGAAATTTTTCTTCTACCAGGATTCGTCTTTCCCTCTATCTTCCTTTGCAGAATCCACTGCAGCAGACATAATATTTTTTGATTTCTCATTATATGACCGAGGTACTGCAGTTCACGGTACTTAACAATTTTGAACAATTCTAGACTCTTGTTCATTCTCAACAAAACTTCAACCTTAGTGACTTTTTGCGTCCACGAAACTTTCAATATTCTCCTATATAACCACAGTTCAAAAGCCTCAAGCCGGTGTGCTGTCACCCTGTTCAAGGTCCAAATCTCAACACCAAAATTACTGTAATACGGTATACAAATTGATTCCCAAAGCTTTGGTTCTGATTGTTTCAATAAATCCGGATTATGACACTTGAGAATTTTGTAATTAAAAATTATCTCATTTTATTGAAATAATTGTTCTAAATTTGTTTGTTTAACTTTACAAACATCCTGTGCATTATTATAGAATTTATATCTGCTTGAATTTATCTCTTAGTTTCTCTCTATACATTTCTTTGACCTAGTTAAAATTTACGAAGAATTCACTTCCGTCTGTTAATTTCAACCTATTTTAATCTTTTCTTCTCAGAACTTTTATCAGAAATTTGTTACTGCTTCAGTGAACCTGGTGAAATTTTATTGTAAAAAAAGAAAACACATTACTGTTTTTTTATCTTTTTGCTGTAAAGTTTATATCTGGAAATATATAAAACTGCAAAACCTCTAAATAATATGCTTTTTACAGTGGTATATTTCTTATCTGTTAAATAAAATTTTTTCTACCACAGGAAATAATACAATAAGATACAGTGTTTTCTTGGAGATTTTAAAACAAAATTACTTTTTGCCGACATTCAGACCGATTTAAATAGTGTATAATAAAAATTGTTAAAACGTACTTATTTCAAAGTTTTGTTATAAGAAATAAACTATAAAGTAAATTTCACCAACGTTCTTTACAATTTTTAAGCCATATTAACAGAGCGATTATAAAAATATAATTATACACTTTCAATAGCTTGTAGAATACTAACTTTCTACAAATAAAACTTCTTTCTTTCTTCGTATAAGGCCAATTTTAGACCACGTGACGTGACTTAAGGCGTTTTCGGAAAGGTTTTTCTTCTTTCTTCCGTTCACCCGGTGTTCTGTTTTCTGTCTTTGCTCTTCATGGAAGCCCTTTAAGTTCATATTAGTTGTCTGAATTTGGTTCAGTTCATGGTAATACTAATTAATAGAATTCACTTACATTAAAAAATACTAACTCGTTTAGAGACCACAAAAACAAGTTTGTACACGCAAAAGTTGGGCTAAGAGGTGACTGAATTGCCAAACTACCATACGGCTATAAGAGTTGATTGATCTTAATGGTAGTAAACATATTGTTTCTGTTTAGGGGTTGAGAAGTAGATTGTCTTTTTTGATGAGAAAACTGAAGAGACCTTTTGTTATTTTTGTAGTTTTTTTATTCTAAAAATTAAAATAAACTACAGTATTAAAATATTATACATTTAAATTTATTGAACAGAGTCAGAGCGTAACAAGCGAGAATTAATGCGTATTTGAGGCGAATATTTGCATATTTTTTCATTTTTATATTAAAGGTTTCATGAAAACCGCATTTTAAACGGGAAGTATTACCCGTGAGCGTATTTAATGGATCTTATTGTACGTACACGCATAGTCTATGAAAATCTGTTGAAATCCGGTTATAAAAACCTTTCAACACCGAAATTTTTATCACTTATACTCGTATTAATTACAGAAAAGAATAAACTCAGGGCGTTTCTGTGTTTAGTAGGCCGGCCGCACACCGCAGACGACGAATCATTTTTTCAGAGACCGACTCGAGTATGAAATAGACGTCAGTTGTTATTGATAATTGGTAATTGGTAATTGGTTTTCTAGCATTTCTCCCGCAACCGCCCCTCCGATTGGTCATATGCTTCATTTTTGAGATACTGATACTAAGATGGTGCTCATCCATCCATCTCTCGACCAAGGTCATAACCGACCTACAACGTTCCTCCAGCTGTGAACGCGACCAACCGCGTACTAAAATGAGAAGGTCATCGGCGAAATCAAGAGCCGTGACCGATTCGGGGACGGATAACCATATAATTCCGAAGAACACGAGTATCCAAAACAGAGGGCCCAGAATGGAACCCTGTGGGCATCCCCGTGTTACCGGCTTCTTCACCGACTGGTGGTTGGTCATAAAACAAGTTGTTATGGATGCTGTACATCGCAGGCGCGACACTTTCCTCAGGCATGCGTATTTATCTTTTAATTCTAGGCCGACTACACCCAGTCCAATGGACTTTAATCAGTTTAGCAGACGCAAAAAGCTAACTAGCAGGCGAATCCACAACCCCTGAAAGGCCAAACCCAAACGTATTTTGGGTTTCGGGTATGAGTGGGTGCGGACGTGAGCCGCAGGGCGCCCCACTCCCCTCAGTACTCGTGTAAACGCTGGACGAGTTGCCGACAACTCGATGTAATACGCCGCTAAAAGCTTTGCACGTGGCTCTACCACGCATGCAAGTACTACGTACAACCATGCACTACAAGTAGCACATGGAAGTACTACAGCCAGCACCCATTAACCTCGAAAGCAAGTGAGTATAGGGTAGTTAAACCGCAGTTTTATGGGCACGCTCTGTGTGGTCTGGGGCGTGCCCCTTCTTTCCTCAGACAGTCGGAGACTACTTGAAGAAAAAAGTGACGTTGTATAGAGATTCTTGTCACAAGGGAGCTCGAGTAATTCCACTTTCCACATGCAGCGAAACATAAAATGCAAGTGCTACTAAATTACTCGCACAACAAGCAAACGAATCTTTTACATAGTTCAGTTGTGCGTATTTGTTGAGTGATGAATATGGATCTCGATCCGGATAAACTTCATGCAAAGTCTTTAATATACGATTATAAAATGAAGGACCATTCCAACAAGGCTGATATTAACCACCTGTGTTATTTTTAATTTTGAAGTACGGAAAGAAATGAATAAAATAAGTTATATTATGTGACAATTCATTGCTCACGAGTTGAGTATCCCACTAATAAGGAATTAAGAGATGAAATGAAAACAAAAATATTAAACAAAGACAAGAATTTTTTTATTTTCAACTTTTACATCCACATGGTATCACTTCAAATCAATCTTTGGAGTTATTTTTCTGAGCTACTTTTTTCTTTGCCAAGTATCTTTTCATAATTTAGGATCTTGCTTTTCTTTTCTCATCTAAATAAACCCTCTTCACTCTTCTTGTTTCCTCTTAAAATTTATATCTTGTGTTTTTATCGATAAGGATTTTTATTTTTTGTGTTTCATTTCTGAGATCTTCTGTTATTTTTAATTCCTGCATATCTTCTTTTATTTCTATTATCTAACTAGGTACAGTTGTTAATGTGCTTTGCTTTTCAATTATTTGTCGTAATTTGTTTAGTGTTCTCATAAAATGACCATAGTATGAAACTCTTTTATCTCAATATCTGTTATTGGGTCAATATCTTTATAAACTTGGTTATTAGGTTATAGTACAAATATACCGTTTTTCTAATGGGTTTTAACTATTCATGACTTAAAATTCTACTTTTCAATTTTACATGAATAATCATTACCAAAATTTTAAAATATTTTGTATGTTTTAAATGGTTATATTTTGACGGAAATGCCAGAGAATAAGAAATATTACCAGAGTCATCCGTGACGGTTAGAGAGAGTCTAAAACCAAAAAATTCGGCTGTGACAGATTCATCGCATCCGGTGTGCGGCTGGTCTAAGGGAAAACTAATTACTTTTTCGAAATTTTCCCGGATGTTTTGCATAGTGTAGTGAATAATATAAAAAACAATAAAATAATTTGAAAACGCATGAATCATGTATTTGACACATTTAACAAAAGCAAAAATGAGAAAAGAAGAATGAAATATTATTTTTTGTTTCAAAAAAGTAATCGGGAAAAGTGAAGTATAGGGTTAAATGAATGGGGGAAATATAGTGAAAACAAACAGGTGTATTTGTATGTTAGGCGTATACTTAACAATATATGATTTTATCTGTTTGTAATATGAAAACAAGCTAAAATTTCTTTGTATTTGATATGTATATGAAATGAAAGGCTGTTTTGAAATAAAAGCATTTATTATCATAAAGGGTTGTCTCCTCCGTCAACAACAACAACTAAAACAAGACAAACAACGGTGCAATTCATTTGAATGTAGTTTCATAATAATATGTCGTACAAATAGGACACGATGAGATAGCCTATTGTAAACCCGTCTATTATTCTAGAATATAATAAACTACAATTCTCTATAACTCATCCCCTTAAATTGGGGTGGTGGATCATCCCTCCCAACCGCTTCTCTACTTAAATTCTATATATGTCATTGTATGTCTCTTTGAATATTTGCCTTTTACTTTGAATATTTACCTGTGTTTTCATATCACATTAGATGATGAATTATTCTATTGTTGATGGCATTTTCTACGGAGTTAAAATCATCTAACGTTTACATGTTTGTTCTCTAAAATAAATTTTATTTCATGTTCGGTAGTTTATATAGGATTTATTAGAAGTATACAGTTGTGAAAATTGATTTTCACACATAGGACCAATTTTAGATCACGTATAGTTCGATAGATCCTCGACAACTCGAGCCCCAGTAACTCGACGACTACCGTAGCAACAATATTGTAACACCTAAGTCTCGGTTCGTTCCGGATCTGGGTATAATAAATAATAAACAAATTATAACAATATTATTTATTTACACAATTAATGATTATAATAATGATCAATATTAGATTAGTAACAAATACAATTACATTACTTCAATTAAATTAATTAAAGAGGTGTCACCGCCACCCCTTCTAATTAATCATTTACTGCGTTGTCGGCCTTCAATACTCCTTCCGTGCCTTGTCGGCGCGGTAGGCTCTTTGGCGGCGTACCGACAAATCCTTTAGCGGCGTACCGTCAAACCTTTGGGCTGCGTACCGACAGAGGTCTTTGTTTCCGAGGCCGAGTGAGTAATCGCCCCCTACCACAGCGTTCTCAGTAGCTATATAAGCGGATTGCACTTAGGCGCTCGTCATTACATTGTACATCTCCGACGAAGATCGACCGACTACATCCAAGAGATATAGAAGGAAGATGCTCTGGGACTTGCAGCAGCCAGCAACAAAGCAGTCGTCGCCGCAGCTCTCGCAGCCGCCGCCGCAGCCACGCGCTGCCTAGGCCGGTCTCCTTCGAGACCAGCACAACGGTCCTTCACAGACCAATTTATTAAGGTTTTAACCGGCCCTTTTCAGGGCCATCAACCTGAGCCACGGCTCTCGTCGCAGCCACGCGCTGCCTACACCGGTCTCCTTCGAGACCGGCACAACGGTACTTCTCAGGACCAACTCATGAAGCTTTACACCGGCTCTTTTCAGGGCCAGCAACCACCTCTGTCCATCCCGGCGGACACACACCAAAACGGCGCTTTTCAGGGCCACCAAACAGATAAGGTTTGCCACTTAATGTCGCCATCCGGTGACAGAGGTTTTAGTAAAAACAACCGTAGTCCAAAAAACGCCAATTTTAGTTATGCATTCCCTCTTGTAGGGCACCCTTGCGTCCATTTGTGTGCTAATCATTATAGCAAAACCAGCCATAGTGTAATGAGACAAATTTAATGCACATCTGGATTTGTTTATATTTGAGTATATTGAAATAAATATAAATAATTCCAGCTGATTAAGATAAAATATTTAAAAATTATTTAATTTTCATTAACAAAATATGGTTACTAGGCAACTAAGAAGAAGAAATATTATTGTAAATTATTTTAATGGGGCGTAAAACCTCAAGATAACATGTTTTTTTTTATTAAACGTCCCATTCAGTTATTCATTTATTCATTCATAATTATTTAAAAAATATATATATATTAGAAGAGGAGTTGTGTGCTTATTATATTGAGTAGATGAGAAAATGATAAATGTACAATGATTAGTTGAATTTTGTTTATGAATAGTAACTTATTTTTATTGATAAATTAACGATTATTAAGTTGTTTTATATTTGATTATAAATATACATAAAAAGAAAGATTTACGTAACAAATAAACTATTTAATGTGAATAATGTTTTATTGAATGAAATAGGGGACAAGGTAAATAAAAAAACTTTATACATATTAAAATTATAACACATTAAAATTATCGTATGTCTGTTTATTTCATAGCAAATTTGGCTAATCCCTCGTGGGAATAATTTAGTCTTTTACAAATTTGTCATACCCTTGTGGGGATAAAATAGTTCTTTCACAATAGAAAAATTAGCCAATTTGGCAAAAACAACCATAATCCATCTTGTTTTATACAAAAATTCCCTATTCCTTGGACTAAGGTTGTTTTTGATCAAAAAATAATCAATATACTGTTTAAAAAAATGTATTCTTTACGTGGTTTTTTTAACTGCCGTATAAAATGGAATCACTTGAAAGTGATAGTAATTGAAGTGATTTATTTTTTTAACATTTCTTTGTTATAAATTGACTTTAATTTGGAAGTACAAAAACAGCTGGTAAAAAACAACAAAAAATTTTGGTTTTTATCAAAAGTAACCTTAGTACACGTTTTAATTTTTATTTTATTACATAACATACTATTGGCTAATTATTTATTTATTTACAACAATATAAAGGCTAACAGAATAATATCCATATAAGCCTTATTGACATAACAAATTTACATATTTACAAAATAATATTTGCTTATAACTCTTTTATTTACATAATGTACACAAACATACTAATACACTTTTTGTCTTTTTTTTCATAAAAATAAAATAATGTTTCAATTACGTCTATCTATAATTATAGACGTTCAAATAATGACTTTACTCAAAAAGTATGCAGAATAAAGTTACCAAAGTATCATATGTGTAAAACAATAACAACAGACTGGAGGACTTTTTTTATACTTCTGAAAAACTTTCAGTTTTTTTAGTATAGTTGTTATTTGCTAAAACCTCTTCAATTGCAAATTTTAAGCTTAAACAAAACTTGAATAACATTAAAGTACCGTCCTTCAGAACCGGCAAACTGTATTTCATTTACCTCTAATTCTGGATAACTCAACATTTCAATACCTCGACAACTTCAAAGTTCATGAATAGTAGATTTTCGAAGTTCTATCATAACTTTAAAAACTCTTTATGCAGCCCAAATTCCGAGCATTCGTTCACTGTCAGCTTTTGTCATTTCCGTTATCCTTTAAAAATTTTGATTTTATTCTTTGTCGATACCCTTAATATAATAATAATAATAATAATAATAATAATAATAATAATAATAATAATAATAATAATAATAATATGAAAATGGTGCTGTGCAGTAGAGATCTGACATTGTAGTTAAGACGTCAATTGTTTAGATTTTGGGTTCTCAGTATTGTTTTATAAGATAAAAGCCTGGATCTTAAAGGAGAACATTACCAAGAAATGGGATGCTTTCGAAATGGGGTCATATCAAAGGATTTTAAGGTTGAGCTGCGTGGATCGTGCCTCAAAATGATAGAGAAGGAGGAAGAGTTAGTAAGAACCATACAAATTTGTTTTTATTTTGGTCATCAGCCGAAAGGCTGGTTTGAACCTGTAGAGGTTTTACTAAGTAAAACGAGGACTGAGGTGGTTTAATATTGCCTTCCTTATTGAGTGGAAAAGTATGCTTATCAGCATACCGGGCCCTCTGAAAAGCATATATTTTCCACTCTGCAAATGACACCTTCACTTCATTCACCATAAGATCTAGCTGTATAATGAAATTCATTACTTTCAAAGGAGATAACTCTGATTAGCGTCTTTTACACCTTTACCTCTTCCGTTCGTAAATGATTCAGTCATTGAATTGGCTGACCATGTGATAAGGAACAGAACTATTTATTTTAGCCTTTAAACGAACAAATTGAGTGTAAATAATTTGACACTCCACCTGACTGTTATGGGCAACATACAAATTTAAAAATTACGATTCTTAGGTTGGGTGATAAGAGGAATAAAGTACGGATTTTCTATGTAATAATTTAGGGGAAAACTATGACAAGAGAGGTCATGGTACAATACGCGTATCGTGGCTAAAAAGCTTGAGAACGTGGATTCGGCGCAATTTTATCAAATAATTTAGAGTTGCAGCATTTAAAGTCAATATTACCAAGATTTTTGCCAACCTTCTTGGAGGAGACGGCTGGTAAAGTAGAAGAAGAAGAAGATACCATTAAAATCGGTAATAAATTGTACGAATCTGTTTTCATCCATTATTAAATTGTTTACTACTCAGATGCTCAATCCAGCTTTCCTACAGCATGTTGCTTGAGGAAGAGCATGTGAATATCACGTAATTTCGCTTTTGTAAATTTTTCCGGGCTATGAATAAAACTTATTAATGGGTATTATTGAGCGGTACTTTGTTTCAAATATTTATAAACTATTTTATTTATTCATAATTGTGAAAATTAAATTAATCAGGTGTTCGGTAACGTTGGAAAAATTTATACTTCCTTTTACGAGCCGATGATGTGGCAACACCACGAAACCGCATCTCCTTAGATAATTAACCTTACTTATTCTTATACCTTTCTGGAGTTTTTTGAATCTTATTTTTAAAATAAATAAAATAAGAAATAATCAATAGATATAGATTTTGACAAAACAGTTGCGTTCGTAATGTCACAAAAGATGAGGGCAATGTAAATACAGTTAAACTTTAGTATCATCAAAAGAGAACTCGTCGGAACGTTCAAGTTTCTCAAACAAATAAAAAGGAACTTTTTTTAAAGAATTCTTTGATTAGAATTTACTCTTAGATCTTATATTACGTATTTTCCTATTTTTTTAATAAGACGTAGTTTTTAACAGAAATCGTGAATTGTATGTAAAGTAACACGGCGTAAATCCAATTTTTTAATATTTTCTATTAATTTCGTGTATTTATATTATAAAATTATGTCCTCATTTTCTTTTTTGAATAAACTCTTACTGAAAATCGATGTTAAGGGTAGAGAAAATCAGGAAAACAAGAAAATAAACTCAGATAAAATTTTACAAGGTGATAGCTCCCCCAGTTCTACTTTATTGAAGTGAGTCGTGGTACCAGACCACAAAAGAGTAGATTACAGTCGGCAGAGATGCGATTCCTCCGGAGAAGCAAGGTTTGCAATCGTAGGAAACAACTAAGAAATGACGACGTAAGAACGGAACTGGATGTTTACAACCTGAATTGGTTTAAACATTTTTCAGTATTCTATTCCTTCGGTTTTATTTACACCATCGGATAGCAAACATCTGTTCACTGATCGTTGTTCTCCCGCCATCCACTTTTCAAGCGGAGCTGACATTTTGAAATGATGAATAAATGTTTAGTTTATTTATGATCGAAAAAATGATTAACAATGTTTCCAACATTGCCAACTTAACACTCAAAAAGTTTCATTGTCATTTAATGAATAATATTCATTTACATTAATTTGTCTCGTTAACCCACCAGGTTGGTGTAGTTGTAAAGTTTTCACCACGAGTCAGCTGTTTAACAGCTGATTTTCGGATTCGAAGGTTCCTGGTTCAAATCCTAGTAAATTTAGTTACTTATATACGACTTTGAATACTAGACAGAGTTTACCGGTGCACTTTGATGGTTGGGGTTCAATTAACCATACTATTTCAGGAGTGGTCGGCCTGAGTCTGTATAATACTATACCTCATATACACGTTACACACATCATTCTCATCTCATTGGGTCATGGGGTTGCTTATTGTTTTGATGAACAGATTTCAACGTACACACATTTGTTGTTTAGGTCATCAGCCGAAAGGCTGGTTTGAACCTGTTGAGGTTTTACTAAGTAAAACGAGGAGTGAGGGGGTTTGACATTGCCTTCCTCACTGAGTGGAAAAATACGCTTATCAGCATGTCGGGCCCTCTGAAAAGAACATATTTTTCACTTTGCAAATGACACCTTCACTTCATTCACCACAGGGTCTGGTTGTATAATGAAATTCATTACTTTCAGAGGAGACAACTCTGATTAGTGTCTTTTACACCTCTACCTCTTCTGTTCTTAAATGATTCAGTCATCTAATTGGCTGACCATATGATAAGACATAGAACTATTAATTTTAGCCCTGCAACGAACAGATTCAGTGTAAATAATTTGACATTCCAACTATACACACATTAGCGGTTTAAAAAATTATCTCATTAATTATTGAACGTTTTTTGTACTGTACATAACCCTCTGCAATCACTAATGACCAAACTGTTGATTAAATAAACTAACCGGAAAAATTTACATAGAGAAAATATACTTAGTTTACTGAAAAAATACGTTATAGATATATTTTTAATATAGATTGAGACAGCAATAAAGTAATTAATTTTAATTAAATATTTGTTTAACTTATAATTAGTTATAAATATAATTTTACCATCTGCGTTAGGAATTTTAATGAAACTTACAATATAAGAACTGCGCGTGCTGAGATTTTTTTTATTTTTTATTTTATTTTTTTGGTTGGCCATTCTATTCGGTCAAAGATAATGATGATGTATGAGACGACACCAGTTATTTGTCACTTTGTGACGTCACATTAATCACAAACACCCTCCCTTCGTTTTCTGCAGTCGCCTTGGCATCCCAAGTTTCCGGAACTTGAAACACCAATCTTCTTCTTTCAACTTTGCCTTCATAGTTTCATCTTTCTCATATTATTCTACCATATATTATCAAATAAATAAATTTTCATAAGGATACAGTTTATGTTTGTTTATACTCTTGAAAATTTATACAAGTTTCAAAGTATTGTAGTTGAAATTAATAGATACCTCTTCTTTATAGTTTTTCTGGTCTATTTTTGATATCTGTTATTTTGCGTTTTAATTTGAAGCATTCCGGTTTTAATAATTGTATTTAATTTTTATTTTAATTATTTGTCTACAATATATTCTAAAAAAATCCATCCGCATGACGTTGGGGATGCAAACCGGTACGAAGTAACCGAATGTAAAACTAAACAATGAAATTATTCCTAAAAGCGATACAATAAAATACCTGGGGATTTATTTGTCTGATATGCATAATCCTAGGCGAGATATGCATTAAAACGAATTGCCAGATTAAAAAAATTGATTGAGTTTTCAAACTTAGAAAATAGATTTGAAAAAACTTCATTTTTATGAAAAAAGGTCTTATCAGGGCCTCTTTACCAGTTTTTAATAATTTTAAAAGTTTTACAACTGAATCGCTTGTTCGGGAAACAATACGAGTCCAACGCAAGTGATTTTTCAGGAAATACAGAAACTATTTTTCCAATAATTGATACATATTGCTGAAAATTATTTGACATAAACTTGAAGTACTTCTTTAAAACTAATACATTCATTTTTATAAATTTTATCTTTTTTAATGGATATTATTAGACTAGGGAATTTTTCAGCGTAAACTTGTGGTTATTCTCAAACAAATGCATATTGACGAAATAAATATAACATACCTATAGCAACTAGTTTTACTTAGGATACTTTAGTTTTTATATTATAATATTTGTTTACAGAATATTTTTGTTTAAAATTTATAATGTGATATTAAAAACGTAGTTAAACTTCTTTTTTTATTTATTTAACGTCGCATCAACTGCAAGGTCATTAGCGACGAAGTTGGGGTGCAACTATGGGTAACGAGGATGAAATTATTTTTTGTAACGTATGAAAATATGCCGTGCCTGAGTGGAATTCGAACTCAGGACCGCATGATGAGAGGCGAGCACGTTACAAACTGCGCCAATGCGGCCGGCAGTTAAATTTTTTATTCATTTTAATTTTAAGAAAAACAATTAACACTAATAATTTTTTTGGGCTTATCATGTTTTTCTGCTGATGGCCATAAAAATGTTTCTAATGTTGTTTTTGAAACAAAAAAAAATTATGCAGGTTATATCTACTACTATAGTAGCTGGACTTGTAGTTTTCTCTATAAAATAATAGAAATGCAAAGAAATATTCAATTTTCAACATTTACTCAATTTTGATAAAAATGGACATGTTAAGTTCCGCAGCCCGAAACCTAATTATTGTAAGCCTTTTACTAACAATCTCCAGAAATGCAGCCTGCGTTTTAAACTAAAATAACCCAAGGAGGACCAGTTAATTGGGGTCCTGTCTAAAACCGAAACGAATGGATGGGGTGAAACTAAGTGTAAGATAAATGCAACGGATGAAAAAGGGTAACACTTACGGAAAAGAAATACTCACTTCTACAATTTGAACTTTTAACCACAAACAAAAGAGACCACTTACTTGTTAAGTACTGATGAATAGCGTCCAGTAGATGAACACATAGTGAGCACGTTTCACTGAGCGATTGTTAGATATATACACTAGTTAGTACGACACATTTACAAAGCACACAAGATAAAATATTACAAATACAGTTACACAAATGAAGTTACACACATGGAGGCTCGATAGTTACGCACAAAAATCCAGCAAATGTCACCGCATCCCGTTAGGTGCGTGACCGAAGAAAAGCCTCGGGAAAACGAAGTGTCCGTGGCGAAAGTCAATGCTCAAGTGAGCAACAAAGAAAGAGGAAGAAAGCATGAATTAGGATCGTGAATGGGGAGATCGGTCGATAAACAGATCGAATATATAGATTGACAACTAAAAGATGGCGCGCGGGTCCAAATTAGAAAATCAGCGCAAAGCAACGAAATTATGAACTGACCCGGGTACATCGGCGCTAACAGGGCATGTGTGATTTTTTTCAAACAAGAGATTCAATTACTGATTTCTGTTTTCGAAATTATAAAAACTAAACAATTTATTGAACAAACATTATTATTCAGTAAAATATTAAAAATTGTACAAGGAGATAGCTGCCCCAGTTCTCTTCTATGGAAGTGATCGTAGGTTAATGCAAAACCACAAGAGACTAGAGTAGAGTAAAGGATTATCGCCAAAGTTGGAGACAGCACATGGAAAGGGTGTGAAATTACAGGATGGCTAAGCAGGCGCACTCGAATGCTCCAGTTGGTAAAAGGGATATTGGTAGACTTAAGAAAGATGGAGATAGATAATATAGTAGGACTATGTGATTTCGGAACGCGCTGGGGCCTAATCCTTGGTTGGAAGAAGAAAAAGAAGAAGAAATAACTTCATAGATTGACGTAATATGATAAATTGGAATTTTTTTTTAATCTATAAGTATTTCAATTAAATAGGTTTGGAATACAGTGAAAATATTACATTATAAGATTATCTTAATAAAAATATCATTCTTAATAAATAAGGGTGTACATGTAAGTTAGGAGTTGGCGTGATGTCATATAAGAAAGGATCTTCAGAGAGATATTTTCATTAGAAGTGAGCGTAGAGTATGTAATAGTGATGGTAGTCATCCGCGTGTGTATAATTCTGAGAGACAAGCTATAGGATTAATGTCTGTAATGTCAGTGTGACTTGTCCGCCAGCATATCCCATCCAATAGGCAATCCAAGCATTCGCAGTAATAGGTTGCAGATATCTCTAAATGTCTGACTGTCTGTCTAAACTATTTGACGTGTACATACACTCATTGGTCACATAGTTTGTCTCTCTAAGGGATCATAATATGTGCGTTAAATATTGTTCACATCAACATTCAGATGGTAAACCTACATGATTTCCTCGTAGTTTTTCAAACAAATCTACAATTTTTTTTCCAACAGAAAGTAATTCTTGTACAATCTGCTTTTAACGCCCGTTGGGAAAATACGAATGTTGTAAGTTTACAGTGTGTATCAGTCTGTGCAATCGTCTCAGGAATGATCGGCCTGAGTAATTACAAGACTAATTACAATTTATATTCACGTCATAATATACATCAACTTCATCTCAATACGCCATGGGGTTGCTTATTGTTCGTAAATTGAACAGATTTCAAAATACACACATTAAGGATAAAATAAATGTATATATTGTAACCCACCGGATTAATATAGTGATAAAGTCGTCGCTGTGACACGGCTGTTGAATAGCTCATTTTTGGGAGACGAAGGTTCTTTGGTTTAAATCCTTGTAAAGGAAGTTACTTGTACACAGATTTAAATATTTGACAGTTGTTACTGGTGTACTTTTTTGGTTTGGGTTGAATTAAAAATAATTTCTCAGGAATTCTTGGCCTGAGTTTGTAAAAGACTATACCTCATTTACGTTATACGTATCATCTTAAAACAAGGCAATTCTTAAAACACTATATTTTGGGTGTAGAATTACACAGGATCGAAACGTGGGTGATAGGTGCTGTAGAAAGGAACAGGATAGAAGCTTTTGAAGTGTGATGTTACAGGAAAATGTTAACGATTAGGTAGGTGGAGAAAATAAGTAATTTAGAGGTTCTTAGACGAGTGAATGAAATGATAAGAATATGGAAACATTTTACCAGAAGAAGGAATAGGCTAGTGGGGCATATTTTAAGACATCCAGGTATGGCTCTATCAATAATGTAATGTAACACCGAGGGAATGAATTGTAGAGAAAGGGAAAGATTAGAATATTTAAAGCAAATTACAAACGATGTAGGGTGTTGCAGGTATGTAGATAAATGAAACGACTTGCCCAAGATAAAACAGCTCGGAGAACTGCACCAAACCAGTTGAGAGACTGATAACAAAAAAAAACTTTAACCTACGCGTAATATATTAATCGCTATTCTCAAATAAAGTAACAGGCAGCACAAATCTAGGTGTATAGTCAGGGTTATCGCCACTGAGATTAATGAAGTTCATTATTATACAGCCCCTGCGGTGAATGAAGTAAAGGTGTCATTTGCAGGATGGAAAATGTGTGTTTTTCGGAGGGCTTAGCATGCTGATTTCTTGGACTTGCATAAATATTTTTAATCGACTTTATATACACATCAAAATACACATCAAATGTAGTTTTTGTCAAATAACGTAAACACTATAAGAGTTGTAGTTCTGAGACAAGTTTTATTTAATTTATCAAGTCAAAAAACGTATAGGACAAAATCATTTGCATCGAAATTTCAGATCCGTAACATTTAATATGGCTTTTTAATATTGGTGAACCATGAATCCGGGCCAAATGTTTCGCTAGTTGTAACTCGCTGGGGTTTTTTAACATTTTTTTCCTTATTTTTAGCTGTAGAATAATTTCCCGTGAGATTGGAATGCAGTTCCAAAACACCCGGTATAAAATTTATCTAAAACTTTGATGATATACATACAGTTTTGTCATAATTATGTTTACTAGGGCCGCAAACTTCAAAAAATCTCAGTTTTTACCAATTTTGATAAGCAAAGCAGAAAATCACTATCTAATTGAATGGGTCAACGGAGAAACGTTGCAAGTAACAAAACAATTTCCACAGAAAGTAAATGATACCATCTGATTCTTAACTGTATTACGATTTTTCACTGTATGACGATTTTGTTTCAAGAATTTCCAAGATTTTGGTTACAATTATACTCGTTAGAACTCACCATTATGGTCAAATAGAGAAATTATAGAACGTATTCCACTAAAACCTCACTTTTGTAAATTTTGTCACTTGCAACGTTTTTCTGTTGACCTATTCAATTGTCCGTTAACCTAATAAATTGAGACTAATCGATAGTTAAACTAACTAATCGCAATAAGTGAAAAATAACATGTATATTTTAAAAATTTTGTTTAAATACATTTTTAAAACATATTCCAAAATTTCTTTCTTAAAAACGTAATCATATTTTTTGACATTAGAACATTTAAAACTTCTCTGAAATTATATTACAACTTTAACAAAAATCAAGAAGGTTGTTTGAAAAACGTATAGGCCTATTTCAGCTAGTAGGCCTACATAGCTAATATTTTCATTTCAACTTTTGATTTAAATGCAAAATTTAGTAATTTTATAATCACATGTTAAGAGGACTGTAATATTTTCTCCTAGAATGTAATAATATCTTATAGAAAGTGAAGAACAAAATTTAATGAAACTTTGTTTGTAAGATAATATGATGGGAACATGCGTCCTTCATTGTTAAACAAAGCAGTGCTTTATTTCTCTTAACTAACTTAATTGTCTGTTAGTTAACTTACAAGAATTGCTAACAGGTCTGAACTTAAGTAAACTGTCCATCCTAATTAGATAAATTAACCAAGTACACCGCCGTTAAATAAACTCATGCTTAACAACTTAGCTCCTGCTCAACTTTAAGTCATGACCTATTTGAATTCTTGCTTAGAACAATGTGTAAACAATCTACAAAACAAGGTACTGTATTACAGTTCTATTTAATTTAACTAAAGTTAATTAGTTTAAATGCTGTAAGAACATGATTTTTAGGTTATGTTCTTTGTGATACCGTAGTAAGTTAACAATGATTTTATTATAAGTAAAGTAACAAGCTTTGTTAGATATCACGATGATACAATAATAAAAAATAATAATAATAATTTTAACCCCTAATGTGTTACGTTGAAATTTGTTTAATTTAAGGCGGATTGCACGATGGTTTTACTCAAAATTCGAATTTTGGTTTTTTATGTTTTTCAATAGTTTAGGCCTAGATCTAATAAAAAAAAACATTAAATTACATCAAAAAATATTTTTTTAATGAAAAAATTAAGCTTTTATCAGATTTACACAGAAAAATTATCATGTTACGAAGAACGAATATTTTTTCATAATTTTGTACTGCTCGTTTTAGTGCAGAGAATTTTAGTTTTTAAAATATCCACATCACGGTTTTTAATATTCTCAGCTGTTGGTTCAGTTTTCTAAACAACTGGTGATGGGAAATTTACTTGTTTGTGTACATATTAATTTTTATTTATGCCTTCTTGTTTCTTACCTTCTCCCGTAAATTTAGATTTTTAACACTAAGATACATTTTTCTCAGAAACCAATAAAACTACTAGGCTGATAATTTTACCAGTTAATTATCTTGTATAGCCACATATACCGACATTTTTATGACTTCCTCAAGTGCTCCAAAAAGTAATAATACCTACGAAAAACACGTGGAAAACAATTTGTAATTTTTTTATGTTATTCTTAATTTTTAAAATATTGTATGGTCTAAAGATTAAATTGAAAAAAATGTCAGTAGCTCGAGAAGAAACCCGACACCTATAGTGTGTAAAGTTTCATTTCCCTATCTTTTACCAATACTATGAAAAATGTACCTAAAAATAGCAAATTTAACATTGACGGGATACAAAGTAGAGTCTCCCCTAAAGATAAACAAACCCATGATCCAATGAGATAAAGATGATAAATATGTTTTTTATTGTCAGTCACTCAACTGGTTTGATAAAGTTCTCCAAGCTGTTTTATCTTGGACAAGCCATTTCATATCTAAATACCTATAACAGCCGACATCTTTTGTGTTTTGCTTTAATTATTATAACCTTTGCCTTCCTCTACATCACTCCCTCAATATTACTCTGCAAAACTTTAACTGGGTATCTTTCCGAACTCTTTTACCCAGTGACCACGTTATTTTCCCACATATTGTACTGAAAGCAATTCAGTTTATCAATTATATCTGCATTTCTAACATACCCCAGTTAACATTTAATCACATTCCAGATATTTAAAGTTACCCCTAATAATTGCACATGCTCTTTCTGGCAACCATTAATAATAATTCTGTTTGTACGGGATTTTCCACCCCGAAGTCCATCAATTTCGTCTTTGTAGCGAATTTGCACTTTTTTATATTTTTGATTGGATTATTTTTAATACAGTAATAAAGTATTAATATTGTGTTTTAAGTTCATAAAATAATAATAAATAACATGTACTTAAGATATGAGTTAATTTCTATTCAATTACCAATAGTTCCCCCATACTTCAGTGTTATGAAGTAGCTTCGATTATAAAGTAAAAAAATCTGGTGTGAAACACTCACACAACTTTCTTTTGCCAATGCAAATATTTAACAATATAACCTAACATTAGTAATAAAACATTAGAAATAAACAAAAAACTAACCTCAATAAACATAACCTAATTTTAGACCAAATCCTACCATAGCTTCAAAAATGGAAAGTGAAGATAAATACTGCAGATTCGTAGCATGTTACATTTATAATTCGGAGAAATACTTGTCCACCAGTAATATTAGGAGGTATTGATTTACCAAGAAGTGAAGTTGTAAAGTGCCTGTGTATGCATCTTGACAGGTGGTTAACTTAAAAAACCCATAAGAGAATGTAGAAGAATGAATTAGATCTAAAATACAAAAGGATGTACTGGCTGATAGAGGTTCCAGAAAAAGGTTCTTCGGGCTATTAAAAGAGCACTATGGTTTGCAAAAATGCAGAAATACAACATTATTGTAATCTTCCTGATGAAATAGACGAGGTCAGGCGTTTTAATTGAAAATATTAGGCAAGACTTGAAAGTCACAAAAACGATTTAGCCATTAGTCTTCTAAACAATGCGGAAGAAGTTAGGCGCCTGAATCGTTACCATTTTTTGCACTTGTCTGAAAGAGTTTAAAGGTACATAGTGAAAAGTATTCTCTATTGTAAAATAAAAAATATCTTTGTACATTGTAATTTTCTCTTTTAACAAATGAATAATTGATTTTATGAAAAGTACTCAGGGTAATGAGCCTCAACTTGTCATTTGTTAATTCAAAAGATTTGTTTATAGTTTATTTTTAATAAACAGATTGCAAATAATGTCATTAAAATAAAGTTATACTGTAGTTACCAACAAAATTGTCGTTATGGAAATTAACATTGGATAATGTACTGTCAACATTAACACTTATTCAAAGGGTGTAACCTTACTTTTATTTTTTCAGTCGTTAAAAAACAGAAAAAATGAGTCTTCAAAAAATTTTAAACAACTAATCTGATTTTTATTAATAATAAAAGGTGACAAAATTAAATAGCCTATACACATTATGAGAGGCAATTTATTAGCCATAAATATGTTAGTAGCTTTGGAGTCATTTTTGGACGAAGCGTTTTTACCAAATCAGGAGGTGGTCTTTATCAGGTATTTAAGAGTTATATACACAACATGAAAAGCAACATTTCAGACGTAAATATATTTGTAGCATTGGAGTCATTTTTTGGGTGAGGTGATTTATTAGGTCAGGAGGTGTCTTTATCAGATATTTAACAGGTACATACACAACATGAGGGGCAATGTATTAGACGTAAATATGTTTGTACCATTTAAGACATTTTTGGCCAAGGCATCTTTATCAGGTAATTAAACAACTAAAATATGGCATGTGCAATAAGCTAGAGACTATTAAGGTTGCCTACTAAAAAATGCTATTAATTGTAATTATAGCCATACAAATTTTTAAAATTAAGGTCAGATTTATAAATTGAAATTTCCATTTTATACATTACATTAAGTAATTCATTTAACATGATACCGTTCTTCCCAGCAAATTTGACGTGTAGAGAAATTAACATTGGACAATGTATTGTCAACATTAACACTATTAAAAAGGTGTAATTTTACGTTTATTACTCCAGTCGTTTGAAAGTCGAATGAAAATGAGTTTACGAAAGATTGTTAAAATTTTTATTAAAAAAAGAAAAATATAAAATACTACATATATATATGAGGCAAGTATTTAGTGGTCAATATCTGGTAAGAGGCTGCATAGTGTATTATCGGGTAAGAGGCTGCATAGTGTATTATCGGGTAAGAGGCTGCTTGTAACATCAGGTGAGGCATTTATTACTTTGTCATTATTCGGTGTTTTTTTTTTTTGTGGTCGTAATCGGTATAATTAAGTACTCTCTTCCGGTTTCATATGTACTAACGTCTTCTCTCACTGGTGTTTTTATTTGGTACTTCCTCCTCTTGGTTTTTGGTTGATTTCACATTAAATTTTAATTGTGGCGGGGACCCGGTATTCACTGAAGAACATATAAACAGACCTTATTAGTAAAATATGCAATTCTTAAATTAGTATAGTAATCGATATATTTAAATAGGAGTTCTATTAACTCTTAAATACAGAGTTACACTGAACGTAATTTTGTAATTTACTACACGGTTTTAAAGAACATTGTGCGAATATTCGCACAGGTCTACTATGCTAGTTATATTAATATGTATTCATTTATTTCTTGAAAACTTCAATCTGTGATCTTCAAATATAAATAGTTACGGTCTTCTATAGTGGTTTGTAACCTAAGTATTGTTTTTAATAAGCTGATGGATTTTTTTGTAGAATATGTTGTTTAGGTCAACAGCCGATAGGCTGGTTTGAACAATTATACATGAAAGAAATGATATTATAGGTAAATCGAATCTTATAAAGTAAAAAGGAATCAATAAAAAAATAGGAAATAGGAACCTTTTTGAGAAGAAGAACACAAATTATAATTTACGTCCAACAATTATTACTTTAAGATTGGATTATGTAAAACTAAATATTTGTCCAACACAGTTTTCTTATGTATCTACTAGATTAATGAATTTCATTCAATACTATTTCATTTCAAATCGCCTTAAAATAATTACTGATATGGACAATGAATTAAATCATATAACAAAATATCCGATATTATTTTTTAACACAACTGTGTGGATCAAGCTTCTATTTATGATAGACGGAATCATTGTAATTTAGTAATGTAATTATTTTCGTTTTGTTTATCAACTGCTATACGAGGTGTACCATGTACAAGGGGTACTTCATATAAAATTATTTCCGCAACTCATGCCTGCACACACGTGGTTATACCTTTGCAAGTATGATTTCCGGTAATACTGTAACTGTAAAGGAAAAATAGGGAATCAATAATCTAACTATAAGCAACTTACTTAATATAAAGTAACTAATATAAAACAGCTTACTGACTACAAACATTGATTTACAAATTAGGAAAAAACTTTCAAAACACTATGTTTGGAGTAGCAGTAGGAGTTAGGAAAAATTTGCAAAAGGTTTGCTATTTCTTGCACAGAGTGCTCTGCAAACACCTTGCATTATTTTGACTCTGGTTGTTTCACTATAAAGTTTGGGCGAAAGACAGTGCTAACCCAACAATCAACAGCCGGTAATGTTTAATTTCCCGCTAAAATAATTTGAGAGGTGTTTGAGGCGGTTTCTAGTAATAAAGATAGTGACTGTGAACATGTAATGATGCTGTTCCTGACTTCTTACCTACTATGTAGTGCATCAGAAGATGGTTTAAAGGTAAGTGTGGATTATTTTACTCTTAAAGTATCCTAAAAATGGTGTTGTTAGCATAAGATTTTTTTATTATATTCCTGTGACACGTAGTGATTCAACTATTTGATGTAATATTTTTGAAGGCATTTGGCACCTAAACAATATTTTAATTATGGCCTAGTTTCTTTATTTTGAGTAGTGTAAAAAAAAACGTTCTTTGAGGGTTAGCACTGTTTTGCCCCAGTACTTGGAGTTGGAAAATGTAGTGTGAGTTAAGAACATTTTTCCATCAGCCGACATTATTTAAAGAAACGTGGTTTTTAAAAATGGTAAAGATAATATGCTAGGTTAAAAATTTTATTTATTTTAAAGTAAGCGTATTAATTTTTTTTAATTTTAGTAACTACATTCCTGGTATCTTGCATATTATTTAGTCACACAATAATGTAATGAGTTAACATTTATATAAATGGTAAAAAATGCTTAAAAATAAACATGATATTAATATTATCTGTGCATGATCTGTAGTCATAATGACTACTATTTTTTTAAATTATTAAGCTACTAGTTAGTTCTTACGAGAGACTTCAGTCAATGTCTTTTTATGTGTTCATTGGACTTCTAACTCAAAGTCATTTTCTATTACAGGAAAAATTGGGTGAGACCAAATAGAGATCCAGTATCTACTGGATCTCTTCTCTACTTCCAATTCTATCCAAACTTTTCGAAAGACTTCTTCTCCCACGTCTGCGCCAAACTATCGAAACAGCAATCCCTGCCGAACAATTTGGTTTTAGACAAGGACACTCCACCACCACCCAACTCCTCCGCATCGTAACGGCACTAGTGGATGCCAGAAACTCCCACAACCATACGACGGCTGTGCTGCTTGATTTTAAAGCAGCATTTGACAGAGTATGGCACGTGGGTCTCCTCTTTAAACTAGCTCGTTTCTTCCCACCAGCCACTGTCAGGCTCATCCATTCGTATCTTACTGACAGAAAATTTCAAGTCTCAGCCCCCAGTTATCAGTTCCACTCAGTCAAATCCCCACTTACCCCATCTACCGCAGGTGTACCTCAGGGCTCAGTCCTTGGGCCCCTTCTCTATCTTATGTACACCTACGATTTTCCGCAAACCGAAACAATCAAACTCGGACTGTTTGCCGATGACGCTATTCTATACCGTCACGGCAGATGCCTCCGTCTCAACTGCCGCGCAATCCAAAATCATCTGTTAAATATCACTACATGGTGTCGCATCTGGAGTAGAATAAAACCTGGATTCCAGAAGCCAATCACCACGTTTTTCTCCGTGAAACCTCCTCGCTCTTGCAAGAGAAATAGGGAAACATAAACAAACGAAGAGAACACTCCAGATCAATGGGGTGATAATATTTAAGTGTTGCAGAAAATCAAAGTTTAATGTGACAAACCTGACTAAGGATGACTGAGACAGAACATCAACACAAGAAGAATACGAGAACGTCGATATAAATGGAGATGGTGTAACTTTCACTAAAGATATTTGTTTGAAAAAGAAATGACTGTGACTATGAAATTAAGTACCTTGTTAATTAGAAATTCAGAGAGGTTTCACTGAAAAAAAAGACAATCCTAGTATGAAATTGCAACTTAAAACAAAATACAAAGAAAGGAACTGTACCGATAAGAAAAAAAACTCATTGAAATAAATAAACTCCTGCCATATGGCCTATATCATTAATACTACCAGAACTTGCATACAAGTCCTGTAACTGAAAGTGAAGAAAATGTTCAGACTATTGAGCAGGATATCATTTATCTTGTCAAACAACATTTTCTGAATAAAACCGGTTATACTTCAGTTTTCGATTATGCTAACCCCTTATATTTTGTAAAATCCCAGGAAGAAAACAATGCTAACCCACAAAATTGCCATCATGAGTTTTCTTAAATAGTCTGTAAAAATAAAACGTGCAGCTCGTTTCGGACAGGATGCTATATTTATATACTTAAAAACCTAAACTAACAGAAAATAATAAATGTTAAACAAAAAAATTCATAAACATGATTTGTAGATTTCAGTAAACTTTTAAAATGCTATTGCGTAAAATTATGTTGATGTGGGTTAGCACTGTCTTCTCCCGACCCCTTCAACTAATATAAAACAATACTGATTTTTCTGGTCTAACAACATATTTTACAGAAAATAACGTAAGGTTATCTTTTACTCCAATCTTTAAGTCAAATTTTTCAATAATAACAAGTGAATTATCCACAAAAAGACAAAAGTATATATTTTATATAAAATCGAATAGTTTTCTGAACAAACTCTATTGTTTAACATTGTTTTTTATTGAAACGTAGTAAGTTACCAGTTTTTTATTCACCAAAAGTTAGTTTTTTGACCTTTGGGTTTTCTGAAATGACCGATTCAATAATTATTTAAAATGTTATTACTAGTTTAAGTTTCAATAAGCTACGTATGTAATAAAATTATGAAAAAGTATTTAGTAATTAATTATTATCAATAATATACAACTCATTCCCGATCACAGGCTTTTCCTACGCAGGAATTAACAAAATCAAAATGTACTTTGCATTTAATAAGTAATTTAAATGAAATTGCACATGTGCTTATTGTTTAGGTCATCAGCCTAAAGGCTGGTTTGATCCTCTAGAAGCTTTACTAAGTAAAACGAAGAGTGAGGTGGTTTCCCATTGTCTTCCTTACTGAATATAAAAATATTCTTATCAGCATGCCAGGTCCTGTGAAAAAAAGCATCTACTTTTCACCTTGCATCAATCGATAACTTCACTTCATTCACCACATGGTCTGGCTGCATAGCGATATGAAATTCATTACTCTCAGAAGCCATAAATGTGGTTATTATCTTTTACATTTCTACCTCTGCACCTGTAAAATTCTGCATGCAACCTCTGTGTATATGATTTTGTCATAAAATGCCTACCAAGGGCTGCAAACAATTTTTACCGATTGCCCGATACCGGGTTTCCACAATATTTGAACTTTAGGGAAATAGCATTGATTTTTATTAGTTTGCAAATATTTTCTTTCCACGAATAAATGAACACTAGTTGTAATCAGGAATAATTAAAAAATATTTAGACCTCTTAAAAATATCAATGTAGATACATTTTAAGCTGTATTTTAGCTAAAAATATATTCATTTGTAACCGTTTTCTATTTAAGTATTGTAAATTTTAGAGATAGGTGGGTCAAATCCGACTGCGAATATATTTTTTTATTGTTAAAAAATATTAGAATAATTAAAAAATAAAAACAATATTTTCCTTCGTATATATTCATTATAGGCATGAGTATCAACGTATTACTGATATTAGTCTTGTTATAACCTAGAGGTAAATGTAACGTGCTCTTAAACCCATAAGGAAGCTTTGTAGCGAAAAATACAGGAGACCATTTTGTTCCTCACCCTCTGAAACCCACAGGATAAATCCGAGGTACGACCCCCCTCCGGGGCTTAGAAATATACAAATATCTTGTAACTGAAGAGTTAAGAAAGGAAAACCGAAGGTATTAAGCGCTGACTTTTGTTAATCGATTTCTCCACCGGGAAAACTAGACTTTTACTAACATAATATTGATCACGTTAACTTTTCGCAGAGTTTTCTTAAAAGAAACATATAGGACGATAGCGCAACCCTACTCACTAGCGTATTATTTTCTCTTGCCTATATGAATATATAGGAGGGAAAGTATTTTTTCTATATCGATTTTTTGAAATCGAGTTTTGACCGGATACACGTTTTCAGACCCCCCTGAATCCAAAATCATGTTTCTAGCGATTGGTATGTGTGTGTGTGTGTGTGTGTGTGTGTGTGAAAAAATCTCGAACACGGAACATCGTAAAAAGTTGAAACTTGAAACTTAAATTAGGTATACTACTAGAGGACCCGACTCTAACATTTTCATCAAAATCGATCAACCGTAAGTAGTAGTTTTTTCGTTTAATTTTTCACTTTATTGCATTTATCTTAAAAAAGTTCTTACGATTTTTTTAAAAATACTACCTCAATTACTACATCTTTTATGGTCTACAAGACAGGGTAAGCGCCATGTCAATAAAAAAATTTAAGAGGCTGTGCTCTCGAAGAAACAAATGATTGTTTTTTTGATTGCAGCTCTAATATGCTATATAGGAAAAGTGTACATAAGGTTGTAGTACAGAGAACATTGAAAAACCTACAACTTTATTCCAAAAATTTTAAGTATATCGCTTACTTTAGCGGTAATTAGTGACTTTTTTCTCATGAAAATCTGTAAAATATTGATTTCTTTAAGATTTCAGCGTTAGTATACTTTTAACGACAAAAGTGTATACAATCAGATTTATAAGAAATAAAAAGATTTACAAATTTTATTATAAATATTTGTCTCTATAGAGCCTAGTTAAGCTTCAAAGAGTCATATCCCGTGTATTACTACTAAGCCAAACTAAACTTAAGTTTTCATTTGCATCATTCACTCATGATTAAAATTTGGTTATGACTTTGAGGTTCGTTTTTGTGTAATTCTAATTATTTCTAATGTTATATTTCTAATGTTATATTTTGTTCATTGTTTTCATTGGCAAGAGGATATCGTTTGAGTGTTTCACACAAGATTTCTTTTGTAATTGTGGTGGTAGTGAATCGCCCCCAAAGGCACATATCGCACAGGCCAAGCGACTCAGCGGTTACAGGATGAGTGAACGGTGCGTAAGGAATCGTTGTTCGTTGTTGGCATTTTAAATCTTTACATAGTTTTACTGTACTATTGAAAATTGCCCATAAAAGGCAGGTGAAGTGTTAAATTATTTGAACTCGATCTGCCAGTCCTAAGGCTAAAAAAATATTTCTGTTTCTTATTACATAGTCAGCAAATTATAAGACTGAACTATTTAAGAACAGAAACGGTGAAGGTGTAAACGACATTAGTTACTCTAAGTGTAATGAATTTCACTATACAGCCAGACCCTGTGGTAAATGAAGTAGAGGTGTATTTTTTCAGGGAGGAAAGAAGATGCTTTTCGGAGGGCCTGGAATGCTGATGAGCATACTTTTCCACTTGGTGAGGAAGGCATTAGTAAATCACCTGACTCCTCGTTTTATTTAGTTAAATCTCTAGAGATTCAAACCAGCATGTGGCTGTTAACCTAAATAACACTATTCAAAATAACAATATGTTGCTTTAAGAACATGTAAGAATACTGTACGGTGCATAGAAAATAATAATCAAAATTATTTTTTGTTGTATTAACTAATTTTATTTGCTACGCATTAAAAATAGCTAATTAAACGTTATTAATCTTTGCGTTTCTTTATTTTTAAATCATATAAATTAATTAATATTAAATCTAAATTATTGTTAACTAATAACAAATTATGTATTTTTAGTTACGTTAAATCTATTTTTCCCAGTAGTTTTTTTGCGTGTATTTTATTGGCATACGGGAATTTCTTTACTGTTAACCACGAAATTGAGAGCTTTCATGTAAACCATAAAGTCGTGTAACTCCACCCGTCCTGCCATTCAGTTGTTGCAATTCACCCGCTTTGCTGGAGGCATTAGAATTTATTCACTCAGTCAGTTCAATGTAAGCGTAACGTACACAACGTTTCGAAACGTTTGTGAGGTGTTTTTTAAAGTCGTTTTCGTTTTAAAAATTTGTTTATTTTTTAGGCCTACCGTTTAATTGTTTAATACAGCCTTTCTTTAACAAAATTAAAATTAAATTTTCTTTTTTTAGTTTATAGTAACTGTAATTTTAGTTGTAAATATGAATGAATTTAGTGATTTTGCGAACAATTCGGTAAATCGCCTCTGAATAGCGACCGTCGTTGGAGACTGGCGAAAGAAAGAGCTTAGAAAACAAAGTAATGAAATAATCAGTAATGTGTGTGAGCTTTTTTAAAATTTGGCTAACAATCCTGAAGCAAGAACAAAATAAAATTTATAACTTTTATGATAAAGAAATACCCGTAAAAAAGTAAATAGTTTCTTCCCACTCTGGCAAATACGGCAACACTGCATTACTGTCTAAATAGACCCTAGGCTCGCAATTTCATGGTTACTAGTAGTATAGTATATTGATAAAGACGAGATAGTAAAGTAGAAATTAATGTGTGTTTACTCACTTTATTCTTCACCCAAGCGGGGCCTACTCGGATCCCGCTTCGGAGGAGGGTGGGACTCCTCATCTGAGGAGGAGTCCTCCTCCTCAACGGCTGGGGCGGGTGGCCGCCTCCACGGCTGCCACCACAATAGCAGCCCCAGGCCGAATCCGATCGCAAGAATAATCGAAATGTTGACTTTTTGCATACTTGAAAATTTTTATTTTAAAATATTTACTGCGGGACCTAACCTTGACTACTGTTTCTTAGCAACACAGTTTAATTTACCCCATTGTTATATTATTTTGTTACACATATTTAAGAATTGTTCTATTTAAGAAATTTATAGGTCTTGGATTCAAATCCCACACGGGCATGGCATTTTTTCATCCGTTACAAAAAATTAATTTCATACTTCACCGTCTGCATTAGAGGCAATTTGCAAAACAGTCCAACGTTAAACCAAAAAAAATTTAAGAATTTCTTTTTCGATTTGTATTCAGTAGAAGAGAGATAAAACTCCGGCGTCATTTCACGAAACTAATGTTTTGTTATTAGTTTATTGTTTTCATCAGTGTCTCGACTGGTGTGATACTGATGTCTAAGCTGTTTTTTCTTGCACTAGTCGTACCATATTTACATACCTGTAACACCCAACATCATTTGTAATAATTTGCATATGTATTCTAACCTTTGCCTTTCCCTACAATTCACTCCCTCAATATTACTCTCAATTATTGATAGACCAATACCTGGATCTTTTAAGATATTCCCCACTAACCTATCCCTTCTTCCGGTTAGATGTTTCTGTATACTTCTTTTTTTATCCACTTGCCTAAGAACCTCTAAATTTTTTATTTCGTCCACCCACCTAATCTTAACATTTTCCTATAACACCACATTTCAAAAGCTTCTATCGTCTTCCTTTCTACAGCCCTTTTCACCCACGTTTCACTCCTGTATAATGCTACCCTCCAAACAGTGTTTTAAGATTTTTTTCTAATCTGTAAGTTAATGCATTGTAAAGTTTTTGACTTTACTATTCCAAATTTTCGACTTTTGTTGGAAATCTCCCTAGACCCTTGGAGTTGATCAAATTTTGTCTTTCTAAAATAATTAAAATGGTGTTTTTTTTCTTTATTCGTTAAGGAAGAAAAATATTATTTTATTATGAATAAAAGTTTGTAATTTTACATAACGTATTTCTTTTCAATAATTTTTATTATTTCATAAAGAAATCACGTTTTATTAGTTTATTCTAGTTGGTCTTATTACACATGTTTTTACATAGCGTTTTCTCGTGGGAAATAAGGAGGCCTAAAGGCCTATTTTCGTTTCTCACTGTTTAAAGCCCTTACTTTGCAATTCCGGAGCCTGGGAACAGTTTTTCAGTCCCACCTCTACGTACTTTTTGTAGAGGGGCCTACTGTTACTTCAGCACTTTTTGCGGCCAATTAACGTGTTTGTTTTAAGCCGGTTTGCCAACGCCTTTCATAACGGCTAGTTTGATTGGTTTTCCCCCTCCGTACGCCGGTAATTAGCGCCCCGGTCAGCCGTGTGTGTGCAAGAAGATCGTTTGAGTGTTTTTTCAATTGTGTACGCGTAAAGTCGTACTTCTAAGGTGCTGTGTTTGGATACTCACTAAAAAAAGGTAATTTTCTTTAATTTTCTTATGTCTTAAAATTAAAAAAGATTAAAATAAAAAAAAATGAAGAAAAGGAAAAAAATAACCTTTTTTTGAACCATTAAAATGGAAAATATAATAATTAAATAATAGTAAATAATTAAATAATAGTTGCGTAATAGTAGATAAATAAAGTTTTATGTAGAATTAGAAAAAAAATAATTTTTTTTAAACCATTTAAATGGAAAATATAATAATTAAATAATGGTAAACAATTAATTAATAATTACATAATAGTAAATAAATAAAGTTTCATGTAGAATTAGTAAAATCATTTAGTTTTTTTTTATTAAATAATAATAATAATAATATTAAAGAACAATAATAATGGGCCCATAATAAGAACAAAATTTTAATCATAAAATGTTAAAAACTTTAAATTAAATACCTTAAATGCATTTGAAATATGTAAATATTAAAATAATTAACCAAAATAATTTAAATTCTGTTCAAATTTAAAATGTTAAAAACTTTTAAATTAAATACTTTGAAAACATTTAAAATATATAAATATTAAAATAATTTACATAAATAATTTAATTCTGTTCAATTTAAAAAAAAAGAGAAATATTATTTTAATTAAACATGTTATTGAACTAAAATTCGTCTCTTGTTTTTTATTTAAAAAAAAATATCTTCCTTTTGTTAGATTAGTCTTAGAAATAAGTTTTCAGATAGATGTACTACAACATTTAATTATATTCATAATGGGAGATATTTGAATGAATGTTACTCAGTACAGTTATAACGCTTCTGGGTACTGTTTTAAAGATTCTGTACCTACAAAATTTATTTTTGAACCTCCATATTAAACACTGCACCGTGTTTGCTTATTTATAAACACAAAAAGGTATATGTCTTGGGAAATTTACTGAAATTTCTTGTTTCTCCAAGATTTATTCACCAATGGCCTTGTATGGTGATTTTTATTAAGTTGCAATATTATGTTTTGGTTACAAAATTTATGTTCACTGTCTGAAAGGATTCCGTAATCTGAAAACAGCCGTACTTTCTCGCAAACCACAAAGCGAGAACAGTGGCTCTCTAGAGAAATCTGAGCTGATATTTCACAGTAACAACTTGAAACAGGGTTTTGACTCTCCAATCAAAACTTCCCCCAAAGTATTTTTTTTTAAATTCCATCGTAGGAAATTTCAGGTCTTGGACGTTGGGCCGTTGTACGACGTCCTGGTGGAGGCAACCTTTAATATAGATTATTTTAAAACAGGTAAGTGGTTGAGTGAAAGTTACAGGTTATTACCGCTGAATGGAGTAGAAGAATGGAGACATCTACTTGGAATACGTTTTAATCACTCACACTACCTCACGAACAACAAAATCATACCTTAAATTAAAGAATTTTTTTTTAAAAATTAAATCCTGTTCAAAGGAAACACTAATTCACGTGTTTATAAACACGGTACATTTTTTAATAATAATCTTCCCTACTTTTATTACAGCCGTAATACAATTTTCAATATTTTTGTAAGATACCTGACATGGTATATATTTTTGTAAGATACATTACATGCATGTAGTAGGTAACTAGCTTGTACTGTACCATAAAATATTATATGTATGTTTCAGTAAAGTAGCAACGAATGTATAATATTATAATTTAAGTTAAATGAATTTTTCGCTGTACATGCACAAGTATTGACGATTTGGTATTTTGAATTACCGTCAGTCTGAAAAAGAACATATCGCGGTGTCTCTTTTCTAGTAATTCGATCGCAATGGGCTTATTGGTAAAAAAATTGCATTTTCCCTCTCACTCTCGTTTCTCATCCTCTCCGATTTTTTTCCTAAAAGACGTCTGATATTGCTCCAATATATATTTCGTCATTCACAAATAAATTGTTGAAATACATCCTGACAATCATTAATATAAATCACAGTATAAATGAAATTTATCACCTTACCTTCATTTGTTTTTAAGTTTAAAAAACTTACGCGCGTTTCGGTGGTACCATCTTCTACAGAGCAATATGATTAAAATTTAAAACGGTGTTCGATTCAGCCATTTAGATTAAAACTTTTTTTTAATTATTCATTCCTGTATTCTTTTATTTTATAACGATTCTTTGTACAATGCTTAGTTTAGCGGTAATAAGTGATTCTTTGATATTTCACGAAAAATCTGTAAGAAAATGAATTTTTTAAATTCTCGCCCGTAGTATGAATTTTACGGAAAACGTGTGTTAAGTTAAATTTATAGGAAATTGAAAGATGTACAACTTTTATTCAAGCATTTTTCTTTACATAGCCTTGTTTAGTTTCAAAGAGTGATTTTCCGTATTATAAAGCTAAACTAAGGTTGGTTGGCACGATTCTCTCATGATTAAAATTAGGTTATGTTGTTTGAGGTTAGTTTATTTAAAATTTCTGTTTACTAATGTTAGTTTATATTGTTAATTATTTGCAGTGGCAAGAGAAAGTTGTGTGAGTGTTTCACACCAGATAATTTATTTGAACATAAAACGTCAAAGACGTTTTATTAAAGAAAGTTTCTGCTACTAGGCACCCAAGCTGCACAATCTGCTTCCCTTACACATTAAAATACACCAGATATCATAAGGAAGTGGTTCTCAACCTTTTAGACACTGCGATTTCCTTTTTCAAGTGGCGTACTCGTGTTTTGCCGACCCTCTCAAATATAATATTAACAAATTTAAAAATCTAAAATAGTTTTAATTTTTAGTCGTAACAATCTCGTTTACTTATCAAGATACATTATTACACATCACTTTAAATAAGACTTGTAATAAATGGAATGATTTTATCGAACAATTGACAGATTATAATTTTTCCAGTTAGGACGAGATGATTGGATATTTGTGGGTAGTGAATCCTTGTAATGAGCAAGCTGTACAAAGTGCTTAGCAAAGTGTTTATCTTCATCATAACCATCATCATAAAGCTACGAAATGATCAGGAAATTAAATAATTGACTTTCAATAGAGCTTGTTCCGTCGAATTTTTGATAAGTATTAAAAAACGAATACCAAGAACTGTCTAGAGCAGCGTTGAACATTCCATCTTCCACATTATACAACCTGTGATCAAGAATTTTCCGTAATGTTGAATTTGAAACCAAATCGAAAAGTCGTTTGACATTGGAAAATGTAATTGTTTCGTATGTCACAAAAATAAATCCAAACATTTAAAAACTAATTAATGGCACACAAACCTATGTTTCGAGTTGATTGAATGAGAAAAAGTTGTACAAGTAATGATCCTAGTGAAAGTGTTGTTAGGTCAACAGCCGAAAGGGTGGCTTAAAACTGTTAAGGTTTTACTAAGTAAGAAGAAGAATTGAGGTGCTTTACCATGACTACCTCACCTAGTGGAAAAATATGATCATGCATGCCAGTCCCTCTAAAAAGCACCTACTCTCCACCCTGCAGATGAAACCTTCGCTTCATTCACCACAGTTTCTGGTTGTATAATGATGAACTGCATTACTCTGAGAGGACATAACCGTGACTAGTGTTGTCTTTTATACCTCTACGTCATCTGTTCTTAAATAGTTCAGTCATATAATTGGCTGCCCATGAGATAATAAACATAACTAATTTTTGAAACCCTTGAACTAGAAGATCAAGTCCAATTAAATTAATATTCCTCCGGCTGTTAAATTAATTGCACTTGATCGTCTAGTTCTACCTTGTGAAAGTGCAGAATTTAATAAGCTAAGTTAAAAACACAAACCTTCGAGATATTTGTCTGAGCAGCCTTTCGCTGATTATCCAGAAATGGATACAAGACAACTCTTTGTTATAGGTAGAGGCCATAAAAACAGGTTACACCTGCAGAGTAGAGTCCTCAAATACAGCACTAGAAATAGGCACCTAATCCTTTCACAACTGGCAACAAAAGGTTTTTATCGTCGTCACTGTGATTGTTTGGCTCCAAACAATCAAACGAAATGTTGAATTTGCTTCCTCTTTTTATGTAAAAAATTTAAATAATTGTCTTTTAAAAGTCGAGTCCTTTATAAAGTTGTTTTTTAAAGAATGTATTTTTTTCTACAAACTGTTTTTTATAAAGTGTCATTGGTTTCAACACTAGCGTAGTTTTAAATCTCTTTGGTACTGTATTACTAAATAAGAAAAAGGGAGGACCTACCCTAGGACATGTCTTTTAGTCATAGTTGGTTAGGTCAATTTCCTCCACATCGAACTTTATGGTTTTATAGCTTTTTTAAAGAATGTGTCTAGTTACTACTTTTTGTGGGGTTACTTCGTCTGTTCTTAAAAAGATCAGTCATATAATTAGCTGCCCATGAGATAATAAACAGAACTATTTTTTGTAATCCTTGAACAACGTGTATGCAGCACAGCGAATGAGTAACTTAATGGGATTGCTTACTACTGTAGTGAATAAACCCTGCAAATAAAAAGTCTAAGGATCGGCTGCTGGAACTTATACGGTTTGTTGCTTCGTGCGCAAGAAATCGAACTTTTACTTAACTTAAATAAATTAGGTGTGCTCATAATTTCTGAAACCAATTTAATCTATTTAAAATTAAATGGATATTCTTTTTACAACACTAACCATACTGATGGAACTGTTCATGGTGGTACGAAAATTTTAATTCGAAATTTGATTAAACATTGCGAACTTTCGGGATATCTTCTTCTTGATGTGCCCATCCATTACGAGTGTTGGCGATCATCATGGCAATCTTCATCTTGTCTGCAGCAACTCGGAAAAGCCGTACCGAAGTTGTATTGTACCAGACTCTGAGGTTCTTCAACCAGGATGTTCTTTTTCTACCTGGTCCCCGCTTTCCAAAAATTTTCCTTGTAGAATGGCTTGCAGGAGGGCATATCTGGTTGCATTTCTCATAATGTGCCCGAAGTACTGTAGCTTTCGAGACTTTATAGTGGTCGGTACCTCCCGATTCTTCCCCATTCTTCTGATTGGGATTCTTCTTCTTTCGGGATATAGAACTGGCCAATTACAGACAGCTACAATTCAAGTTAAGGATTGGTTTGGTGATTCAGTGATTTCTTCTGTGCACTACCACCAAGGGCACAGTCAGCAAAATATGTTATTCGATTTTTTTTTAAAACTTTAGGACAGAGATATGTAGCAGGTGGAGACTGGAACTCGAAGCATGTTCCTTAGAGTTCCCGTCTGATAAATCCTCATGAACCAGAATTGAAAGTATGTTTAGATACTCATAGTTTTGTCACAATGTTGACGGGACAACCAACATACTGGCCAACAGATAGTTACTTCAAACAAAATTCAGGAATGTTTAGACCAAATCCTACCATAGCTTCAAAAATGGAAAGTGAAGATAAATACTGCAGATTCGTAGCATGTTACATTTATAATTCGGAGAAATACTTGTCCACCAGTAATATTAGGAGGTATTGATTTACCAAGAAGTGAAGTTGTAAAGTGCCTGTGTATGCATCTTGACAGGTGGTTAACTTAAAAAACCCATAAGAGAATGTAGAAGAATGAATTAGATCTAAAATACAAAAGGATGTACTGGCTGATAGAGGTTCCAGAAAAAGGTTCTTCGGGCTATTAAAAGAGCACTATGGTTTGCAAAAATGCAGAAATACAACATTATTGTAATCTTCCTGATGAAATAGACGAGGTCAGGCGTTTTAATTGAAAATATTAGGCAAGACTTGAAAGTCACAAAAACGATTTAGCCATTAGTCTTCTAAACAATGCGGAAGAAGTTAGGCGCCTGAATCGTTACCATTTTTTGCACTTGTCTGAAAGAGTTTAAAGGTACATAGTGAAAAGTATTCTCTATTGTAAAATAAAAAATATCTTTGTACATTGTAATTTTCTCTTTTAACAAATGAATAATTGATTTTATGAAAAGTACTCAGGGTAATGAGCCTCAACTTGTCATTTGTTAATTCAAAAGATTTGTTTATAGTTTATTTTTAATAAACAGATTGCAAATAATGTCATTAAAATAAAGTTATACTGTAGTTACCAACAAAATTGTCGTTATGGAAATTAACATTGGATAATGTACTGTCAACATTAACACTTATTCAAAGGGTGTAACCTTACTTTTATTTTTTCAGTCGTTAAAAAACAGAAAAAATGAGTCTTCAAAAAATTTTAAACAACTAATCTGATTTTTATTAATAATAAAAGGTGACAAAATTAAATAGCCTATACACATTATGAGAGGCAATTTATTAGCCATAAATATGTTAGTAGCTTTGGAGTCATTTTTGGACGAAGCGTTTTTACCAAATCAGGAGGTGGTCTTTATCAGGTATTTAAGAGTTATATACACAACATGAAAAGCAACATTTCAGACGTAAATATATTTGTAGCATTGGAGTCATTTTTTGGGTGAGGTGATTTATTAGGTCAGGAGGTGTCTTTATCAGATATTTAACAGGTACATACACAACATGAGGGGCAATGTATTAGACGTAAATATGTTTGTACCATTTAAGACATTTTTGGCCAAGGCATCTTTATCAGGTAATTAAACAACTAAAATATGGCATGTGCAATAAGCTAGAGACTATTAAGGTTGCCTACTAAAAAATGCTATTAATTGTAATTATAGCCATACAAATTTTTAAAATTAAGGTCAGATTTATAAATTGAAATTTCCATTTTATACATTACATTAAGTAATTCATTTAACATGATACCGTTCTTCCCAGCAAATTTGACGTGTAGAGAAATTAACATTGGACAATGTATTGTCAACATTAACACTATTAAAAAGGTGTAATTTTACGTTTATTACTCCAGTCGTTTGAAAGTCGAATGAAAATGAGTTTACGAAAGATTGTTAAAATTTTTATTAAAAAAAGAAAAATATAAAATACTACATATATATATGAGGCAAGTATTTAGTGGTCAATATCTGGTAAGAGGCTGCATAGTGTATTATCGGGTAAGAGGCTGCATAGTGTATTATCGGGTAAGAGGCTGCTTGTAACATCAGGTGAGGCATTTATTACTTTGTCATTATTCGGTGTTTTTTTTTTTTGTGGTCGTAATCGGTATAATTAAGTACTCTCTTCCGGTTTCATATGTACTAACGTCTTCTCTCACTGGTGTTTTTATTTGGTACTTCCTCCTCTTGGTTTTTGGTTGATTTCACATTAAATTTTAATTGTGGCGGGGACCCGGTATTCACTGAAGAACATATAAACAGACCTTATTAGTAAAATATGCAATTCTTAAATTAGTATAGTAATCGATATATTTAAATAGGAGTTCTATTAACTCTTAAATACAGAGTTACACTGAACGTAATTTTGTAATTTACTACACGGTTTTAAAGAACATTGTGCGAATATTCGCACAGGTCTACTATGCTAGTTATATTAATATGTATTCATTTATTTCTTGAAAACTTCAATCTGTGATCTTCAAATATAAATAGTTACGGTCTTCTATAGTGGTTTGTAACCTAAGTATTGTTTTTAATAAGCTGATGGATTTTTTTGTAGAATATGTTGTTTAGGTCAACAGCCGATAGGCTGGTTTGAACAATTATACATGAAAGAAATGATATTATAGGTAAATCGAATCTTATAAAGTAAAAAGGAATCAATAAAAAAATAGGAAATAGGAACCTTTTTGAGAAGAAGAACACAAATTATAATTTACGTCCAACAATTATTACTTTAAGATTGGATTATGTAAAACTAAATATTTGTCCAACACAGTTTTCTTATGTATCTACTAGATTAATGAATTTCATTCAATACTATTTCATTTCAAATCGCCTTAAAATAATTACTGATATGGACAATGAATTAAATCATATAACAAAATATCCGATATTATTTTTTAACACAACTGTGTGGATCAAGCTTCTATTTATGATAGACGGAATCATTGTAATTTAGTAATGTAATTATTTTCGTTTTGTTTATCAACTGCTATACGAGGTGTACCATGTACAAGGGGTACTTCATATAAAATTATTTCCGCAACTCATGCCTGCACACACGTGGTTATACCTTTGCAAGTATGATTTCCGGTAATACTGTAACTGTAAAGGAAAAATAGGGAATCAATAATCTAACTATAAGCAACTTACTTAATATAAAGTAACTAATATAAAACAGCTTACTGACTACAAACATTGATTTACAAATTAGGAAAAAACTTTCAAAACACTATGTTTGGAGTAGCAGTAGGAGTTAGGAAAAATTTGCAAAAGGTTTGCTATTTCTTGCACAGAGTGCTCTGCAAACACCTTGCATTATTTTGACTCTGGTTGTTTCACTATAAAGTTTGGGCGAAAGACAGTGCTAACCCAACAATCAACAGCCGGTAATGTTTAATTTCCCGCTAAAATAATTTGAGAGGTGTTTGAGGCGGTTTCTAGTAATAAAGATAGTGACTGTGAACATGTAATGATGCTGTTCCTGACTTCTTACCTACTATGTAGTGCATCAGAAGATGGTTTAAAGGTAAGTGTGGATTATTTTACTCTTAAAGTATCCTAAAAATGGTGTTGTTAGCATAAGATTTTTTTATTATATTCCTGTGACACGTAGTGATTCAACTATTTGATGTAATATTTTTGAAGGCATTTGGCACCTAAACAATATTTTAATTATGGCCTAGTTTCTTTATTTTGAGTAGTGTAAAAAAAACGTTCTTTGAGGGTTAGCACTGTTTTGCCCCAGTACTTGGAGTTGGAAAATGTAGTGTGAGTTAAGAACATTTTTCCATCAGCCGACATTATTTAAAGAAACGTGGTTTTTAAAAATGGTAAAGATAATATGCTAGGTTAAAAATTTTATTTATTTTAAAGTAAGCGTATTAATTTTTTTTAATTTTAGTAACTACATTCCTGGTATCTTGCATATTATTTAGTCACACAATAATGTAATGAGTTAACATTTATATAAATGGTAAAAAATGCTTAAAAATAAACATGATATTAATATTATCTGTGCATGATCTGTAGTCATAATGACTACTATTTTTTTAAATTATTAAGCTACTAGTTAGTTCTTACGAGAGACTTCAGTCAATGTCTTTTTATGTGTTCATTGGACTTCTAACTCAAAGTCATTTTCTATTACAGGAAAAATTGGGTGAGACCAAATAGAGATCCAGTATCTACTGGATCTCTTCTCTACTTCCAATTCTATCCAAACTTTTCGAAAGACTTCTTCTCCCACGTCTGCGCCAAACTATCGAAACAGCAATCCCTGCCGAACAATTTGGTTTTAGACAAGGACACTCCACCACCACCCAACTCCTCCGCATCGTAACGGCACTAGTGGATGCCAGAAACTCCCACAACCATACGACGGCTGTGCTGCTTGATTTTAAAGCAGCATTTGACAGAGTATGGCACGTGGGTCTCCTCTTTAAACTAGCTCGTTTCTTCCCACCAGCCACTGTCAGGCTCATCCATTCGTATCTTACTGACAGAAAATTTCAAGTCTCAGCCCCCAGTTATCAGTTCCACTCAGTCAAATCCCCACTTACCCCATCTACCGCAGGTGTACCTCAGGGCTCAGTCCTTGGGCCCCTTCTCTATCTTATGTACACCTACGATTTTCCGCAAACCGAAACAATCAAACTCGGACTGTTTGCCGATGACGCTATTCTATACCGTCACGGCAGATGCCTCCGTCTCAACTGCCGCGCAATCCAAAATCATCTGTTAAATATCACTACATGGTGTCGCATCTGGAGTAGAATAAAACCTGGATTCCAGAAGCCAATCACCACGTTTTTCTCCGTGAAACCTCCTCGCTCTTGCAAGAGAAATAGGGAAACATAAACAAACGAAGAGAACACTCCAGATCAATGGGGTGATAATATTTAAGTGTTGCAGAAAATCAAAGTTTAATGTGACAAACCTGACTAAGGATGACTGAGACAGAACATCAACACAAGAAGAATACGAGAACGTCGATATAAATGGAGATGGTGTAACTTTCACTAAAGATATTTGTTTGAAAAAGAAATGACTGTGACTATGAAATTAAGTACCTTGTTAATTAGAAATTCAGAGAGGTTTCACTGAAAAAAAAGACAATCCTAGTATGAAATTGCAACTTAAAACAAAATACAAAGAAAGGAACTGTACCGATAAGAAAAAAAACTCATTGAAATAAATAAACTCCTGCCATATGGCCTATATCATTAATACTACCAGAACTTGCATACAAGTCCTGTAACTGAAAGTGAAGAAAATGTTCAGACTATTGAGCAGGATATCATTTATCTTGTCAAACAACATTTTCTGAATAAAACCGGTTATACTTCAGTTTTCGATTATGCTAACCCCTTATATTTTGTAAAATCCCAGGAAGAAAACAATGCTAACCCACAAAATTGCCATCATGAGTTTTCTTAAATAGTCTGTAAAAATAAAACGTGCAGCTCGTTTCGGACAGGATGCTATATTTATATACTTAAAAACCTAAACTAACAGAAAATAATAAATGTTAAACAAAAAAATTCATAAACATGATTTGTAGATTTCAGTAAACTTTTAAAATGCTATTGCGTAAAATTATGTTGATGTGGGTTAGCACTGTCTTCTCCCGACCCCTTCAACTAATATAAAACAATACTGATTTTTCTGGTCTAACAACATATTTTACAGAAAATAACGTAAGGTTATCTTTTACTCCAATCTTTAAGTCAAATTTTTCAATAATAACAAGTGAATTATCCACAAAAAGACAAAAGTATATATTTTATATAAAATCGAATAGTTTTCTGAACAAACTCTATTGTTTAACATTGTTTTTTATTGAAACGTAGTAAGTTACCAGTTTTTTATTCACCAAAAGTTAGTTTTTTGACCTTTGGGTTTTCTGAAATGACCGATTCAATAATTATTTAAAATGTTATTACTAGTTTAAGTTTCAATAAGCTACGTATGTAATAAAATTATGAAAAAGTATTTAGTAATTAATTATTATCAATAATATACAACTCATTCCCGATCACAGGCTTTTCCTACGCAGGAATTAACAAAATCAAAATGTACTTTGCATTTAATAAGTAATTTAAATGAAATTGCACATGTGCTTATTGTTTAGGTCATCAGCCTAAAGGCTGGTTTGATCCTCTAGAAGCTTTACTAAGTAAAACGAAGAGTGAGGTGGTTTCCCATTGTCTTCCTTACTGAATATAAAAATATTCTTATCAGCATGCCAGGTCCTGTGAAAAAAAGCATCTACTTTTCACCTTGCATCAATCGATAACTTCACTTCATTCACCACATGGTCTGGCTGCATAGCGATATGAAATTCATTACTCTCAGAAGCCATAAATGTGGTTATTATCTTTTACATTTCTACCTCTGCACCTGTAAAATTCTGCATGCAACCTCTGTGTATATGATTTTGTCATAAAATGCCTACCAAGGGCTGCAAACAATTTTTACCGATTGCCCGATACCGGGTTTCCACAATATTTGAACTTTAGGGAAATAGCATTGATTTTTATTAGTTTGCAAATATTTTCTTTCCACGAATAAATGAACACTAGTTGTAATCAGGAATAATTAAAAAATATTTAGACCTCTTAAAAATATCAATGTAGATACATTTTAAGCTGTATTTTAGCTAAAAATATATTCATTTGTAACCGTTTTCTATTTAAGTATTGTAAATTTTAGAGATAGGTGGGTCAAATCCGACTGCGAATATATTTTTTTATTGTTAAAAAATATTAGAATAATTAAAAAATAAAAACAATATTTTCCTTCGTATATATTCATTATAGGCATGAGTATCAACGTATTACTGATATTAGTCTTGTTATAACCTAGAGGTAAATGTAACGTGCTCTTAAACCCATAAGGAAGCTTTGTAGCGAAAAATACAGGAGACCATTTTGTTCCTCACCCTCTGAAACCCACAGGATAAATCCGAGGTACGACCCCCCTCCGGGGCTTAGAAATATACAAATATCTTGTAACTGAAGAGTTAAGAAAGGAAAACCGAAGGTATTAAGCGCTGACTTTTGTTAATCGATTTCTCCACCGGGAAAACTAGACTTTTACTAACATAATATTGATCACGTTAACTTTTCGCAGAGTTTTCTTAAAAGAAACATATAGGACGATAGCGCAACCCTACTCACTAGCGTATTATTTTCTCTTGCCTATATGAATATATAGGAGGGAAAGTATTTTTTCTATATCGATTTTTTGAAATCGAGTTTTGACCGGATACACGTTTTCAGACCCCCCTGAATCCAAAATCATGTTTCTAGCGATTGGTATGTGTGTGTGTGTGTGTGTGTGTGTGTGTGAAAAAATCTCGAACACGGAACATCGTAAAAAGTTGAAACTTGAAACTTAAATTAGGTATACTACTAGAGGACCCGACTCTAACATTTTCATCAAAATCGATCAACCGTAAGTAGTAGTTTTTTCGTTTAATTTTTCACTTTATTGCATTTATCTTAAAAAAGTTCTTACGATTTTTTTAAAAATACTACCTCAATTACTACATCTTTTATGGTCTACAAGACAGGGTAAGCGCCATGTCAATAAAAAAATTTAAGAGGCTGTGCTCTCGAAGAAACAAATGATTGTTTTTTTGATTGCAGCTCTAATATGCTATATAGGAAAAGTGTACATAAGGTTGTAGTACAGAGAACATTGAAAAACCTACAACTTTATTCCAAAAATTTTAAGTATATCGCTTACTTTAGCGGTAATTAGTGACTTTTTTCTCATGAAAATCTGTAAAATATTGATTTCTTTAAGATTTCAGCGTTAGTATACTTTTAACGACAAAAGTGTATACAATCAGATTTATAAGAAATAAAAAGATTTACAAATTTTATTATAAATATTTGTCTCTATAGAGCCTAGTTAAGCTTCAAAGAGTCATATCCCGTGTATTACTACTAAGCCAAACTAAACTTAAGTTTTCATTTGCATCATTCACTCATGATTAAAATTTGGTTATGACTTTGAGGTTCGTTTTTGTGTAATTCTAATTATTTCTAATGTTATATTTCTAATGTTATATTTTGTTCATTGTTTTCATTGGCAAGAGGATATCGTTTGAGTGTTTCACACAAGATTTCTTTTGTAATTGTGGTGGTAGTGAATCGCCCCCAAAGGCACATATCGCACAGGCCAAGCGACTCAGCGGTTACAGGATGAGTGAACGGTGCGTAAGGAATCGTTGTTCGTTGTTGGCATTTTAAATCTTTACATAGTTTTACTGTACTATTGAAAATTGCCCATAAAAGGCAGGTGAAGTGTTAAATTATTTGAACTCGATCTGCCAGTCCTAAGGCTAAAAAAATATTTCTGTTTCTTATTACATAGTCAGCAAATTATAAGACTGAACTATTTAAGAACAGAAACGGTGAAGGTGTAAACGACATTAGTTACTCTAAGTGTAATGAATTTCACTATACAGCCAGACCCTGTGGTAAATGAAGTAGAGGTGTATTTTTTCAGGGAGGAAAGAAGATGCTTTTCGGAGGGCCTGGAATGCTGATGAGCATACTTTTCCACTTGGTGAGGAAGGCATTAGTAAATCACCTGACTCCTCGTTTTATTTAGTTAAATCTCTAGAGATTCAAACCAGCATGTGGCTGTTAACCTAAATAACACTATTCAAAATAACAATATGTTGCTTTAAGAACATGTAAGAATACTGTACGGTGCATAGAAAATAATAATCAAAATTATTTTTTGTTGTATTAACTAATTTTATTTGCTACGCATTAAAAATAGCTAATTAAACGTTATTAATCTTTGCGTTTCTTTATTTTTAAATCATATAAATTAATTAATATTAAATCTAAATTATTGTTAACTAATAACAAATTATGTATTTTTAGTTACGTTAAATCTATTTTTCCCAGTAGTTTTTTTGCGTGTATTTTATTGGCATACGGGAATTTCTTTACTGTTAACCACGAAATTGAGAGCTTTCATGTAAACCATAAAGTCGTGTAACTCCACCCGTCCTGCCATTCAGTTGTTGCAATTCACCCGCTTTGCTGGAGGCATTAGAATTTATTCACTCAGTCAGTTCAATGTAAGCGTAACGTACACAACGTTTCGAAACGTTTGTGAGGTGTTTTTTAAAGTCGTTTTCGTTTTAAAAATTTGTTTATTTTTTAGGCCTACCGTTTAATTGTTTAATACAGCCTTTCTTTAACAAAATTAAAATTAAATTTTCTTTTTTTAGTTTATAGTAACTGTAATTTTAGTTGTAAATATGAATGAATTTAGTGATTTTGCGAACAATTCGGTAAATCGCCTCTGAATAGCGACCGTCGTTGGAGACTGGCGAAAGAAAGAGCTTAGAAAACAAAGTAATGAAATAATCAGTAATGTGTGTGAGCTTTTTTAAAATTTGGCTAACAATCCTGAAGCAAGAACAAAATAAAATTTATAACTTTTATGATAAAGAAATACCCGTAAAAAAGTAAATAGTTTCTTCCCACTCTGGCAAATACGGCAACACTGCATTACTGTCTAAATAGACCCTAGGCTCGCAATTTCATGGTTACTAGTAGTATAGTATATTGATAAAGACGAGATAGTAAAGTAGAAATTAATGTGTGTTTACTCACTTTATTCTTCACCCAAGCGGGGCCTACTCGGATCCCGCTTCGGAGGAGGGTGGGACTCCTCATCTGAGGAGGAGTCCTCCTCCTCAACGGCTGGGGCGGGTGGCCGCCTCCACGGCTGCCACCACAATAGCAGCCCCAGGCCGAATCCGATCGCAAGAATAATCGAAATGTTGACTTTTTGCATACTTGAAAATTTTTATTTTAAAATATTTACTGCGGGACCTAACCTTGACTACTGTTTCTTAGCAACACAGTTTAATTTACCCCATTGTTATATTATTTTGTTACACATATTTAAGAATTGTTCTATTTAAGAAATTTATAGGTCTTGGATTCAAATCCCACACGGGCATGGCATTTTTTCATCCGTTACAAAAAATTAATTTCATACTTCACCGTCTGCATTAGAGGCAATTTGCAAAACAGTCCAACGTTAAACCAAAAAAAATTTAAGAATTTCTTTTTCGATTTGTATTCAGTAGAAGAGAGATAAAACTCCGGCGTCATTTCACGAAACTAATGTTTTGTTATTAGTTTATTGTTTTCATCAGTGTCTCGACTGGTGTGATACTGATGTCTAAGCTGTTTTTTCTTGCACTAGTCGTACCATATTTACATACCTGTAACACCCAACATCATTTGTAATAATTTGCATATGTATTCTAACCTTTGCCTTTCCCTACAATTCACTCCCTCAATATTACTCTCAATTATTGATAGACCAATACCTGGATCTTTTAAGATATTCCCCACTAACCTATCCCTTCTTCCGGTTAGATGTTTCTGTATACTTCTTTTTTTATCCACTTGCCTAAGAACCTCTAAATTTTTTATTTCGTCCACCCACCTAATCTTAACATTTTCCTATAACACCACATTTCAAAAGCTTCTATCGTCTTCCTTTCTACAGCCCTTTTCACCCACGTTTCACTCCTGTATAATGCTACCCTCCAAACAGTGTTTTAAGATTTTTTTCTAATCTGTAAGTTAATGCATTGTAAAGTTTTTGACTTTACTATTCCAAATTTTCGACTTTTGTTGGAAATCTCCCTAGACCCTTGGAGTTGATCAAATTTTGTCTTTCTAAAATAATTAAAATGCTGTTTTTTTTCTTTATTCGTTAAGGAAGAAAAATATTATTTTATTATGAATAAAAGTTTGTAATTTTACATAACGTATTTCTTTTCAATAATTTTTATTATTTCATAAAGAAATCACGTTTTATTAGTTTATTCTAGTTGGTCTTATTACACATGTTTTTACATAGCGTTTTCTCGTGGGAAATAAGGAGGCCTAAAGGCCTATTTTCGTTTCTCACTGTTTAAAGCCCTTACTTTGCAATTCCGGAGCCTGGGAACAGTTTTTCAGTCCCACCTCTACGTACTTTTTGTAGAGGGGCCTACTGTTACTTCAGCACTTTTTGCGGCCAATTAACGTGTTTGTTTTAAGCCGGTTTGCCAACGCCTTTCATAACGGCTAGTTTGATTGGTTTTCCCCCTCCGTACGCCGGTAATTAGCGCCCCGGTCAGCCGTGTGTGTGCAAGAAGATCGTTTGAGTGTTTTTTCAATTGTGTACGCGTAAAGTCGTACTTCTAAGGTGCTGTGTTTGGATACTCACTAGAAAAAGGTAATTTTCTTTAATTTTCTTATGTCTTAAAATTAAAAAAGATTAAAATAAAAAAAAATGAAGAAAAGGAAAAAAATAACCTTTTTTTGAACCATTAAAATGGAAAATATAATAATTAAATAATAGTAAATAATTAAATAATAGTTGCGTAATAGTAGATAAATAAAGTTTTATGTAGAATTAGAAAAAAAAATAATTTTTTTTAAACCATTTAAATGGAAAATATAATAATTAAATAATGGTAAACAATTAATTAATAATTACATAATAGTAAATAAATAAAGTTTCATGTAGAATTAGTAAAATCATTTAGTTTTTTTTTATTAAATAATAATAATAATAATATTAAAGAACAATAATAATGGGCCCATAATAAGAACAAAATTTTAATCATAAAATGTTAAAAACTTTAAATTAAATACCTTAAATGCATTTGAAATATGTAAATATTAAAATATTTAACCAAAATAATTTAAATTCTGTTCAAATTTAAAATGTTAAAAACTTTTAAATTAAATACTTTGAAAACATTTAAAATATATAAATATTAAAATAATTTACATAAATAATTTAATTCTGTTCAATTTAAAAAAAAAAGAGAAATATTATTTTAATTAAACATGTTATTGAACTAAAATTCGTCTCTTGTTTTTTATTTAAAAAAAATATCTTCCTTTTGTTAGATTAGTCTTAGAAATAAGTTTTCAGATAGATGTACTACAACATTTAATTATATTCATAATGGGAGATATTTGAATGAATGTTACTCAGTACAGTTATAACGCTTCTGGGTACTGTTTTAAAGATTCTGTACCTACAAAATTTATTTTTGTAGGTTTTAATAAAACGTCAAAGACGTTTTATTAAAGAAAGTTTCTGCTACTAGGCACCCAAGCTGCACAATCTGCTTCCCTTACACATTAAAATACACCAGATATCATAAGGAAGTGGTTCTCAACCTTTTAGACACTGCGATTTCCTTTTTCAAGTGGCGTACTCGTGTTTTGCCGACCCTCTCAAATATAATATTAACAAATTTAAAAATCTAAAATAGTTTTAATTTTTAGTCGTAACAATCTCGTTTACTTATCAAGATACATTATTACACATCACTTTAAATAAGACTTGTAATAAATGGAATGATTTTATCGAACAATTGACAGATTATAATTTTTCCAGTTAGGACGAGATGATTGGATATTTGTGGGTAGTGAATCCTTGTAATGAGCAAGCTGTACAAAGTGCTTAGCAAAGTGTTTATCTTCATCATAACCATCATCATAAAGCTACGAAATGATCAGGAAATTAAATAATTGACTTTCAATAGAGCTTGTTCCGTCGAATTTTTGATAAGTATTAAAAAACGAATACCAAGAACTGTCTAGAGCAGCGTTGAACATTCCATCTTCCACATTATACAACCTGTGATCAAGAATTTTCCGTAATGTTGAATTTGAAACCAAATCGAAAAGTCGTTTGACATTGGAAAATGTAATTGTTTCGTATGTCACAAAAATAAATCCAAACATTTAAAAACTAATTAATGGCACACAAACCTATGTTTCGAGTTGATTGAATGAGAAAAAGTTGTACAAGTAATGATCCTAGTGAAAGTGTTGTTAGGTCAACAGCCGAAAGGGTGGCTTAAAACTGTTAAGGTTTTACTAAGTAAGAAGAAGAATTGAGGTGCTTTACCATGACTACCTCACCTAGTGGAAAAATATGATCATGCATGCCAGTCCCTCTAAAAAGCACCTACTCTCCACCCTGCAGATGAAACCTTCGCTTCATTCACCACAGTTTCTGGTTGTATAATGATGAACTGCATTACTCTGAGAGGACATAACCGTGACTAGTGTTGTCTTTTATACCTCTACGTCATCTGTTCTTAAATAGTTCAGTCATATAATTGGCTGCCCATGAGATAATAAACATAACTAATTTTTGAAACCCTTGAACTAGAAGATCAAGTCCAATTAAATTAATATTCCTCCGGCTGTTAAATTAATTGCACTTGATCGTCTAGTTCTACCTTGTGAAAGTGCAGAATTTAATAAGCTAAGTTAAAAACACAAACCTTCGAGATATTTGTCTGAGCAGCCTTTCGCTGATTATCCAGAAATGGATACAAGACAACTCTTTGTTATAGGTAGAGGCCATAAAAACAGGTTACACCTGCAGAGTAGAGTCCTCAAATACAGCACTAGAAATAGGCACCTAATCCTTTCACAACTGGCAACAAAAGGTTTTTATCGTCGTCACTGTGATTGTTTGGCTCCAAACAATCAAACGAAATGTTGAATTTGCTTCCTCTTTTTATGTAAAAAATTTAAATAATTGTCTTTTAAAAGTTGAGTCCTTTATAAAGTTGTTTTTTAAAGAATGTATTTTTTTCTACAAACTGTTTTTTATAAAGTGTCATTGGTTTCAACACTAGCGTAGTTTTAAATCTCTTTGGTACTGTATTACTAAATAAGAAAAAGGGAGGACCTACCCTAGGACATGTCTTTTAGTCATAGTTGGTTAGGTCAATTTCCTCCACATCGAACTTTATGGTTTTATAGCTTTTTTAAAGAATGTGTCTAGTTACTACTGTAAAAAGAAATTTGGGTATAAAGTTCATTATTATTATCATTATTATTGTCTTCTTTTAAATAAATATTAATACTGTAACTGTTTTGCATGTTTTGCTCCGTATTTCGCGACCACCCGACCCAGCTGAGAAAATCACCACCACAACCTCTTAAAATGTATTTAGTTTTATTTATTTATGTAACGTTGCATGAAATCTTGGTCGTTATCCACAATAATATTGTAACTCACCATTCTCCCGTTTTAAAATAGACTAATGAACTTGTAATTGAAATATTTATTACGTATAATAGAACCACAACCTTTGAAGTTAAAATAAATTATTAAAAAAATAAATTTATATTTTTTGCAAAAGTTTCAAACGAAACGCTTTTAAACCACTTTAATGTATTTCAATTTTGTTACCAAAATTTAAAAAAAAATTCTTTTCATGTAAAATATTGTTTATTTTCGTACTCTTAATATTAAAATTAATGAGTCCAGAATGTGTTCAAATTATCCAAATTTTCGGATTAACAGGGTTAATGTGTACTAGTTACAGTTTAGAAAATATATATGTGGAAATGTGGGCCAATTACCAACTTTACCACCTTTTATTGTTGATCATCAGGTTTCAACATGCTATTAGCATTAACTGGTATACATATGTATTACTAAATGAAAATAGGAAAAATATTAAAATAAATTTTTGATTTAATCAAAACTACCAATCCATTTACTTTATTACATCAGATCGGTGCAGTATTTAAGATCTTATGACATCCTTAACTTTTAATTCTTATTTGTTTAGGCTATGGCCTCAGCTTCTGCAATGTCTGACAGATTATGCATTATATCAAACAATAAAATGAACATAGATCTTTCTGCACATATGTTGCTCACTTGCTGCAAAAAATGTACCGGTGGATATCCAGGCTGTGAAGGTGGTTCCTTAGATGAACCATGGAAATATTATAAAAAGTATGGATTAGTGACTGGTGGAGATTATGGAACAGGAGAGGTAAAGTCTTAGTTCTGTTTTAATGTAGTTATTGTCACTAATTTATATAACTTAGAATTTGTTTCAGTGAGTAAAATTTCAGTCGAACTACTAAAATTTTTTCTCAGTTTCACTAAAATTTTAATTACTGCTTGCCATTGCAATAAACTGTTATGTACACAAACTCTCTCTGAAGAATCGCTATTAAATTGTCATACAGTTTTTTTGTGTGATGGGTTACATTTTTTTATGAACTCAGTTTTATAATATAGAAAAAATTTTGTTCTTTTATGATGAAAAATTCTTCAAAATTATATTGCTAACTTGTTTTATTGGTAACATAAAAAGAAACTGTATATTATATTACTAAAGATTTTATGTTGACACTGTAATCAGAACTAAAACTAAAAAAAAATTTTAGTTTTTTTTAATTTGTAGGGTTGTCAACCATATGAAATCTCTCCTTGCAACTCTTGTTCTGAAGTAGCTGATACTCCAGTTTGCAGCAAAAAGTGCACTAATGTATATTTTTCGAGAACATTTAAAAAGGATCTTCACAGAGGTAATAATGTATTTGAATTTTAGTAACTTCTAAATTTGCTTAATATACCCACAAGAACTGCCCATAACAGACAGGTGGAGTATCAAATTATTTACACTTAATCTGTTCGTTGCAGGGCTAAAATAAATAGTTCTGTTTCTCATCACATGGTCAGCCAATTAAATGACTGAATCATTTAATAACAGAAGAGGTAGAGGTGTAAAAGACACTAATCAGAGTTATCTCCTCTGAAAGTAATGAATTTCACTATGCAGCCAGACCCTGTGGTGAATGAAGTGAAGGTGTCATTTACAGAGAGGAAAATATATGCTTTTCAGAGGGCCCGGCATGCTGATAAGCGTACTTTTCCACTCAGTGAGGAAGGCAATGGTAAACCACCTCACTCCTCGTTTTACTTAGTAAAACCTCTAGAGGTTCAAACCAGCCTTTCGGCTGTTGACCTAAACAACAACAACCCACAAGAAACTCTTGGTGGATTACTGGAAAAGCCAAGTAATTAAGAAGTTGTCGGTAATTTCTATTTGGTGTGTAGGATTCTACAGTCAGTCACTAGATAGATGATCATAGTGAGAAGTAAAACCACACTGGTTAAGGTATCTGACATTAAATATGTGCGATAATAAACCTTTTACAAAATACCAGTAAAAGGCCGTCTCCTTGACCCAGTGGTTAGGGTGCTATGCTGCAAAGTGGAGGTCCTGGGTTCGATTCCCGACCAGGGTCTGGAAAATTATTACAAGTTCAAACCCACCAATTCTCACCCCAACAAAGTCGCTAATAATCAAGATGTTGATGCGACTTAAAATAAACTAAAAAAAACGAAAACAACCAGATGCACTTCATCATTTTGAAATCTCTGTATTTCAGAAACAACAAAAGAATTTCTCTGGCCTTAAAAAATGTCAAAAGTATAGTTTATGAGAACATACAAAAAAATAACAAATTCTTTCCTGTAGTTAATTGTTCTGTTAATCAAATAAGAAAAGCTGAAAAAGTTTCATTGACATTAATAAGAAAAAGATTTTTGTCAAATTTGATACTGGGCATGTTGGTTCTGAAAAATTTCTGAGGCTGCAACCACAAAAATTTTTGACATTTGTTTTATTAATAATGTCTAATTTAATGTGAAATAAACTTCAAAAATGAAGTTTAAACTTATTTAGCTGGGTTGCCAATCAATTTTATTATTCTATTTAGCTAACATTAAGTATACTGAATTGTATTATAAAAATTAGTTTCTTTAAAAAATAAATCTGTACAATGCATCCTGCAGCTTGAATCAATTCTATTTCATATAATAAATTTATACAATAAATTTCTCAATTCTTTTTAACCCTTCAGTGCCAGCGTCCTAATATTAGGACGTCAAGATTTAGACTAAAAAATTCCAGCCTACTTTTTTGCGATTGGTAGCATTTTGTATCTATCCATAACATGGCTATTTTTCAAGGTATCTTAACGACTTTTTTGTTTTGTTTATAAAAAAATTTGATCTTTTATGAAATTCAACTTTGAACATATTTCTTACAATTTAAAAATAAAAATAATACGTAGACACTTTTATGGAAATTCCTTTTTAATTTAAAAACAAATCACCCTAAAAAATTATGTTACTCAATTTCACTTAGGGCTAAATCACTTTAAAGACAATTTATTTATGCAAAAATCACAAAAAAATCATTTTATGTATTGTAAAAAATAAAAATACTGGTTTTTAATCAATATTTATCAATTACATTAATAAAAATCTGGTGTGAAACACTCACACGACTTTCTCTTGTCAGTGCAAATAATTAACAATAAAACTAACATTAGTAATAAAACATTAGAAATAAATAAAAAACTAACCTTGATTCAATCATGAGAGAAACACGCAAAATGAAAATCAACCTCAGCTTGGCCTAAAAATATGGAAAATCACTCATTCACGCTCAACTAGGCTCTGTAGAGAAAAATCATTTAAATAAAAGTTGTTGATCTTTAAATTTTCTATAAAATTGATTATAAACACTTTTGTCATAAAATGAATACTAAAGCCGAAATCTTAAAAAAATCGATTTTTCACACGTTTTTGTGAGAAAAAAAAAATAGAAAATTGCTAATTACCGCTAAACTAAGCGTTATACAAAAAAATGTTTGAAATAAAAGTTGTAGAATTTTAAATTTTCTACAACCTTTATTATATACATTTTTGCTCTAAATTGCATATTAAAGCCGTAATCTTAAAAAACTATGTTTTTACGTAAAAACAGCCTTATCCAGAATTTCAGCAAACATGACGCATACCCTATCTTGTAGAGCATAAAAAATGTAGTAAACCAGGCGATTTTTAAAAAAATCGTAGGACCAGTTTTTGAGAAAATCGCAAAAAGATGAAAAATTATACGAATAAACTACTACTTCCGGTTGACCGATTTTGATGAAAATGTTCGTGTCGGGTCCGGTAATGGTATGTAACTTAAGTTTCAAGTTTCAAGTTCGTACAATGTTCCGTTCTTGAGATATTCTGTTCACACACACACACACACACAGACCAATCGCTAAAAACATGTTTTTTGGGTTCAGGGGGTCTGAAAACGTATAGATCCGGTGAAAACTCGATTTCGAAAAATCGACATGAAAACAATACTTTCCTTCCTATACTTATTCTTTGTATATATTAATGCGCCACGCTTTTATTTTTAACTGTAATGTCTGTGATTTTTTTTTGTAAATTTTTTTCTTTTTTTCTTTTTAGTTCATTTCTTTTTGATTAATTGTTAAATAATAGCGTTTCTTAAATTTTTTTTTTTAATTTTTTTTTTGATTTTTTTGTAATTTTTTTTTCTGTGATTTTTTTGTAAATTTTTTTTTTATCCTTAATGTGTATCATTGCAATCTGTTCAAATTCAAAACAATACGCAACCCTATGACCCAATGAGATAAAGGATGATGTATATGACGTGTAAATGACGTGCAGTCTTGTACAGACCTAGGCTGACTATTCCTGAGAAAGTATAGTTTATTGAATCCCTACCTTCAAAGTACACTGGTAACCACTGCCTAGTATTAAAATCTATATAAAAGTAACTATGTTTACGGTATAGTGTTATTTGTGTTTTTTTATAGTGCTACTCTATTTGAATAAAATTTCTTTATAAACTGTCAGTTAATGGTAAAAATATACCTATTATATTGGGCAACTGTCTACAAGAGTTTTTTGTGATAAGTATTTCGTTTTTTTTTTAGATAATAATAATAATTGTTTTTGAATATTTTGTTATAAGCTAGAGGTTAGGTTGAATCTAAAAATTTAACTAAAAACAACATGTACAATGGGCTGAAACGCCCTTCTTCTTCTTCTTCATCTTCCTCCAATGAGCAGAGTAAGCTAGCTCGCCAATCTACGATGAATAATCAAGAAGGCATTGATTCCATGTACGTAGAAGCAGATGATTTCCAGAATACACCTGATTGGCAAACTGTACCAATTTTAAAAAGCAAATCAGCTGATAAATTAGTAGATTCAAATGTTAATAATTTCATTAAAAAATAGATTCAGCTGTTTGCCTATTGAAGAAAATAACGTTTCTCAACAAAAAAAGATTAAAACTCCACCTATAATCCTATACGGCATAACAGATATTAACAAATTGATAGAGTTATTTGATAAATCGGTTTCTAAATCAGACTATTTAATTAAATCATTTAGTAATAAACAATTAAAAGTTATATCAAGTAATGTTGATGTTTACAAAAAATTAATAGCGGTTATTCGTGAAGTGAATTTAATCGGTCATACATTTAGTAGGAAAGAAGAACGCGCTTACCGAATAGTAATAAAAAAATTTACATTACTCTATTCCAACTTCCAATACCAATAGGCAACTACCAATAACTACCAATAGGCAATGTGAACGAAGACTTGAGGCCTTTGAGATGTGGGTTTACAGAAGGATGCACAAAATATCTTGGACAGAGAGAGTCACAAACATGGAAGTTCTAAGGAGGATGCAGAAGCGAATGGAAGTGATGATCGAAATCAAGAAGAGAAAGCTGGTGTACCTCGGCCATGTCTTGAGAGGTCCAAAATATGAAATCCTTCATCTTGTCATCCAGGGAAAGATTATGGGCAAACGATCGGTTGGAAGAAGAAGAACCTCCTGGCTACGGAACCTGCGAGAGTGGTTTAATTTGTCATCCATCGACCTATTTAGAGCTACAGTTTCCAAGGTCAGGATTGCCATGATGCTAGCACACCTTCGTAATGGAGATGCTACATGAAGAAGAAGAGATTCCAACTTCTATTATTAAAGAAGAAATTGAAAAACATGGGCACAAAATTAGAGGTGAAATTGTTAATGCTCGCCACCGCGTAACTAAAGAACCAATTCCTATATTTTTTGTTAATCTTGAACCGCAAGAAAACAACAAAGACATTTTTAATATCAGGTATATTTCGAATTGTTGCGTTAATATCGAACCACCTAGAAAAAGTAACCACATAGTTCAATGTAAACGTTGCCAACAATACGGCCACACCAAAAACAATTGCATGCGTCCCTATCGTTGTGTAACGTGTGCGCAGAGCCATAATACAACTGACTGCCCAAAGACAGATCGAAACACACCAGCAACATGTGCATTGTGTTTAGATAATCATCCTGCGAATTATAAAGGTTGCCGCATTTACCAGGAAATAATGAACAGGACACGTGGAAACAGGAATACCCCTACGACTGATTCACAACCTAAGAATATCAGATCATTCAATGCAAATAATGAACACTTTCCTAAATTAAAACAAACCAGACAAAATGTTATTATTGATAACAGTCAAACTACACCATCTGTGTCATACGCAGATGTACTGCAGAACAAAAGGGAAGATTCTGACATAGTAACAAAACTCAATAAAGTATCTGAACAGATTGAATTATTGGTTAGTCAAATGAGTAATCTGATGGGATTATTGACAACCGTTGTCAATAAACTGTTTAAATGAAATTCCTACGAATTGCGGAGTGGAATGTCAACGGTCTTATTCGGAGGCGACAGGAAGTAGAAGTTTTCCTGAAGGTTAACAAAATAGATATTCTTCTCATATCTGAATCTCACCTTACAAACCCTGATTTTTTTAGACTATATGGATATACACTCTACAACGCCAATCATCCGGATGGTAACGCTCATGGAGGCAGTGCTATTCTTGTTAAAAATTCAATAAAACATCACGAGTTGCCAGCATGCACATCAGATCATCTTCAAGCGACATCGATACAATTACACGATTGGTTTGGTCCTCTGGTAATTTCATCTGTTTACTGTCCGCCGAGGCATCGGATAACGAGAAATGTGTTCCAGAATTATTTCCATCTCCTTGGAAATCGATTTATCTCAGCGGGCGATTGGAATGCTAAACATACGTATTGGGGATCTCGCCTCATTACACCTCGTGGTCGGGAACTGAAAGTGGCCACAGATTTGGGAAATAATTATAATATCTTGTCTACCGGACAACCTACATACTGGCCAACAGACCGAAATAAAATCCCTGATTTATTGGACTTTGGTATCGCAAAAGGTATCAGTAGGTTTTATACAGATGTGGAAAGCAGCCTAGACAGTACATCAGACCATTCTCCAATCATAATTACAATCAGTATACATATTATTCTACGACAAAAACCTCCCACTTTATATAACAAATACACAAATTGGACTTCCTTCTCAGCTTTTATTTATGACAACATTAACCTCAACATACCTTTAAAAGTATCGGACGACATAGATGAAGCAGTTCAACACTTCACAAACATCATTCAAAAAGCAGCTTGGAGTAGTACACCGGAAGATACAGTCACAGAATACGATAATATGAATTACCCACGTGAAATTTTGGAAAAAGTAAGAGAAAAAAGATTACGGCGTGTATGGCAAAATAGCAGACACCCCGCAGACAAAACCGCATTCAACCGAGCATCAAAAGAACTAAAAGATTTGTTATTCACTATACAAAATAATTCTTTTCGAACCTTTTTAGAAAATTTATCTCCCAACGAAACAACAGATCACTCGTTATGGAAAGCCACTTCTAAAATAAAAAGACCAATTCAACATACTCCTCCACTCCGACGTGATGATGGGAACTGGGCTAGAAGTGATGAAGAGAAAGCCGATTTGTTTTGCGACTACCTAAGTGATGTATTTCAACCTCATCCTTCTGTCGGAATTGACGAAAAAGAAATTCACGAGTTTATGGAAATACCAGTGCCTATGGACTTACCGATAGAACCTTTTACTGTTGGCGAGATACAACAAGTAATCAATCACCTTCCATTAATCATGAGTGAAATACGCAAACTGAAAATCAACCTCAGTTTGGCTTAGAAATACGGAAAATCACTCTTTCTCTCTAAACTAGGCTCTGTAGAGAAAAATGCTCTAAATAAAAGTTGTAAATCTTTTAATTTTCTATAAATTTAATTATAAACACTTATGTCGTAAAATGCATACTAAGGCCGAAATCTTAAAAAAATCAATTTTTCACACATTTTCGTGAGAAAAAACAGAAAATCGCAAATTACCGCTAAACTAAGCGTTATACAAAAATTGTTTGAATTAAAAGTTGTAGGATTTTAAATTCTCTACAATGTTTATTATATAAACTTTTGCGCTAAAATGCATATTAAAGCCGTAATCTTAAAAAAACAACGTTTTTACGAGAAAACAGCCTCACCAAGAATTTCAGCACACATGACGCCTACCCTATCTTGTAGAGAATAAAAAATTGAGTAAACCAGGCAATTTAAAAAAAATCGTAGGACCAGTTTTTGAGAAAATCACAAAAAAGTGAAAAATTACACGAATAAACTACTACTTCCGGTTGACCGATTTTAATGAAAATGTTCGTGTTGGGTCCGGTAAGGGTATGTAACTTAAGTTTCAAGTTTCAAGTTCGTAGGACGGTCCGTTCTTGAGATATTTTGTATACACCCACACATACACACACACACACACACACACACACACACACACACACACACACACACACACACCAATCGCTAAAACCATGTTTTTGGGTTCAGGGGGTCTGAAAACGTATAGATCCGGTGAAAACTCGATTTCGAAAAATTGACATGAAAACAATACTTTCCTTCCTATATATTCATATAGGCAAGAGAAAGTAATAGTGATGGTCCCGTTAGTTATTTTATAACCGGAGTCGACTGTAATTAAGTAATAATTATAAAGCATTGTCATATACTCGATTAAGTTAAGTACAGGCCTAAGCACACAGATGTTACTGATATTAACGTATATGTACTCTGTGTGTAACATATGTTACAAAGCGCAATCGTTACACTTACAAAAACAAACTTACTTACACACGAAAAGAGAAATTCAATTCAAATGTAACAAAAAAAAATCTAGAGAAAATTCAGTGTAGTTTCATTATTTTTCCTCTATAAACCAACACATATACATTCATACATATACACAAACACACACACATTCTTGTGTATTGAATTACACGGCTATTCACTAGTTCAGTTTTCTAGCGTGCTCTCTCTATTTCAATGGTTTAAGTGCACGTGACGAGGAAAACCTTTTCTTAAAGAAAAATTCAGAGAAAAATAATATAGTTTTTTAAAAATATTTAAAATTTATTTACTAAAATATACTATAATATTTATTACAAGGTTCTTTTGGGGTTCTTTTGGGAACAATCTTCTTTTTTAACATATTACAACGGTTTATTAATAAAAAATAGTAATTTACAATGAATTATTACGTTTAGAATACTAGCAAAATAAGTATAATTAAATTACATAGATTAGGTTAATTTACAAAAATGTTATAATAAACTTAAAGCTTAAACTAACTGAACTAAAAATAAAAGATTTTAAAATCCATTTACCATTTTTTCCATTTACATTTACCATTTACATTTTTAATCGACTATTACCTTAACCAAGTATACAGGGTGTCTATAAAAGAAATTTATTTTAGCTGACATCAATGTAGTACAAAATAATAGACTAAAACGTCCTTTTTATGTGACGAAGTATCATATGGTTGACGGCAATTTTTAGAAAGGCTTACCTTTGACTTATGGCAAAACCATCGATGATTTTGTATCTACTCTCTAAGAAGAATCAAATAACACTATTTTTGTTTAAAAATTCCGACTCTGATTTATTGACTTTCGGTTAAAACCGGAATCTCATACCCAATCCCAGACTCACTAACTTTTTGTGTAGATTCCGAGAACCATTTGTAGCAATCTCTTGTAGTTGCTGACTTTGATTTATTGTCTTCCGGTTTTGGGTCACTTTCGGTTAAAACTGGAACTTCAAACCCAATTTAAGCTCACTAACTTCTTGTGTAGATTATGAATCCGAAAACCATTTATCTGTTTTAGTTTTTGACATCTGGGTGTGACAGGCGGATGGAGAAAACAAAAAGATAGATCACAATTTTCAAAAATTCCGCCATTAATGAAATATTTAAAAATAAATTTATGCAGCAATATTTAGTTTACCACGATATTTACCATTATAAATTATAATAGATGTTGAAAATTATAGTACTGACCCGAAGGCAGGTTCGTACACGTTTCGTAACACTCATAGCCATTTTCCATAACGTTTGCTGATCAATGTTAAAAATTTCACGTTCGATGTTCACCTTCAATTCGTCAAATGTATGATAATTGTTTTTAAAAATTGTTTTTGTATGTTAGTAACTTAAATTTTATTTTCTGTTGATGAGAAATTTAATTTTAAAATTTAGGTTCACTACGTAACATAACTGTATTTTATTGAGTTTCGTTTATTTAAAATTGTGAAATCCATCAAAAATTTAAACTTCGTATTCTATTATATTAACTTAAAACCATAAACTTTTCTTTAATAAAACTAAATTCTTGTGGTATATTATAAAAGTTTATAAAATAGGAACATTTTCTAAACAACAAACTTTTAAGTACAGAAAAAGAAAGGAAACTTTGGTGAAACAATAATTTTTTCTTATAAACTTTAATTTTCATTTGTTTGAAAGTTTTGCGGGAAATTTCAGTAGTAAACTTATATATATTTTCTAAGTTACTAGGTCTAGTAAACTTATTGTTGTCATGAAAGACAGGCCTCTTGAGACGTTAACAATAAAATCATTAAGCTATTTCTTGTGTTCATGTGTAGAACATACAGTTTGTTAACTAGTTTCCTTCATAATATTAGATGTTGCAAGATCATGCAGAACAAAAACAGTTTGTCTTCTGTCTTTACTTTAACTCTTTTGAGTCCTATCTGCATTATGAAATGGAAAAATATTGTGACGGATTTAAATTTCACACACTCTGATTTCAACTTTTTTCTATTATTTCCTTTCACTACATCAGTTCATGAACGTCCCCTACGGAAACCCATTTGTTCTTCTTCTATTAAATCATCCACAATTATCCGTAACCGTCTGTTCTGTATGCTAGCATATAATTTGTAAGCGTTGTTCAGCAGACTGATTCCACGGTAATTTTCAGGTTGTGTTCTTGCGGCTTTTTTGTGTATTGACTTAACTTTTGACGTTACCCATGCTGCAAGTATATGCTCCTTCAAACACGTATTATACAGTACCAACAACCTTAACTGAAGGAAAATATCTCCATACATGATAAGCTCCACATTTATTCAATCCATACCACTAGCTTTTCTGTTTTTTGACTTTTTATCGCCAACTAAAGCTCCTTAAGGGTGTTGTCTACGTGACAATCAACACAATCCATTGCTTCGGTATCTTGGGTTGTTTCTTCATACTATAGATACTGAAGTCACGAGATTGCCTTTTGCGTATGGATGGGCTGTGAGGAAGGGATGTGTAAATATGACAGTGCTGCCAACCTCAAAAGTGAGACACTACTCGTACATTTACACTACCTTGCAGTTTCTAAGTTCATTTTGTAAGCTGTGGTTTAATCCGAGAAAATTTTTTTCATAAATTTTATAAGAAATAAATCTGACCTGTAATACTGCCTATAGCTTAATTACATAACTAGAAATAATTAATTTACTGTAATTACCAGTTAACTTTTTCCATGGGAACAAATTTTCTACGAATGAATCGCCTTGTTTACTATCGCTGCACCGGCGCCTTCACTATCAGTCTCACTAGTATCTACCGAACCGTATCGTTTTTTTACCAGGTGTCAACAAAACTGTTGACGAAAAGCTTCTTCATGTCTTTAATTTCCTTCTTTCTTTTTCGAATTGTGGGAAGAGAAACATTACAGTAGTTAGCCACTTGCTCATGGCTTTTGTTAAAAGGCAGTGAAAGACATTTTTGTTAATTTCAACTTCACAGCATTTTATTACACTGCGTATTAGACTTCGTTCAGCTCTGTGAATAGTGTGCCCACATTTTCGAGAATCTAACATTTCTGTTTGCGGTAACAAACAGTTATATTCGTACTGTTAACCTACAAAAGGTCCGCGATATACTGTATAGGCTATGCTCTGGGTATAGTATGAGTTGTTATAATGTTAATCGTACTGGAATTAAAGCAGTCGCGCATGCGCACTGATGCTGTTCCCCCTTTACCCCTCGTTGCAAACACGGACAAACTCGTGATTCAAGTGACTATTCAAATCTTTATAATGCCCACTTCTCTTCTGAAAACACAATCTATTTTCACACATTCTTTGTAAGTTTTACCCATCGATCTAAGAAACTTATAAGCAAATTCTTGCATACCATGCAAATCATTCACAACATTAGAAATGTAAACATCCTATGCCGGTTGGTGTGCCTATCTAGCAACTCTTTTAACATATTTTCTAGCTCGCTTGTAGATTGCTTTGGTATAAACAGTTGGGTCGTTTAACCATATCTTACACATATCTTGTTTTTCAGTAATGGCGTTTCTGATTTTGTCATTCCACATGTTGAGACCCTCCTGCTTTGGCCTTTTTTTTGAATTCTCAGATCTTCAGTAGCAGCTTGGTTCAGAATTCTCTTCACATTGTTCCATTCTTTCTCCACATCATTAACTGGTGGAATACTTGACAGGTAGGTTGATAATCGACTTTGGTACAGTTGTTTAACACTGTTCTCTTGCAACAGAGAAACTTTAAACTCTATTTTCATTTGATCCTCATTCTTCAGGGTTTGCCTTGTCGGACGGCCCCTCTAGGACGGTCGCCTTTGAACGGTACCACCGTCCGTCAAGGGGGTCCTCAGGGAGACAGCTTCTAAGAAGATGGAACTAGCAAGAATTTTAGAAAACTCGGGTATAAAAATTGCAATAATAAAAGAAACTAAGAGCAAGTTACCAGGTACAAAATATATAGAGGATTACATTGTGATATACAGTGGAGTAGGGCTGAGGCAGAGAACAAGCAAGGAAGTAACTATTTATAAGTGTGTGTGTGTGTGTGTGTGTGTGTGTGTGTGTGTGTGTGTGTGTGCGCGCGCATGTGTTCGTGTGTGTGCGTGGAATGAATTAAATTTGCTTTTTAAAACGTGTACCGATTATTTTTAAGACATTCAAATTTTGAAATTCTAGGGAAACACTGTCAAAAACACTTCAAGGAATTTATTTGTTAAATCCAAATAATAATAAAATTATTTATAAACACAAAATACTTCAGCATTCATCAAACATAAAAGGACATCCGAAATTCTTGGACACTTGCGAATTAGAACTTCAAATAAAAGAAGAACCTAAACTCGCCATTAATATTAAACACTTAGAATTGGACAAAATCAATTTAAATAGAGTTTTTTCAATTGAGGAAAGAACTGTCGTTACAAATAATATTAGTATATGGGCAGTAGTTTTAAAAGTTTTATCAATTGTTTTTACATGTTATTTTGTGTACCAAGTATTGTTTCAAAAATACCTTATCCGAATCCGGTGGTCCGAATCCCCCAGAAGTTTTATTTAGGGATGAAGGAGTTATAGAATAAGACACTAGTGGTAAGTTGATAGTTTAGGCTTTAGTTCTAGAAATTTTTTGTTGTATTTTTCATTATTTTATTATAATAGTCAGTCTAGTACTCTATCTCATGCAATGCACATGTGTGTTTTACAAGTGAATATGTAAAAGTCTTTAGTTCGATTCCCATGTATGTGGAATGAAATAAAATTATTTTTTAAATAGAGTATCGATTATTTTCGAGACGTAACTTAAACATATAAAGATTGGGATTCAAATAAAAAGGAGTATAATTTTATTAGTGATAGAATGGTCACAGTCAGAGTTCAATATGATAGAAAACATTTCTCAATATTATTGGTGTGTATGTCCGGAGGACAGTTCGGACACCAAAAAGAAAGAAGAAACTGATAGTTTGTACATCGAGTTACCAAACTTTGTTGACGCTGTAAGAGAACAGGATGATCTTTTGTTGTTGAGTGATCTAAACGGGAGAGTTGGCAATGGTGCTACACATAATTTTGGGTTAGTGGCTTTGGAGATGATACGATTATTAGGAATGTGGCCAAACTCAGAGACTTCTATAATCAGCTAAAGATCACAAACACGTTCGTTAGGAAACGGGGCATTCATAAATTTATATCTTAAATCAGAGAAGTAATTCAGTGGTAGAGAAATTACGCTAATTTTATCGCAGTTTTATTATATATGTTTGATTGTCCTTTCTCTTGAAAGTGCTTTCTTCTTACAGATGGCGAGTTCTTTGAAGCGTACTAACCATCCTTCTTTGTATGCTGTTATACACTTCCTGTTCGCTGGTTTTTAGTTGTTTTATTATTAAACTAATAATAACAGCAATAATAAATGTGAATTTTATTGAATCAAAAATTATTAGAGTAATAAAAAAATATATAATTAGAACTAACACACAATAAACATAACTGAAGATTGTCTGTCTGGTTGATACCTTAATAAAAAATACCTGAAGTAACAATAAAATAAAAAATAACAATAACTGGCAAAATTAAACATATGAGTACGCAGACGGTCTGATCTTATTATTAAATTTAACACAAAATTGATGAATGTTTGAAATTTCCTACTATACCCCAACGAACTAAAAACTGTAGATGAGATCTAGCCAAAAACAGCCAAGGTCGGCTTGAGTGAGAATGCCCCTTCGCTAAGACACACTCTGTTCCACCAAACTCCAGTTGACTTTTTGTTAGGCTGTCATCCACAACGGGACCACAACGTGACAACGCAGGATAGGATTAACGAAAGTCAATTGGATCTGTGCTGTGATCTAAGTCACTATGCTCCGCCTTCATCTGCAGTCTCTAGTTCGTTAGGGTATAAATACCTCTTATACTTGAGTTCGTTACATATATATATGTTTTCCACCAATATATCCCATTCGGTTGTATTATTTCTTCGAAACTTGAAGCTATCAATTTGTTTTAAATTTTTCCGTGTGTTTGATGTTCGTTATGTATTCACTTTTTTTTAAGAAATTCGGCAATTCCAATTTTCGTTTGTTCTTTGAATAAGTTCATTTGTTCTATAGCTATTTTTACGTTCAACGGCAGAAAGTTCTATTTAATGTAAATAGAATTTAAAAAAATAAAAATGTCATTAGCAGTTTGAGATAGGGGATGTGGGTTTTTTAAACGAAACGTAGGCGTTTGTAATAACACTAAATTTTATTAGTTTTATTTTCAAACACTTTTATTTAATGTTCGGCTATACAATGAAGTACGTGATGTTATAAGGACGGAGGCAGGTGTGGTACAAAGAGATATAAAGAAAAATGGTCCCTACCCACAAATGTTGTGACCTCTTTGGAGACGTTATTTCATCATTAGTAAGAGAGCAAAAGTATTAGTAACTGTAAGCGAGAAAAACAAGGATAGAAGACGTAAGGGGTAAGAAATATAAAATAAAAGAAATGGGTTTAATTTTGTAAGCTGTTCATTGTGTTGTCTCCTCGTTTTTTTGTGACCGTTGACATCTTGTTAATGTAATCTCATTATTTGACAAAAAGGCTCAAATGAAATGAATTTCAGCTTCTTTTATGGGTTTTTTCTTCGTTAATGTCTGTGCACCCTTAATTAGTGTTAAAGATGTTCCTTGTAACCAGTTAATTATATTATGTAACTTTAAATTAAATTATGATTTGCGTCTGTACTTTTTCTTACACCTTGTCCATATCAATGATAAATTTCACTGAAGATTCTATTTTTCAGAGTCCATAAACCACTAACGTTTCATCAACATTTTTGTTCGAATCACCAAAGCTACTGATTAAGCACCATTTATGTATTTTCAACAATTAAATGAAAACAATTTAAATGAAATAAATTAATCTACTGTCAAAAATTTACACGACTTTCTTCTGCCAATGTAAATAATAAAAAAAACACATAACCTAAAATTTCAATCATGCGTGGATGACGCTAAATGAAACAAAACCTCTGTTGGACTTTGATATTGTTCAAAAATATAATTATGGAACATCACGAATTGACGCTAAAAAAAGCACGAGAAAAACTGCTGAAAGAAAAGTTGGAGGTTTGTGTTTAAGCAACACGGAAAACGAACACGTTTCCCGTGTTCGATTACCGGCTATGGTCTGGAAATTTCCACTAGTTAAAACCCATTGTTTCAATACCCAACGTTGCCGCTTATAACCGACCTGTTGATGAAACTTTAAATAAACTAAAAATACGGTAATATCGAATATACCCGGGTGATGTTTTAGTCCTGTTACCCAATTGTTAATGTCTGGTAATTTTTTCTAAGAAAGGGATATTTTGTTTTGTGACACAAAGTTGGTAGCCCTACTCAACCGGTATAGATACGACAGTTTGAGTTGATTCTCCTTGAGTTGCGTAAAATTTCGTGCTGTTTCCAGTTGTGTTACGAACAGAATGTCTTTTACCCTAGAACAACGGGTTTCATTCTTAAACAATATTTTGCTACAAAATCGTATGCGAGTGTAAAAGAATCATTTCAAATTAAATTTTTTGGTGTTCCTCCACTCTATTCTAGTCAATTTCTAGGCTAACTAACTGATTTTTAGAGGCAGGTATTGTTTGCAGCAGAAAACGTAGTGGTCGACCAACTCTCTTGACAGATGACGTTAAGAGAATGTGAAAACAAGATTGCTCAATTCTCCATGGAAAAGTTTACAAAAACTTTCCTCGCATGTTGATTTGTCATGTTCGAGTGCTCAGAAAGCTGCTAAAAAAATGAAATTGTATCCGTATCACATACGATTAGTTCTAGAGCTTCAGCCTCCAGATTTAAACAAGAGATTGTTTTAGGATAAAAGCATTCTGTTCGTAGCACGACAGGAAATGGCACAAAATTTTACACAGCTCAAGGAGAATCAACTCACACTGCTATATCCATACTGGTTAAGTAGGGCTACCAACTTAGTGTCACAAAACAAAATTTATTTTTGTTTAGAAAAATATTACCAGACATTAACAATTGGGTAACAGGACTAAAAAATCACTCTGTAGTATGAAACGGCGCGGAACAGCTCAAAAACGTAATCGAGTAAAGCGGAAGCTTACCGATTTTCTGAAGTGCACAGAAGGTTTATTTTGATAATAATACACTCAGTTGCCTCAATTGGTGGGGGTCAATGCTGTACAAGCTGTGATCAGAGTCACGTCGCTCTCGAACGTTATGTATCAGCTAACCTGAAAACATTAGTATGTAATTTGTTGTACGTGGTAGGCGTTAATTGTTGTATACAATGTTTACAATTGAATGTTTTTAACGTCGCTAATAGAATATAATTTACATTCTTCAGCATCTACATTCTTCATACATACAGCATCTACATTCTTCAGATTTAACAGGCAGTTCGGTACTACGACACGAAATCTATCGACTGAATCCGAAATGTTCGCGCAGCTACACCGGCGAGCTTATTTTGGCGTCCGCTCTAAATAATTTTGGGTTAAGGGAGAAAGTAAGTTGATATTTAATTGGAATCTATGAATAATATATTTACTAACTTATATGAAATACAAAAAAATCGATTTATTAAAGAAAAACTGCCTTGTTTTTACTTCTGTCTCCTCTTACAAATGTTTTAAAATAACATGTTTTTAATGTTTTTTATTACTTTCTCTTGCCTATATGAATATACAGGAAGGAAAGTATTGTTTTCATGTTGATTTTTCGAAATCGAGTTTTCACCGGATCTATACGTTTTCAGACCCACTGAACCTAAAAAACATGTTTTTAGCGATTGGTCTGTGTGTGTGTGTATGCAAAATATCTCAAAAACGGAACATTGTACGAACTTGAAACTTAAGTTACATACTACTACCAAACCCGACACGAATATTTTCATCAAAATCGGTCAACCGGAAGTAGTAGTTTATTCGTATAATTTTTCACTTTTTTGTGATTTTCTCAAAAACTGGTTTTACGATTTCTTTTTAAAATCGCCTCATTTACTCAATTTATTATTTTCTAAAAGATAGGGTAGACGCCATGGTTGCTGAAATTCTTGGTGAGACTGTTTTCACGTAAAAAAAGTGTTGTTTTAAGATTACGGCTTTAATATGTATTATAGCGCAAAAATTTATATAATAAAAAAATGTAGAGAATTTAAAATTCTACAACCTTTATTTCAAACATTTTTTTGTAAAACGCTTAGTTTAGCGGTAATTAGCGATTTTCTGTTTTTTTCTCACGAAAACGTGTGAAAAATCGATTTTTTTAAGATGTCGGCTTTAGTACGCATTTTACGACAAAAGTGTATTTATAAAATTTATAGGAAATTAAAATATCTACATTTTTTATAAAGAGAATTTTTCTCTACAGAGCTTAGTTTAGCGTGAAAGTGTGATTTCCCGTTTTTTAAGCCAAACCGAGTACGATTTTCATTTTGCGTCATTCACTCATGATTAAAATAAGGTTATGTTTTTGAGGTTACTGTTTTGTTTATTTCTCATATTTTATTAATAATGTTAGGTTTATTATTAATTATTTGCATTGGCAAGAGAAAGTTGTGTGAGTGTTTCCCACACTGTTGTGTGGGTGTACTCTTGTACAGCCGCAGGCCAAACATTCGTTTGAGAGCATGGTTAATTGAACCCCAAACATCAACGTTCACCGGTAACCGCTGTCTAGTACTCAAATCCGTATAAAAAAATTATTTTTACTAGTATTTGAACCAGGAACCTTCGTTTCCGAAAATGAGCTGTTAAACAAAAATGTAACACAAAATTGATTACTAGAAAGGACTTAATAATTTAAATGCAATTAAAACAGATGTATGCCTAATTGTATAAGTATAGTAGGGTACATAGAATGTGACCCAGATTTTTCAACGCAAAAAGGAATTGGAAGAGATTAAAATAGAATCAGATGTAGTATAGGCGTTGGGGAAGGAAGGAAGGAAAGGTTGTCAGGTGAGAGAGGCCGAGGATAAAAGACAGACATTTTTCTTCATCAAATGATTCAGGAGGTGAAATAAAAGGGCGGAGAGTAGTAGGATGTGAAGGAAGAAGTTTCTGTCATAGAGTGGAGAGAAGAAGGATTTTTCGGATGGTGGGACAGTCGACATAACAAAGGTTACTAGGCGTGAAACCTTCTTTCTTGACAAAAGGAGAATAATGTTCTTGTCTACCCAACCTCTACCCACTATTACCTTCCCTCTTCTCCAACGCTTTACCACTCTTCTTGTTACTGTCTCTGTACGTTCACCCGATGAAATACGAGAAACTCTAAAAAAAGGTAGGAAGAAAAATTATCATCGTACTTACAATATCACCTTCTTATAAATTTTCTTTCTCTAGACATCCGAGTGCAATCTGGTTTTATAAATTAAGGCGTAACTCTAAACCAATTTACCTTTTCTGAATTGGACATGCATGAAAAAAGGAGGACAATTTTTACCTCCAATTTATTTGGAAAATGGAAAACTTATGAATAAGTACCAGCTGTGATTTTCTTTTTGTATCTAATTTAAAAAAAACTTCAACGGTTTTTCATATGTACTTTAATTAAACTCAAAATTATTAAATTTTTAATTGACCCACCGGATTTGTCTAGAGGTAAAGTCGTCGCCAAAATCATCTGTTTAACAGCTGATTTTCGGAGATGAAGGTTCCTGGTTCAAATCCTTGTGGTTACCGGTGTACTTTGGTGGTTCGGGTTCAATTCACCATACTTTCTCAGGAATGGTTGGCCTGAGTCTGTGCAAGGCTACACCTTATTTACGTGTCACACACATCATTCTCATCACATTGGGGTTGCTTATTGTCCTGAATTGAACAGATTGCAACGTACACCCATTAGTGATTTAAACAAAAATTAATTACCCACTGATTTAAGAAAATAAGCTGTTTAACAGCTGATTTTCGCAGATGAAGGTTCGTGGTTGGAATCCTAGGAAAAGTAGTTATTTTTATACGGATTTTAATACTAGACAGTGGTTACCAGCGTACTTTGATGTTTGGGGTTCAATTAACAATACTCTCTCAGGAATGGTTGAACTTAGTTTGTACAATACCACTCCAATTTATACGTCATACACATCATCCTCATCTCATTGGGTCATGGGGTTACTTATTGTTCTTAAATTGAACAGATTGCAAGATAACACACGTACGAATTTAAAAAATTTAATAAAAGTTTTTGTAGAGATTAAAATTGATAAGAATAATAATTTATTATTATTATTATTATTAATATTATTATTATACACGTTGTAGACCCTTATGGATCACGTGAAGCTTCTACGGTTCTTCCTGCGGGTTCTCCATGACATCTGCATCTTCTCACTCATGGCTCTCTTCCTCTCCTCTGTCCACGTAGTGCCGGTTTTTTTGGCTCTGATCTCTGGCTGCACTTCCCACTCGTCTATCCTTTTTCTATACGTATCGCGGTCTGTCGCGTCTTCAGAAGTGAGTTGAGCGTTGTCAAGGTCTCTTCTTACTTGTTCGGCCCATGTCATGCCTTTAAGATTTTCTGTAGCAATAAGAATCTGGTGGGTAAGTCTGTGTTCAGGAAGTCGTTGTATGTGTCCATAGAATTTAAGTCGTCTTTTTCTAATGTCTGCTGAAATGTTTGAAATCTTCTCTGTGGTTCTGTTGGTTCGTAGCCGGTATCCATCGTCAGTTTGTCGTGGTCCAAGTATTTTCCTGATGATTTTACGTTCTTCTTTTTTCAGGTTTTGTAGCAGAGTCTTATTGTGAAGTGACAATGTTTCTGCTGTGTATAGCACCTCGGGTTTGAGGACTGAGTTGTAGTGTCTGATTTTTGCATGTGTGGAAATGTTTCTTCTGTAATCCTCGTTACAGAAGTCCGTGGTTTCTTAAGAATTCTATATCCTAAATTTATGGAACAGAAAAATTTGAATGCTAAAAAAATTTAATCTTTAGGTTTGATTGTACAGTACAATCTATACTCTGAAAAGCACATACTTTTCACCCTGCAAGTGACACCTTCACTTCATTCACCGCAGGGTTTGGCTGTTTATTAAAATTTATTACTTTCATTAGAAATAACTCTGACTAGTATCGTTTACACCTCTACCTCTTCTTTCTTAAATAATTCAGTCATTTAATTGACTGATCATGTGATAAGAAACGGAACGATTTTTTGTAGCCCGGGAACTAAAAAATTGAGTGCAAATGATTTAACAATCCACTTGCCAGTTCTTGGGAACTTAGATAAATTATGGTTTTTGTAAGTGAAATGGCAGGGTGATAAATTATTATGTTAAAATTTCCAGATTTTTTAAAAAACTGTTTAAACTGTAATGTTTAAATAAGTTGGTACTAATGTAATACAATTTTTTGTTAAAAATTATATAAAAATCCTTAGTTTAAGTGAAAAAAAATAAAAATGTACATTCCATTTAAATACAGTTATTGAATAAATTATTCATTCCATCCTTTTTGAATGAGGAGTAAATAGATATTACCATGTAGGGCTTAACCTTACTCAAACATTTTTCGGAGATCACTCAGAATCTCTCTTATAAAATATATTAAAAGAATGAAAATGTAATAATATCTCCACTCAGAAACATTATATTTTAATAAAAGAATAAAAATTAGATGATATTAAAAAGATAAAGGTTTGAATATTTTCTACAGTGAACTTAAGTGGTGGTCTGGTTATTTCTGAATAATAAATTTCGTCCAGTAAGATTAAGGATTTATTATAATATATCTTATTTGCTTTTCTTTAAAGTAGAAAAACTGTAAATCTTTTGAATTGTGTAATGAAACTATGTTACAACGAAGATGACCAACCATTTTGTGCATATAATATAAAATATTTATAAAAGTATATAACATTTACATTACAAAACATTCAAGCTAACCCAAATTATTTAAAACCGGGAACTGTTCGAATTTTAAAATCTTTAGATTATCTGAAAAACTGTGCATAACAAAGAAAATTGGTGTGAAATATTCAGCCGACTTACAGCATCATTTTTTTTTCTCTCGTATAGGACAAATTTTTAACCACGAGGTGACTTTAGACGTTTCTGTAAACTCTTTTTCTAGTCCACAGTCTCAGCGTTCACTTACTGTAGGCTTTCCTTCTTTCTTCTGTTCACCCGGTGCTATTTTTGCTCTTCATGGTACCTCGTAAAATCTGTAGTTATTTTCCTGAATTTGGTTAGGTTCACTAAGTTTTTTAAGTTTATTCCGGTTTAATCAACATCCTTTCTTTAAATAATTTATCTGACACCGAAGTTCTGTTGTATATTGTCTTAAAATTTAATTCTGTACACAGTTAAATAGAAAACCACTTTAATATCACAAAATAAAACTATTTAAGTACCAACAAACAAAACTGGTTCATACTGTTTAGCTAGCCACTATTCAAACTGAGAGTAACCAGTCAGTCTGTCGCCTTCGCACACTGTTTTACTACTGGACTCCTCGACAAACGAGCTGGTTTAGAGTTTTTAGAAAAACAGAAAGAGAGAGAGAGAGAGAGAATGATGGGAGAAAAAGAGGGAGCGGGTGGGTAGTACCAAAAAAAATCAACAATAACCTCTATGAAATTATTCAGAATAAATATATTAAAGGAATAAATAATAATCTGAATCTACTTATTTCTAGATAAATATCAATTGAATGAAATTAGTCAGGTAACAAACCGCTCCTGTCAAAAACCTTATTCAAAAGCTGTTGTTGTTGGAATCTGTTACAGTTACAGAATAGCACAGTAACACCAATAAACACCTTTCATCAATGTTACAATATACTCGTTAAAGTGACAATGAGATATTTATTTATTCGTCTTTTCTTCTTTATATATTAATCTATTTCCCTGTGTGCAATTATTACTTAAGAGTTCCAAATGAAGAATTAAAGTTAAAAGAATTAGCCTTATGTTTCCTGGACTATTCACCATAGAAATAGAATGAGATTAAAGGTGTATATATAGTGGAATACAATACTAATAACTGTAATAATAACGTAAGTAATATGGCGCCATTTTATAACGGGAAATCTAACGGATAATCAACGCAGATATCTTTTTGCCTTTACATTTACAAATGGAGTGCTTCTCCATTGTGGTATACTACGGTTGAATACGAATCCTATTCTAACAGAAGCGGTATTTTCTTCACTTCTCACAAAGGGACTGCTAATAGATTTTTAATGAATATAAATCTACTGATTGATGTTCGTCATGAAGTTCATGATGATGGTGATGACGGTAATAATGATCATCATATCATATCAACGCTCTTTTTATAAATTACGCTTCCCCAAATTTTTCCTACTCAGCTCATCCCCTTCTGAAAATACCAATGCCTTCACAATTTCCTTTCGTCTCCTCTTTAACAACCTGTAGGTATACATTACGTATCAACTCAACTTTCAATCAATCTCTCAAATAATACCTTTTTCTGTCTGTATTTACGTCTCTCTCCCCTACGCACAAACACGCGTACGCAACAATACGTTATTTAATTTATCCCATTTTTGACATCCTTTCTACCACAGAGTATTGCTATAGTAAAAAATTTCATAACCGAATTTTCAAAGCTCATTACATTTTATGATTCCTTGAAGTCAAAAACAGTTCAAAAAAATATGAAAAAGTTATGGTATTTGAATTTCAGATGATGTGATGTTTTGAGATGAACCAAAAGGTATTCGATGTATATTATTGAATTAGAAGACGTGATGACAGAGTATGACAGGAAAATCTTCCTCCTACTTTGTCATCTTCTTTCTCATCACCTCTTCTTCCTCTTTCTCCTTCTTTTTCACTACCTCCTCCTCCACTTCCTCCTTCTTCTATTCGTCCTTTTCCTTCTCTTCCACATTCTCCTTCACCTTTTCTTTTTTATCTTTCTCCCCCTTCTCCTCAGTCAACTTCTCCTTCTCCTTCTCTTTGACCTTTATCTACTCCTTCTCCTTTTCGTCCTTCTTTTTTCCCTTCTCTTTCTCGTTCTTCTTGTCCTTTTTTTCTTCGGCTTTTTACCTCCTCCTCCTACCATTCTTCTTCTTCCTCTTCTTTTCCTTGTCATTTATCTTTTTCTTCTCCTTCTTTCACTTCTTCTTCCCTCTTCTTCGAATTCCTTTTTTCTTCTTAGAAGAAGTATTCTTCTTCCACTTCTTCTGCTGACGCTTGTGAGACTTAACTCAGTGTGATGTTGTTCTATGGTATTATTATGGAATTAGAGTCTTCATAATCTGTAATTAGACTGAAGATATAGATAATTTATTGTTATTTAATATGTGTACGTTGCAATCTGTTCAATTCAGAACAATAAGAAACCTAATGACCCAATGAGATGAGGATGATATGTATGAGGTGTAGTCCTATACAGACTCAGACCGACCATTCCTGAGAGGTTATAGTTAATTGAACCCCAACTATAAAAGTACACCGGCAAGCACTGTCTAGGATTCAATTCCGTATAAAATTAACTACCTTTACTAGGATTTGAACCAGGAACCTTCGTCTTCGAAAATCAGCTGTTAAACAGCTGATTTTGGCGACGACTTTACCTCTAGACCAACCCGGTGGGTACTGATAATATTAATGTACAAAACGTTTATATATAAATTATTAATGAAGCTGAACAGTTGTATTTTAACCCAATGAAGCAGTTTTAAGTCGTTGTACGGAGTGAATAGAGAATAATAGTGGTCATTTTGAACAAGTTCAATAAAATTACAGTAGGCTATAAATATAAGTACAATTGACAAAATTGCTTATAGGCATAAGTGTCTCATTGGGTTTACCTTAAAAACTTCCATTTTCTAAGGGGAAATGATCAAATGCTGCAATATCTGTAGAAAAATATTACCATAGATGGAGTGCGAGAAATGTAGGCATTAATTTTTTGGGTGTTAGTAATAAAGAAACTTAAATTTTACGTCCGGTTAGTAAAGAGCAATGCAGTGTAGGGTTGATAGGCGTTTGCGAAGAAGTAAAGTTGAGTGGTAGGTGATGGTGGTGGTTGTAATGGTGGTGGTAGTGAAGGAAAAGAGAGTGTAGAGAGTGTAGTGTGGAGAGGAGAGTAAGAGAGAAGTGAGTGGGTGGTCGACGTACATGCTATAAATTTCCGTCACTTTATCATGAATAAGGAATGAAGGAAGGTTATTCGCGACTTAATAACGATCAACTGTCAATCCGAACGCACTGAAAACCAATCTATATGTAAAAAGATCCTCCATAAACCTCATCCCAACTTATAGGAATTCATACATACGTTACTAAAATATACCACTTGGAAAGTCTAAATACATACCTTATCATAACGTAGACGAAAACAAGATTAACTCCCATCAAATTTAACCCGTAACTCCCCAAATGAATTATTTTTTAATTATTATTATTATTATTATTATTATTATACATATTATTTATTTAAATTTAAAAATTTGTGTGGTAAAATAGTTTCTTTCGAAAAAAAAGAAATTTCATTTTATAATACTCTATTTTCCAAATAAATCACTATTTAATTTATTTAGGTACTTCTGCACATACCAATCTAAACAAGATAAGGGTGTTCTAATCTATACTCTACGAGGTGAGGCTATTAAATAACGAGACTGACAATGTAAAAAATTTCAGGACACGTGCCGCTTTCTTTTTTACAGCTTCACAGACTTAATTCTTGTCCCTTTTCATGCAGATTTCACCTTAGGGAACAGGTAGAAGTCACACGATGCTAGATCTGGTGAATAAGGTGAATGTTATAACACTTAGCTGATGTTCTTGGCTAGGAACCTTTTGACAAATAACTCGGAATGAGCTGGCGCATTGTCCTGGTGGAGAACCCATGATTTGTCCTTCTACATTTCGGAGAGTTTTTCTTACTCTTTGACGTAGTTTAGAAAGTACCTCAAGGTAGTAATATTGATTATTTGTTTGACCTTCAGGATCCAGTGAAGGTACACAACCTCATAGATATAAAAAAACAATTATCATTGCTTTAAATTTTGACTTGCTCATTTGAGCTTTTTTGGCTCTCGGTGAAATTCGGCTCATCCAGTGCTTGGGTTTCCTGATCTTAAGCAAAAACCACATTTCATCACATGTTATTATCGTTTCCAAAACATTTGGGTCATTTTCAATCGCGTACAAAGTGTCAGTACAAACATTTTGGCGAGGTTCATTTCAAACATTTTTGAGCGGCACGTGTTCTGAAGGAGCTGACAGAAGATGACTTCCAACAATGGAAAATTCGTATGAAGCACTATAGGGATAGAGAAGGAGTGTATATTGAAGGTAACAATAAGTTACTATGTATAAAATAAAATATAAAGTTTTTTACAACGTCAGTCTCGTTATTTAATAGCCACACCTTGTACATTGCTTATGGACTTTCAGTACTGCATTCTAAACGTGAATTCAACTATAGATACTTAAGGCTCGTCACTGAAGCATCTTGGTATATCAGAAACGACTTCCTTCATCCTGATCTTTGCATTCGCAACGTTAACCATTACGCAAGACAGCTATATAAAAGATTCTTTGATAAACTTCAAAATCATCTGAACAATCGGCATAGGGCCATATTTTTCCATAGGTTTATTCCAGGGTGTACACTATTTCGATGCGATCAGTTGCTCCCACCAAAGACCACTACAGTAATGTCACAGAGAGCCGGTCGTCTCGGTGTCTGTATATGATAAAATGCTCCCTAACCCTTTAATAGGATTAAATTATTACAATAATATTTTATTATTCTTACAGATTTTAATGTATTCTAGAAAAATAAACAACTCTGTCCTTTTATATATTATTTTAATACCTACTAAAAAAAAATAAATATTCGATAAAACTTTATGTTTTATCAATCTCCTGCAGTGTTGTTAATTTTTTTGTTATTGCTTCTACTGGCAGTAATTCAGGAACTTTTCTTGCCTTATTTATGATTTTATCTTCAACGGTTTTATTATTTTTCAATTTTTTGTAGTTAGGTAATAAAACATTAATTACTTTACACAAAACATTAATTACTTTTGACAAAACTGATATTTTTCAGTAATACAAGCACACATTTCACTAAACGTTCAAATAAATTATTAAGAGCCTATGACATGTTCTTGAATACACAACTTAAAATTACTACTTTACTTAAAATACTTACTTAAAAAATCATAATAATTGGAAATAATTTTATATCTTTCATGATATTTATAGCGTTTCCTTCCGCTTTTTCTCGTTCTGTTAAATAGGTACTTTAACTAGTACTTTTAAATTGCACTGTCCAGTTGTTTTTCTTTTTCATAGTTGTAGCCTACATAAATATCTAGGGAGATTTGGTAATGTAGTTGGGGAAGAACCGTCCGTATTTTAACTTGGTCGAATATAATGAAATGTTACCGTTTCACCAGAACTATTTGGGTACGTAATGGAACTGGTTAAAATACAGTCTTCTTTAAAATGTTTTATAAAAACAACAGTAACTTTTGCAGTAATTACTAAATTCTTCGGAGGGATTAATCTATTCCATTTCTCTACGAGCTCTGCTTTCTAAGGAAACTTTAAAAACAAATACATAACCAGCATTATTCTTTTCAGGATTTTAATTACTTTTACATCCCGTTACAAAAATGTCGTTGCCATTTTTCTAATCTAAATATAATAAATAAACTAAACTTTTGATGACTAAAATATCATCATTAAAAATAAAAATAAAAAAATAATGAAGAAGATAATCACCCGTGCAATAGTCGACGCAGTAATGACTTACGTGGCAAAATGTTGAAAAATTAGTACGAGAACCAAGAATAGGCTGAATGCAGGGAAGATGGGTTATTTAAGAAGAACTTACAGAATCTCTCAGCTGGAATATGTGAAAAATGAAGAAGTAAAGGCTGGAGTCTCTACTCGAGGTTTGCTATAAAATTGTAATTATAGAAAAAGACAATTTTGTTTTGGCATGGTCATGTGCGTCGAATGGAAAATGAAAGATGGCCGAAAAGGGTATTAAACTAAAGATACTGAAGTCAAGAGATTGCTTCCGTATGGATGGGCTGTGAGGCAGGGAAGTGAAAATATGACAGTGCTGCCAACCTCAACAGTGAGACACTACTCGTTCATTTCACTACCGTGCAGTTTCTACATACATTTTTTAAGCTGTGGTTTAATCCGAAAAAATTTTCTTCATAAACCTTATAAGAAATAAATCTGACATGTAATACTGCCTATAGCTTAATTACACGACTAGAAATGTTTGATTTATTGTAATTACCAGCTACCTTATTCCATTGCAACAAATTTTCTAATAATGAATCGCTTTCTGTACGATCGCTGTCACCGGCGTCTTCACTATCAGTCTCACTAGTCTACCTAACCGCTTCCTTTTTTTACCAGGTGTCAAAACAACTGTTGAAGAATAGTTTCTTCACGTCTTTAATTTCCTTCTTTGTTTTTCGAATTGTGGTAAGAGAAACATCACAGTTGTTAGCCACTCATGGCTTTTGTTAAGAGGCATTGAAAGGCATGTTTGTTTAGTTTTAACTTCTCAGCATTTTATTACACTGCATATTACATTTCGTTTAGCACTGTGAATAGTCTGCCCACATTTTCGATAAACTAACATTTCTGTTTACGGTAACAATCAGTTATATTTGTACCGTTAACCTACAAAAGGTTCCACGAAATACTGTATAGGCAATGCTCTGGGTATAGTATAAGTTGTTTTGTTTCTGTACTGAAATTAAAGCAGTCACGCATGCGCACTGTTCCCTCGTCGCAAAGGAGGGCAAACTCGTGACTCAAGTGAGTATACCAGCCAGCCGCTTAGAGGAACTTGGAAAGATCGTTTGAGAGAGTCTAAGCGTTTGGAAAAGGACTAGTGGAACAGACCGAGGAGGAGTTTGAGGTACGGGATGCGGTAGCAGCTGTACGATCACCGCTTAAAGTAAAGTAAGTAAATTACACTTACTATTTTTAGTTATAAAAAAATTAACAATTCTCGCATAATAAACACAAACACACGTAATCACACCTAATAGTGGATGGGAGCAGGACGTTGGGTCTACACGTCATTGGGTCTACAGATTAGGTCTATAATACTATCTTTGTTTGTTAATAATGTTTTGACATAGCCTTTTGTGACATGACAACGTCGATACACCCGGCGGTCACTCATTCTCTCTCTGTTACTCTTTTCTACCGACAAACTGCTTTTTCTTCGACTACCTGCTCAAGCCATCAACCCTTAACACATTTTCTATATTCAAACTACATTTGTGAATTGCTGTTCGTTCATACATTAAATAAAATGATATTACGAACCTTTTTAATATATATTTTTGTTACTGAAGCCAATATAAGACCGCAGAAATTGACTACCAAACAGTTTTATTTTTCAAATAAATGTCGTAAAACTTCAAGATATTAGTGGCTACAAATATTGAACTTAAATATTGAATAAATATCTACAGAATGGTACAGAATGGTCGACACTTTAACCACAATGAAAGATAATTGCAATAACGAGGAACTCAGTTGGTATACTATGTTACGAGAAAGCGAGCGTTAGGAATGCGTTGTCTGGTAACCACATGTCAGAGTAGTGCACTACCGGCTCCCCGCCTAAGCCGTTGCTCACCTTCTCGCAAGTAAACATCATTAGATGATCGTAAATTTTTGTATAACTCTTTTTGGTAAGTCACCGACGTTTGAGTAATTTATGGCAGTGGTGTAATAAAACTACCATATTTACTACTCGTCTACCTGCTACATGAAGAAGATAGAAATCACCGTGGTGACCTTGCTGAAATATAAAAAAGGGACTTTTCCAAACAGTGTCAAAACATACCAATAACTAAAATAGGTGTTACCGACCGTTTTTTCAACCATTCGGTCGTAGACCATTCTGCATACCTCCCTAATATTCACTTTACTGCATTAACTAACTAACACGCGCGTGATGAACGCGTGACACACTGATTCAGGTGGCTGGAGGGTCCCCTTACGTCATCACCCCTTCCACTACTTCATCGCATTGAAATACAATACACCTTGGTATAGTCTTTACATCCGCATTGAAATTTGACGAAAGATATAGAGTTAGCAAACATAACTAAAACAGGCAATCTTTTCAGTTTGTTTATATGATATACTAAGATAAGAAATTACATTAATAGAATCATTTATAGTCTGTTTGATCCTATAAAAGTACTTAAAACATTCAGCATAATAATGTCAACATTACATTTTCCAAATTGTTTACGTACTGCTGTTATTTTCATTTCTGCTTTCAACTCCAAAACACATTCTGTTCTTCACAATTTTTACAAGCGGTGATATTTCTTCGTATAGCGTAGGGAATGTAAAACTTTTAAAATCCTAAAGCTGCTGGCTTTCCTTTTTCATTTCTTGAGTTGTCTTTAATATTTTATGAGCATTTTAGTAGTAAAATGTACAGTAGGGTTATAATTCTGTAAAGAAAAGCTAATTTTTGAACGATAGTAGTGCTCCTTGATTTTTTTCTCAGGTATACCACCTGTACCGTCTTAAAACGCTTAGTAAATGTATTATAGCTTGTGTACTGCCTCGTGGTACTTATACAACACTGATATACAAAAAACGCACTACGTACTCACACAGGTTTTGTTGTACAGTCTATTTACTATGATTCAGTACTGAATACGTTACATACATTAGTCAAAACGGCTTATCTCTAAGTAGAAGTCTAGTTTTTATTATTGTTTCTTTTTTAATCCCTAATGTATGTAATACGAGGCGTGTTCAGAAAGTAAGTACCGTTTTTAAAAACAACAAGTAAAACAATTTTTTTTCAACACAATTTTATTTCTACATGAAAGCCCAAACCTTAAACTATTTTCGACATAGATTGATATCGGTGACATATGTTCACCGATGTTCAAACAGTTGTCGTAGCGGGTGATTAATTTGTCTATACCCTCTTCACGCGGTCTTGGGTTCGAATCCCACTCGGGCATGCCATTTTTTCATACGTTACAAAAATTCATTTCATCCTTCACCGTCTGCATTAGCAGCAATTTGCAAAACAGTCGGACGTTAAACCAAAAAAAAAAAAAAAAAAAAAAAATATATACCCTCTTCGAAGAAGGTTCCCGCCAACGAATGTAGCCACGACTCCACGGCAGTTTTCACTTCATCGTCGGTTTCAAAGCGTTGGTCGCCTAGCTCGCGCTTCATTTGCAGGAATAAGTGGTAGTCAGACGGTGCCAAGTCCGGGCTGTAGGGCGGGTGATCAAACTGCTCCCAACGAAATTGTCGAACCAATGTTTGAGTGTCACCAGCGATATGGGGCCGAGCATTGTCATGGAGCAACACAATTACGTTACTGAGCATTCCTCTCCGTTTGTTTTGAATTGCCCGCCTTAGTTTTCTTAAGGTTTCGCAATACCTTGCCGCATTAATGGTTTCACCTCTTGGGAGAAAATCAATCAGCAAAACACCTTTCTGATCCCAAAAGACAGTGCAAATGAGTTTTTGTGCAGACATTGTCGTCTTGAATTTTTGTTTCTTCAGGGATTGCGTGTGTCGCCACTCCATTGACTGCTGTTTAGATTCCGGTGTGACATGACGGACCCAATTTTCATCACCTGTCACAATTTTGTTTCAAAAATTCTCACCATCATCAGTGTACCGTGTGAGAAAAGTCAAATCACTTCCGAGTCTCTTGGTTTTGTGCACGTCAGTGGCGGGAATCTTCTACGAAGAGGGTATAGACAAATTGATCACCCGCTACGACAAGTGTTTGAACATTGGTGGAAACTATGTCGAAAAATAGTTTAAGGTTTGCGCTTTCATGTAAAAATAAAATTGTGTTGAAAATAAATTGTTTTACTTGTTTTTTTTTTAAACGATACTTACTTTCTGAACACGCCTCGTATATACAATCTGTTCAATTTAAGAACATTAAGCAATTCTATGACCCAATGAAATGAGGATGATGTGTATGCCGTATAAATGAGTGTAGTCTTGTACAAACTCAGACCGACTATTCTTAAGAGAGTATGGTTAATTAAACCCCAACCATGAAAGTACACCGATGACTACCGTCTATTATTCAAATCCATTTATAAAAGTAACTACATTTACTAGGATTTGAACCTCGGAATCTTTGTCTCCGAAAATCAGCTGTTAAACAGCTGACTCAAGACCACGACTTTACCACTAGACCAACCCGGTGGGACAGGTTTCTAATAAAAATCTATTCATTTGAAAACTGTTCTTAGATATCACTCTTTTTATACAAATAGACCAAAGTCAGTAACCAAGCTTTATCAAATGAAGTTAAATTAAAATTTGTATTGGCTGTTTATAAAATTGGATTTATATTTTATATTTCTGTATCGGAATCTTCCTTTTCCTCCACATTCTCCTCATTCTCGTTTTTCTTCTACTTCTACTTAGTTTTTCTTCAGTTTATACTCCCAGCAAGGAGTTAGTAATAATCTGTTGTAGTCTCAAGATATTCATGCATCCTAAAGTCTGACACTTTTAAGTAATTCTTCGGAGCCGCCTGCTCGCCAAATGCCTCATGGAGAAAAATTTCTTTGATCTTCTACCTTCAATGATATAGTCAACACAAGGAATATTCAGACCTGCTAGCTTTTATCTTGGTGCTTCTTAATGTTGAAGTTAAAAGTCTAATTCGAAAAACCACTCATTAATTGGTTCAGAAAACATAAGGTTCAAATTTCAATCCAATCAGTCCAATAGTTTTATTTCAAAACTTATGACACAATCGCTCTCCTTTTTTCTATATCGTTCTTCCGCGTCCTCTATATTCCCTCTTTCCAATCCTCCCTTTCCGCCGTTCATTCTTTCTTATTCTTTCTCTTGTTTTTTCTCATTCCCTTTTTTATATCTCACTCTTCTGTATCTTGGTCTCTCTCTCTCTCTTTCCGTCTCCCGTCTCACTCCTTTCATATTTTTTCGCTCTTCATCTTTCTCCCTTGTCACTCTTACTTTCTTTACCCTGTTTTCCTCACTCTTGTCCTACCCCCTCTTATCCTTTCGCTGTGTTTCTCTTTTACTTCTCTATTCCTTCCCCACTATTTGTCTTATACTCTACCGTTCAGATCACTCCCCCAATGTTATCTCTTTCGCTCTCTCTTCGTTATCTTTGCTTCTTTCTCTCTCTCTCGATCTCTCTCTCACTCTCTCTCTCACACACTCACACACAACACACGCATACATACTTACCTTCACTCTTTTTCTTCTTTTTTACTTTTTTCCACCTCTCCCTCATTTCCGCTCTCTTTTGAGCTCTCTTTCTATCCCTCTTCTTCTTTCTCCATATCCCATTCTCTCCCTACTTTTTCCTTTTTCTTTCTTCTTCTTTCATTCTTTCTCACTCCTTTCTATGTCGTACTTCTCCATATTACCCCTTTTCCCTCTCGCTTTTTCTTCCTCCATCTTCTCCTCCTCCTTTTTCTCTCTTTCTTTTCCTTCTTCATTGATAATCATACCAAAAGATCATTTGAAATTTGATGTCGAAGAGGAATTTGATGGTACACAATCGCACTATTTTCAGTTTGTATAAAAGTGAGCGGGAGGATATAAAAATAAATAATATAATCGGAAAAATTGGGCAAGGCAAAGAAAATTGAAAATCTATGAAATTTTAATGCCTCTACATATACAGAGGCTAATTCATTTAAAATCATAAATAGGTGATATTCGACCGAGGGCAATAATTTACTTATTTACGGATAAATAAACCATGTTATTTACGGGCACATTACATCCAGGGTGACTAGTACTGATATTTGTGCTGGGAATGATTAAACATTTCTGCTGATTGGTAATGAGATATACCGATAGATAGCGTTGATTGGTGCCAGTTCATCCACTCCGTGGATCCTATCTATCTATGTACACCAATTAACCTACTATTACCTACCTATGGGATTGACAAGATATTTATTGACGTGTGTGACTTCAATTTAACCTGTTCCCATATACGCGGGTAATAACGGTAATTTTGAATTCTTCATTATTATGATATTTTCTCTTCGACAGATTCCTTTTATCATTTTTGTTTCCAACATGTTTTGTTATTCCGCAGGATCTTATTAACCCACATAACTCATACAAATCTCAAATATTTTTCCCATGTCTTTTTTGCTGCATGCTCTTTTAATATATTTACTTAAGGTTACATAAATTATTACCTCATTAGCAACCAAGTTACATGAATAAACACAGTAGGTACTAATATAAAAAAGAAACCTAAATAAAACATAGTAATGTGTAATGTGAGATCATCGACAAAACAAGGAATGAGAAAAAAGATTCAACGAAATGTAGACGTCATAATATGTAAATACAGGTGTAAAAGACACTATACAGGGTTCATCGTAAGAAAGATATATCGAGTAAACAAACAGCGGTTACCGAATCAGCTGCTAAAGCGATGGCTCAGAAAAAATGCAACACTTTTAATGAAAACATTACAATGATAACTGGTACACGATTTTACCATATACAGGATTAAACGATAAATAGAAAATGAAAAAAAACAGAAAGTGCTATAACACTAAACTCCTAATTGAAAAACAATACTCGTATAATGCTCGTAAGAACGATGCGAGACAATGCGGTGTCAAAAGCAAACTGGTAGCATATAACGATTACTGTTCATTTATTTATGAAAAAATGGTATATAGTATAGACCTACCGTTTAAATCTATTGACCGATACTTAAAACATCAGTCATGATAGGCCTATTATGTAGGCCTAAAAGTTTCATATATAAAAATACTTTTAAAAGTATTTTGTATGTAAATACTTTTGAAAGTATTTTGTTGTTACTTTTTAATCAGCGTGTACACATTTATAAATAGTAAGCATAGTGAGTGACGTCATTATTGGTTTACGTGACATATCTTTCTTACGATGAACCGAGTTTTGTCAGAATAAAATTATCTCCTCTGAGAGTAATGAATTTTATTATACAGCCAGACCCTGAAGGTGTCAGTTACAGGGTAGAAAGTAGATTTTTTTAGAGAGCCTAGCATGCTGATAATCATATATTTCCACTCAGTGAGGAAGGCATCTCCACTAGGTAAAACCAACTCACTCCTCGTGTTACTTAGTAAAGCCTCTAGGTTCCAAAATTTTTCTAAAAGTTTTATTGGAAAAAAATAATTTGCTTATTGGTCATCAACAAAGTTTTGGGCATCAAACATAGAAGATTGTGTTGTTTTACTCATATTTCATCCTTTTTCTCAAAAATTGCTAATAATTCAGCTTCCAGACTGGTTTTATTCAATTTTTTAGGTAATTTTCAATGAAAATACACTACATATTATGTTGCAAAAAATAGTCCTGAAAACAATCAGTATCACTGTATTTCACCAGGGAAACTGAAATCGGGGCATAATTGTTCGCTAGCTGTAACTCGCTAATGAAGCGTTTGCGGATATACGTTTACAATAAACTTTTTTCTTATTATTAACTCTACAATCATGTTCAAAATTATTTTAACATAATTTAGAATCACTCTGTACATACTAATACATAATCCAAAAAAATCTAACATTTTTATAGAAAAAAATCATATTTTCACATGCCCCCCCAGAAATTCTTCGACGTCCTCTTTTTCTTCAGATTTTTTACATAATTTTAATAAGACCTCATTACTTGTTTTAGCCAATTGACTCTCACTACTCCTTGACTAAGTGTTTTCAGTAACACGATTGCTGTTTCATGGAATCAACCGCGCAATTTGAGAGCATACTCTCTGTGTTTGGAAATAGATAGTTAGCGTATTGCTTTAGTTTAATCACAGTATTAATCTAGTTAATTCGAAATCAATAATGTCAACAATATTACAGCGTTACATTTGTAACTTATCCTCAAAACTAACAAATTGCGACCGAGCCGTGTATAGGTTTATTGCCACCCTACAGGTGTTGCATGCATTATGAATGTTGTAATATTCTAATAAAATAATAATTAATAAAATATTGTAATAAAATAATAAATAATTAAATATTGTAATAAAATAATAAATAATAAAATATTGTATAATAATAAAATAATTGTATAATAATAAATAATTAAGTATCGTATAATTGTAATAAAATATTAATAAATAAATATTGTATTATTGTTTTAAAATAATAAATAATTAAATATTGTAATATTGCATTTTTTGAACCTATATTTTTATAAACATTTTTACAATATACTTTTACCTAAATCATCAGCTCTCAAGAGATCGTCATTGAGTTTTGATCACCCTTTTCAAAATACATAATTTTTATTGATTTGAGCTATGAAAAACTAAATTAAATGAATAAAATTTACACTATTTTACGTTAAAATTCTACTTTTCTACTGTTCATGTTAAATTTTATTTCGATCAACGCCTGACCTGGAAACACCACATTAAGACAAAATGGCTTCAACTTAACTTACATTTGAAACAACTATACAGGTTTGTTCTCTCTAAACCACCCGAACTTCTCAAACAGTAATTATTACCATAAAATTTTCTCTTAAAACCTATCTGGGTGTACGGTATTCAAATTTTTGTTGAGTACTATAAAAACTATTCAAGCACACCAGTCTAAATTTCTCCGTATAATTACCGGTTCACCTTGCTATGTCTCAAATTACACACCGATTTCAAAACACCATTTATTTGCGACACCCCAAAAATAATTATTTTAAATTCTGTTCAAAATTATGCTATTATAAAAATCCGCTTATCAGTGACATGAGAAATCCACCAGGCTTCATAAGCAGATTGAAAAGAAGATGGAGCAGAGATCCTATGTAATTATCTCTAAGTTTATTATACAGCCAGACCCTAGCCACAAAAACTAAATTCGATGTATTTTTTGTTTTTATGCTTTATCACTGTTGGTTATAAGTTATCTTAGACAACATGAACTTTTGTTTCTTACTTTAGTACGTTTCGTTCATTATGATTACAAATTTAACATTGCTGAATGTTATATTTTTTATTCGCACCTGTTCCTGTTAATTTTTAATGTAATGTCAATGCTCTCACATCTTTTGGTTTTTTTCTACAGTACAGTTAAAGATTCAAAATAAAATATATTAAAAAACATTTCATGTTTATATTTCGTTGTAAAAGTATCCACACTTACAATATGGCTATTGAAAAGAACTAATTTTATAGTTCATTATTATAAACTGTATAAAAATTGTAAACGAACCAAATAACAACAATCTGTTAACACAAACAGCAATCAACACATTACAATACATCATTTACATTTACATTATTTGAATCAATACATTATCTACTATTTATTATCATTCATTAACTATTTTTTTTAAATACTGAATGGGACGGTGAAATTATTACGTGTTGTCGGTTTGATGTTATACCGCCCATTAAAAAAATTTACAAAGTATTTTCTTCTTATTTAGTTGCCTAGTAACTAAATAAATAATTATTTTAAATATTTTTTTGTTAATGTGAATTAAATAATTTTTAAAGTATTTATTTTAGTCAGCTGGAGATGTTTATTTTCTTTCAACAGACTCAAAGGTAAACAACTCCAGATGTGCATTAAATTTGTCTCATTACACTATTATCCAATATCTCGAACAGCCACAGTTCAGTTTTATTCTTTTCTTCTTCTTCTCCAAGTCACAGACTAGACTTTCCGATCTGTTCCGACTTCTTTCCCCATCTTTCTCGCGGCCTACCTACATCTCTTCATCTAGCAGATATGTAGCTTAATGCCCTTTGTAATGAACTTATAGAAATGAAATGAAATGCAAATTTGAAACTGAAAAACAAGATCTTTAATGAAAAACGAAAAGTGAATTTAAAAAAAATTGAAAAGTTAACAAAGAAAATGTATTACAAAAATTATTAAGGGTAGTGTGGATCCCTATCCTAAGCAATGTTAATGTTTGTACCTTTTTCTCAGCAACCACTACAGATAGAGCTACAACTTTTTTTTGTATATGAAAGGCCACTCTTTGGTACATAATTAGAATGTGTAGCATTTAATTCTGATTTTGATTTTCACAATTTTTTTAAAATACACCATTTTTTTCATCAAAAAACCACTGAAAAAATTGTTTTCTCCTACAATTTTCAAAATTTAAAAAAACGGCTCACTCAATCAATAGAACTGGACAATTAACATACTCCATAAAAAATTTAGCCTTGTAACTTTTGTGGAAGCTTAGAAAAAGGTACATAAAGTTCTAAAAATGATGTTTTCAGATATTCGTGTTTAAAGTTTGAGAAACAAAAACAAGAGTGTAATCAAAGATAGACCACAACAAAAATAGTGCAGGTTATAAACTTTTAGATTATACTGCCAACCTATAAATAAATAAAAGAGAGACGACAGTGTGAAAAAATAGTATAATAAATCACAGTAAAATATTAATCGAAAGGGAAAATTATTTTATAAAATTTCATGAAAGATGGCAAAATCAGCTTAAACATTCAATAAAATTACAAAAAAATTAATAAAACATTTTCTAGTTGGCAGAGCAACATGATTCTAACACCATTTTAAAGCGCACATTTCAAACTATATTTTTAATGAAAAAACGAAAAATCGATAAATTTTTTAATTTTTTAATTCCACACTTCCTTAAATTCTTGATCTTTTTAGTGATGACACGATCATATGAAACTACGTATTTTAATTTATTATTAATGATTATAAGTATGTATTGCAATGTCTATTACTGAAAATTAATATATGCTAGCTATGAGCTCTAATTGATTAGGTTTATAGTTACTAATTGAGATAATCCTCGGAGTCTTGCTTTTGCTTCTTGTCCATTTATTGACCAGGAATCAAATGGGGCGTCGAGTCATTGTTGCAATTGGTTTTATAGTCTTGAATAAATTTTATTTAAATTTTTTCTTCATATTAAAAAATAATCAAATTTATTTTGTTCGGTTTCATAATTAATTAGATTCTTGATACTTTAATATTTTCCTTTACTTCTTTTCTTATTATTTCCAATTATTTAAATAAAATTATACTATCTTTTGTTTTCTCGGTTTATTCTGAGATATTTGGTTTCTGAAATTAATTTTTTGAATGTTTTATTTTCTTCTTATAATTCATTTTGATATAATTAATTACTGTTTAGAATATTTAAATTTTAAATTAGTATTGTTCAATTTTGATTAATATTTATGATTATTTTTAAATTAATTCTTGAATTTACAACAATTGATTAATAGAATTAGATCTTTGATCAACGACGTACTGAAACATAGACTGTTATTCTACACCATATCGCCCATCTATCTTCCCTTGTGGTAAATGTTCCTCCCACTTTTCTTTGTATCGGTCAACTGTTTATAATAGAGGGGAGACATTTAAATGGGCCCGGATTTCCTCATTTTTAATGTGATTCATCAAACCGCACCCCTGAACTCTTCTCAAGAACCATGTTTCAGCCGCTTGGATCTATCGTTCATTCTTCATCCCAAGTATCCAGGACTCACTACCACCGTACAAAAATTACCGTACACAAGTAAGTAATATTTAAGTAAATTTAACTCGAGAATTAATACAGAAAATTTGTTAACTTTAGATAGCTAATGAATGACGGACTGTTTTTTGTATCGGACAAAATCTAAGTTTAAATCTGACAAAATCTGAGTTTAGTATTTCCATTAATATTGGATCTATATCTTAGTGTATTTCTTTGCGCAGGTTAGAATGAGAAAAAAATAATGGAAGGAGTTTTGAACCGATGTACTCTCACACAATAGCTCAGTAATGGAACCAACTGTTTGAAAACACCACACCACTTAACACCTGCACTTTGAAACCCTCCACCCTACCCTGATACCCAAAACAATTCACCGGGTAAAGTACAGCTACTCCACACTTTTTTTATATTTTCTTTTATTTCCTATCCTTTTCTTTACTTGTATGGGTTTTTCTAAGCAAGGCAGCTGTTACTGGGAGATCGTTTTTTCCGGTTAGGTTTTCATTGACTTGGTACATTGTATACCACAATACAGCTTTTAGTACATAATTCGTGAGGCATATTGCAATAATTTTCTTGATCGTTTTCAGACTGATTTTGATGCTATTTGAACAAAAGTAATGATACCGGCCACCAATGTTAAATGATTCAATATAAAAATGAGACATTTTAATACGGGTTTTACAAAACACTACCAACCCTAAGCTCGTTTCACTTTACGGTAAACTGAACTTAAATTGTATGTCTTTTCACACTAACATTGAAAGCAAAATCACGAATGTATAAATAATACTATTTAGAATTGGAAACAGAAATATTATTGACATCAGTATGAATCGCTCACAGTTACTTTATTAGACGGTAGGGATCATCAAAAATATGCGCAGTGAAAAGCCCCGCACTCTGACGTCACTAGTCACCAGCGACAGCCGGCGCACGATACGTACCGTGTCGGTCTGTGATATTTACTGGTCTTAATACGGTCTGTAATACTTTATTAGTCTTTAATAATTGTGTGTTGTGCGATTGCCGGGTGCTCTAATCATGAGAGACATCAAAAGGAGTTGGGCATTATAACTTTTACCGTTTTTCAAAGGAGATTGAAACTAGATTGAAGTGGATAAATGTTTATAAGCGGGCCAGTTCTTTTTATTATTTTATTTCCTGCTGATAGTGGTTACGACTGTTTAGTACATTTCGACAAATCGGATTACGTATGCGATTTAAAGCCTGAGTTGCTACATCTTCCATTAAAACGTGTCTAAAGACGAATTCACTCTCACATTTAAATTTGCCGATTTGTAGTACCGTTCTACGTCCGGTAAACCCAACTTGTGAACTTAAAAATCAAGCAGAAAAACGATACGCTTGTAAAGATGTTTATGATATTTGAAACTCATCATCCAATTACAACACAGGCTGTTCACAAAATGAAGGGATAGCCGTAGAGAAAAGTAGGCCTCGTTTTAATGAAGAACCGCCAAATTTTAATGTTGCGCAGTAAGAGGAAACTGATCTATTAAAACGTGAAAACGTCGAATTTAGAAAAGAAAACAAATTACCTAGAGAAAAACTTCAGGCCGCAAACGAAGAATTTTAAAATTGAAACCGATTTCCCGTTTAAACATACCTAAACCGCTATTTTTGTAAAAACAATGCAAAAATTCACTACGCACCGGCCGAGTTGTTAGGAACCAGACTACAGTACGTCATCTTATATCTCACAGCAGCTGCGCGTGATCGCTACCGTCTAGTATAGTAACCGTGAAATCATGGCCAGTGGGACAGGATATGACATGAGAATAACTGATAGGGCCATCAAACTGTTTAGTTTTTGAAAGGTTCCCTACTGCCAATGAAGATACCTACTATGAAGAAACCAGATTTGCCGTTAGTTTTGGGATATCTGTCTTGGAAAGAATTAGAAAAAAAAATTAAAAAGTAATGGTGTATAAGATTACGCTGTAGTGTAGAACAACGTAGTCTGCTCGTTACCGTACCTGATAAACTGCATATTACAATACATTGTGTACAATAGATGTTATAAAATAGCGTAGGTAGATAAAGGAATAGGTAACACTACCCGAGAAAAATAGTAAAATAAAAAATGACTTTATTTTAGCAATCATATACTTTTTCCAAAATTTAAAAATTACATAATGCTATACAACCAAAGTGTTCACATATCTCTAAGCTTTCCAAAAGTGACTATTTTGAAATCGGTTTGGTAGTTTCACGAGATTACCTTGTACAACGAAAGAAATTAATAAAACTTTATTTTTTTATAATATTAATAGTACATAACAAACTTCGGTCAGTTCTAAAATTTTTGTATCTAGCCGAGTACCATAAAATGAAAATCTTTAATTTTCGAAAAAATTAATTTTTTTAAAAATAATGCGTAACGGATTGATTGGACTTTCCATTATCTTTCAGCAATTTTTTTCAACTTTCACTTTTTGTCAGACGTCAATGTATTCAACCTCTTCTTTTTAACTGACGTTAATAAATTTCCCAATCTCTATTTTGGTTTTAACTTTTTGGTTTCACTTTTATGTCTGACGTCAGTAACATTTTACTATTTAATTTTTTTGACACAATCTTAATTTTCCAATTTGTGTTTTTCATGAATATCTGATGCTATGTGTCGCTAACAGAAACGAATTTTTTCCTTAACAGAATTTAAATTTAACATTCATTAATTTTATTTTAATAGACTATTTATATATAAATTTATTTTATAAAAAAATCTGGTGAGAACACTTACGTGACTTTGTCTTGCCAATTCTTATACCTAATGAAATAATATTAACCTACATTTAATCATGTGTAAAAAATGAAAAATAAAAAATTTAACCAAATTTTAATCATCAGTGGATGGCACTAAATAAAAATCAATCTCCATTTGATTTGGAAATTTGAAAAGTCACCATTTGACATAAACTAAGCTATGCAGTTCCCATAACAGGCAGGTGGACTGTTATTTTTTTAATTAGTATATTTTTATTATATTTTATATTTATTATCTTTTATTATTATTTTTATAATTATTATATTAATTAATTGCCTTAAATACATATTAAACAGTCAGACTTAAAAAAAAAAAAATTATATATAAAACAGTACTACGAGAGCAAGTACTGACATCTTTGCTGGCAAGTCATTGGCTAGCTATGAAGTGGATAGGCGGCAATGCGTACGTTCAGAGCTCAGCAGCTTTGAAAAATAGTTTAGTGTTCAAATCCGTATAAGAGTAATTACCTTTACTAGGATTTTGTGTATTTTTTATTTAACGTCGCATTAACTGCAAGGTCATTAGCGACGACGTTGGGGTGTAACTGTGCGGAATGAGAATGAAATAATTTGTTGTAACGTATGAAAATAAACCGTGCCTGAGTGAGATTCAAACCCAGGACCACGTTACGAGAGGCGAGCACGTTACCAACTACGCCAATGCGGCCGGCTTTACTAGGATTTAAACCAGGAACCTTCGTCTCCGAAAATCAGCTGTTAAACAACTGACTTCCGGCTACGACTTTACATATAGACCAACCCATTGGGTCAATATCAAAAATGACTTTTTTTTTAGCTTTTTTTTTTATTTATTTATGTAACGTCGCATCAACTACAACGGTCATTAGCGACGACATTGGGGTGTAACTACTGTACAATGGAGGATGAAATGATTTTTTGTAACGTATGAAAATATGCCGTGCCTGAGTGGGATTTGAACCCAGGACCGCATGATGAGAAGCGAGCACGTTACCAACTGCGCCAATCCGGCCGGCGCATTGGCGCATTTTTTTTAGCTTTTACTTTTAGCTTTTATTTGTTATCAGGAACTGTACTCTATTAACAACTGCTATCGATGTCCAGTGGTGAAGTTCGTAAATGATATTTATAAACAAATAAATAAGTTTAACAACTTTCTTTCATTTTAAAATATATGTATATTTTAAAATTTCGATTAAAACCTTTTAAAAACAATTAAAACTTTTAAAATCTTAACTTGAAAACTTCCTTATTAAAATAATTGTATATTAATTATTTAGTCTTTTTTTTTATAAAAAACTGTAAATGCTTCTCTCCTTTTCAAAGATTTAAAATAGACTCAACTTTCAACAATCCTTTTTTAATATTTTGGAATTTTAAATTTTCTTTTTTCTTTTTTTTTTGTTTTATTTATCTTACTTACATCTGGAAGCTGGAAATCATCTGTATTTATGTTGAGATGTAAATATAACAAATGTAAATGTTGACATGTCTTGGTTATATCAGTTGTGTCAGTTGTGTGGAGGGTATGTTTTAACGTGTGTGTTTATTGTAATTGTGTGTAAGGAATTATGTTTATATACTTGTCTCATAATCTATTACAATCTTCCCCCCCCCTGGGAAACATACACAAGCAAAAGGAATAAGGGGTGGGTGCTTAAATGTCGAAAACAAAAAAGATGAGTACGGAGCAGTTGTCGGCCTGAGACGGTAAGTTACGATCATTCGGGGCCCCTTTCAGAACACATTCACACATCAAGTAACATCGGATACACCTTTAATACCAACATCACAAGCTCGAGAGTCGCGACGTACCTCACTTAATAATATTACTAATCTTGGTAATTTATGATACCTTTTTAAGATTAGAGATATGTTCTTTGGATATTTCTCCCCCGACAGTCTTACGGAGTAAGGCTGTAACAGGTGTAGAGAATCCAATTATATAAAATGGTTCCGACCACCGGTATGCCATTTTTGCACAAAGATTTTTCTTTTTCGAACTTACGGGATGAGTTTTAAGTAAAACTTTATCTCCCACCGAAAATGGATTTGGATGGCGTGTAGCATTGTATCTACGTGCCATATCATGATGAGACTTAATTAGTTGCCGTCTAATTGTACTCATCATGTTGCTCGATCGTACGGGATTCCGATGAAGGATATCCTGAATATTCCACGCTCTATCCAAGGGCGTTTGGGCTTGAAAATTATGTAATATGTCAAAAGGACATGCACCGTGGGCGGTATGTTGTGCCATATTAAAGGCTAATTGAAACCAAAAGAGGGATTTATCCCATGTCGTTTGGGCAGTTGCGTGGTACGCGATAAGAATAGACCTAAGATTTCTATTCAGTCTTTCAGCATGAGATGGGCGTGGGTGGTAAGGAGATAGAGTGGTTCTTTTAATTCCTAAGGTAAAACAAAAGTTTTTAAACATTGTGGAGTTAAATGTTTTGGCATTATCCGTGACAATTAACCTCGGAATGGAGTAGTTCTGAAAGATACGTTTTAATCCATCTATAATAGAGGATGTATTAGTATTTTTTAATGGAGCTAACCAAGTAAATTTTGAAAAACTATCCACCACCACCAGAATATATTTATAACCTTGGTTAGTTTTTGGAAGACTACCAACGGTGTCAATAAATAACGTATCAAATGGTATTGTTGGAACTCTTGAACTAAGATTCCCCCATTTATAATTCATGCCAGGTTTGCTGCGTTGACAGATCATGCAAGCATTCACCTTTAAAGGAATTTCCTTATATATGTCAGGCCAATAAAAATGCTTTGTTATTTTATGTATAGTTTTGTCAATACCTAAATGTCCTCCTATTTCCGAATGATGAAAATATTTAAAGACTAAATCTTTTAAAGAATTGGGGAGAACAATTTTGGTCGGATTATGATTTTTATCTTGTAGACAGAGGATCCCTTTTGATAAACAAAATTTATTGTTCATTTGTTGTTTTTGTTTAAGGATAAAGGTATCCTGTTTTTGATGTTGTTTTATATCTGTAAAGGAAAGGGGAAACTGTGATAATAAAGCATTGATATACGATATCTCTTTTGCTGTATCTTCATTATTTAATTCATACATTCTCGATAATGCATCAGCCACATTATTATTTGAACCACGAATGTGATTAATTTTAAATTTAAAGACGGATAAGCGTAATAACCATCTAGCCAACCGACCTAATTGTTTTGGTCGTGAAAGAAGCCAGGCTAAAGCTTGGTTATCCGTTTCTAAAAGAAATTCACGGTGCGTTAGATAAGTTCTAAAGTGATCTGTCGCGAAAACAACTGCCAGACATTCACGTTCATATGCAGAAAATTTTCTTTCTGCTTCTGTCAATGTTTTAGAGGCGTATGCTATAGCTCTTCTGAACCCTTCATGTTCTTGGAGTAACACCGCTCCTATACCTGTATCTGACGCATCTGTTTGTAAAATGAATTCTTTAGAAAAGTCTGGTATGGAGAGAACTGGAGGATTAGCAATTGCTTGTTTAAGATCTTCGAACGCTTTTCTTTGTGAGTCTCCCCAAACAAACTGAGTATTTTTACGTCTTAATCTATTCAGGGGTTCGATCCTGTCAGCATAATTTTTAATAAATTTGGAAAAATAATTAATCATACCACAATACCGATGTACTTGTTTTACTGATGTAGGTTCCGGATATTCTAAAATTTTTTGTGTCCTCGTTGAATCTATAGAGACACCCTTGTATGACAACGTGTGTCCAAGAAATGGTATTTCATTTACAGCAAATGTCACCTTATCAGGATTAATGGTGATACCAGCTTTTCTCAAGATCGACAACACTATTTTGATATGTTTTAAGTGTTCTGTAAAACTTTTGGAATATATTAAAATATCATCCATATAATTAAACACAAATTTATATTTAATATTTTTAAATATTTTATTCATAAGGCGAGTTAGAACTTGTGCGCCGGTCGACAAACCAAAAGGTAATCTTTCATATTCATACAATCCATCTGTAGTACAGAATGCAGTAATTTGACGAGATCTCTCTGTCAATGGGATTTGATGATACGCTTGTGCCAAATCTAATGTACTGAACCATCGTGCTTTGGAAAACCATTGGAAAGCGTGATTTATATTTGGTAAGGGTTGTGCTTCCGAGTTAATTATTAAGTTGACCGAACGATAATCTACAACCAAACGACTTGAACCATTTGGTTTCGGGATCAAAAAGGCCGGAGATGAATAAGGAGAAACACTCTCTCTAATTACCTTCTCTTTTAATAGTTTATCGATTTGTTTTTTCATTTGGAATGTTTTTATTGGATTTAAAGGATAGGGCCTAGATTTTATAATTTCATTATTTTTAAGTTTGATATCATAGGTTAATTCATGAGTACAACCTAATTTAGCCGTAAGTACATCCGGAAATTCTTTACACAAATTATTTATTTTATTTTTAATGTATTCAGATTGCTCTATATTATTAATTTGATCTGGAAATATATTTATTAAATAAAATTTTTGATTCTTTAACCATTCAAAGGTTATTTCTGATTTTATAGCATTAAAAATAGCACGTGTTTTATGTAAAAAGTGCATACCAAGTATTATTTCATGGTGTATCTTTTTTAACACTTTGAAATTTATTTTCCATGATAGATTGTGTAGGTTAATTCGAACCCACACTTGTTTAGTAATTTCCAAAGGGAATTTGTCAGCTGTGAGGCAGATTGCGTTAAGTTTTTCCTCTTTTATGATTGCATTGCTATTTTTCAAAAGTACATACATTTTTTGGTTAATAATATTATGTGTAGAACCTGAATCAATAAGCGCGTTAAATATATTATTTTTAATTTTTATTTTTAAACCTTTCAATGTATTTTTATAAGTCAACCTTTGTTTTCCTATCTTTAAAGATTTACCCATCTCATGTTTACAAACACGAACCATATGAGTATGCTGCGCGTGTTTGTATCCGTTTAGTTTTTTGACATGTTTTTATTGTTTTTCTGTTGCCAAAGTCTACAATTTCGTTTAATGTGACCTGGTTTATTACAATAAAAACATTTTAATATTGTTTTTGATATTTGTGACCCAATGTTATCGGATGTCGTATTTTGTGATATGATTTGTTTACCTTGAAGAGGCATTGTGTTATTTATAGAGTTTAGTGCGCTTGTATCGTTCATTTTTGATGAACCTATCTCATGAAGAGTTCTAGCATAAACCCTCTCATATACATAAGCATCCAATTTATTAAAATCATGTAAGTTATTGGGTCTACCAATTATGCCTAAATGTGTAGCATATATTTCATTTAAACCAGTTAATATTATATTAATCAACTCCCCTTCGGTGAGGTTAAGTCGTAATACATCATGATTTTCTAAGATTTCCCTTATGTATTCTGTCAAGGTTTCCATTTGTGACTGATTTCTGTATAATAATTTTAATTTTAATATCTCTTTCATTTTTGGTGTGATCAGTTTATTCACCAAATCTCGATGAAACTGATCAAAATTGTGGTTATTTCTAATGGAATTTTCAAAAATTTGTTCCGTAAAACCGGTCATAAATGGAGTTAATAACACCAAGGGTAGATCTACTGCATAACGTTTCTGAATTTGTTTAATAATTTTGATATTTCTAACCAACGTATCAATATCACGTCCATCTGTGATAGTTCATTGTTTTAACTCGTTTTCAATTGGGTTTGCGATTTTTGTCCAATTAAAATTTAATTCACGTTGGACACACACAGGGTTATTGTGACCTATCGCATTTGGTATTAATATATCATGAACATCATTCCTAAAAACGGGACTTTGTATTACTCGATGATGTATCAAGCTAATTTGATCATCATTAACAATTTCTTGCCTTTGGTTAGGTACTGGGTTGTTATTTAAACATACCTCTTCGAAATTTAAATTTTGGTCAAGATTAGGTCTAATTTCGATATTGTGTAACTCATTAGCCTTCCAATTATCAAATTCCTGTTTTAAATTTTGAAAATCTACAACCTTATCTGGTTTATTCGCTAATATAAACAGTAAGAGTTTATTAAGACGGTCGTCAAAAACTTCAGCATTATATTTCTCTAGATCGTTTAAATTTTCTGTATTTTGTAACCGCACAAAATAATTTTGACACTCAGTTAATTGTTTATTGAGGTCAAATCTACGTATTGTATTAATGTCAGTTTGTCGTCCGTTATCTATCAATTTTTGTAATCGTTGTTTTCTCTGTCCTATATGTCCGGTTGTTACGCTTTTTCGTAGTCTCAGTTGAAAGTTAAGGTTGTTGTCATCCAGTCTATTAGGGTCAATAAGTGGTGTTACTTGTTGTTCCATAATTTATATTCTGTAACTGTGTGTTTGACGAATGTGTGTAAGACGACTTACCAGATAACTGATGTATACCTTTTTCCAGATGTAAGGACGTTGTCTTTTTGGCTGAAATTGGAGTTGATTTGAAGTTGGAGGATTGTTGAAAGATTAGTGAAAGATAGGCGTTTACGATGATAATATTGTGTTCGGAAGTTTTATGTTGAAGTCTGTTTCTGCTGGCGTTCTATGATGTCTTTGATTTCTGTTGTTGATTTCCTTTTAAATTTCTGATAATTTTTGTTAGATTTCTTCTTTCAGTTTTCCGTTTTTCCTTTCTCCTGTTGAAATTTCCCTTATATTTTTAGCTTTCCCGGTCGATGCACCATTTGCTATCGATGTCCAGTGGTGAAGTTCGTAAATGATATTTATAAACAAATAAATAAGTTTAACAACTTTCTTTCATTTTAAAATATATGTATATTTTAAAATTTCGATTAAAACCTTTTAAAAACAATTAAAACTTTTAAAATCTTAACTTGAAAACTTCCTTATTAAAATAATTGTATATTAATTATTTAGTCTTTTTTTTTTATAAAAAACTGTAAATGCTTCTCTCCTTTTCAAAGATTTAAAATAGACTCAACTTTCAACAATCCTTTTTTAATATTTTGGAATTTTAAATTTTCTTTTTTCTTTTTTTTTTGTTTTATTTATCTTACTTACATCTGGAAGCTGGAAATCATCTGTATTTATGTTGAGATGTAAATATAACAAATGTAAATGTTGACATGTCTTGGTTATATCAGTTGTGTCAGTTGTGTGGAGGGTATGTTTTAACGTGTGTGTTTATTGTAATTGTGTGTAAGGAATTATGTTTATATACTTGTCTCATAATCTATTACACAACTACCCAATTTGATCGCTGCTTTTTTTGCTGTATTTTTTGACGTGGATTAGACATGAGACTGAACAGGGACCCCCAGTAGAGTTTGCTCATGGATGGCTGTCAACTGGTCACCATACAAAGTGGCTTGCCCAACCGGTGTTACTTAACAAATCATAGCGACTTTCTACCAGCTGACTGACTGGGCTGGCCCGAAGACCTAAAAATAAATAAATTGAAACAATACTTTCTTTTCTTATACCGTGCGTTCGGAAAGTCGCTGTGCACTGGAATTGTGACTATGGATTTATGAAAATATGTATAAAGAAATGACTAAGCATTTTGGAAAAAAATTTATTCAATACCTTAATTACATTGTTAAACCGTGATTACATTGTTTATAGAAGGTGTTCGAAATGACCTCCATTGGCATCAATACAGCATTGCACTCGTTTCATTTTGTTTGCAAACACCTTTCGCAACTGAAGAACAGTGATTCCTTGAATGTATGCCGTTATTGCGGCTTTAAGTTCGTCAATCGTGTGTGGTCTGTTCCGATACACAGTTTGTTTCGCCGCACCCCATAAAAAGAAATCGGGGGGAGTCAGATCAGGAGATCTTGCAGGCCACAAATTCTTTGAAATTATTCGTTCACCAAACACGTTGCGCAGGAAAGCCATTGAGATGTTAGATGTATGTGCTGTTGCCCCGTCTTGTTGGAACCAACCATTATTCATTTCCACTTGTGTTATTTGATGCGTAAAGTTCTCTAAAATATCAGAACAATAACGTAAAAATTTTTTTCCAAAATGCTTAGTCATTTCTTTATACATATTTTCATAAATCCATAGTCACAATTCCAGTGCACAGCGACTTTCCGAACGCACGGTACAACAATAATTTATAGAGCAAGAGAAAGTAAAAACAATATGGTGATTATCAGGAAACTAAACGTTTCTCAATGTAAACATAACAACGTAACATCTTAGTAAATATATTTTCTAATTCTTTGAGCAACTACTTACTAAATTGATTAAACACTTTCACACTTTTGGAGAGCCCTCTTTAGAGTTGTAATGATAACTATTATAGAAATGTATTAAGATGAATATGAAGAGACTGCGTATAATCCTATTTACTGTTACAATTTAAAAATCAAACGATTTGTTCGAGTGAGTGGGCTTATTTAACCAAACAAAGTACTGTTAGAATGTTACATATAGGATTCTATTAACTTTAAATGCCGTAGAGTACTTGGCAAATGTTTAAGTTAACCCATTACGTTCTTATCAGTTTTAACGGTTCCTTCCACATCCAGCTTACATTTTAGGGTAGGTCTATTAATGTTTGTTCTAAGGTCGTTACAATCTGTTAGAACATTTTAACTTTTGATTATCAGGTCACATATCCTTAGAGTGTTGCATTTTATGTAAACATCAACTTCAACGTTAAAACTTAATTATGTTTTGTGAGACATTATCATCCAATTAAATACATTTCATGGCAAACTAGTTTGAATTTCTCCCGATTCTACATTTGTATATAATAACATGTTACCATTGTTTATATTATTGTTCATTAAATTTATTTTAAAATACGTAAAATTTCTAAGCTAAATGAACAGAAATCACTTTCCTACATAAGGCAAAGCCTTTGCTCAGGAAAGGACAGTGGATAAATAATATTATAAAAATAAGTTCCTTATTATTTACAAATTGTCAATACCTTATGAATTAATTACAGGTTAATGATTACAATATTCTTGCTTATTCTGCAGTTCACATGTTTTAAAAAATATATTATAAATTACTAGTACATTAGTAATTACTTAACTATAAATTGACAAGGCAAACCTAAATCAACCGATCCATGGATGAACTAAACCAACTTCCAGAACAATCAAATATGTCTGTGTTTAATGACACCAATCGATTCAGTAAAAAAATATTTTATGTAAGTTAGATGCAAAAAAGTTTAAAAAATTTGGTACCATTTAATCCTTTGACCTCCTGACGTATTTCATTTCACTTCCGTGGTCAATCCAGCCTCAACTCTTCTAGTGCTATAATTATGCTCTATAAGAAAAATGTTTTTGTTTGTACTTATATGTGTGAAGAAGTATTATTTTCCTGTAAATATGATTTATAGTTTAGAACGTATAATGCATTATAATGATACAGTAGAATGCTGTCAAGATAAATTGAGCGCTGATTCGCGCATGCGCAATTAAAACATTCCCTGCATCTTCTGCAAAGTACTGTCAGTATAACACACAACAAATTAAAAATTTCGCATCCTACAGTCGCTGTACGTGTCTACAATTAGTCTTTGTTATGTCTTGTTTAAATATCTAGTTAATGTAGGAATAATTAAAAATAATCAATTAATGGATATGCATGATTGATTAAATAAATAAAGTTTGGAAACAATACATTAGCCATTACAAAAAAGATTTGTTTACAGGTATAACACGATAAGGTTATGTTGTGATCAAGTACAACAATACGCACATTAGGCCAATGAATGTAGGGACGCTTATAACGAGAAGCGACTGTACATCTGCACTTGTATCTTCACTCTCAGTCTTTAATTTATCTTGCCAGTATCCTGTAATAAGATTATTTTATTATACGATGGTCATTCATCGAACCTTTGATGAAGCCCCTATAATTCTAGACAATTACTAGGATTTCGAATGCGCAGTGAGCAACTTATCTTTCTTATTATAACTCCTGATTCTACCAACGCCAGCTGATCAATTTGGACTGAGCTGTTGGGACGTAAACTGTTACAATTATTATTGCTCCCGCCAAGTGCAAGTTGCGTGGTGTTATCCTCTTTGTTTAAGCTTAAGGGAAAAATGTAGCAAAAATTTAAGGAATTAGCCGTGTATGGTTAAAAATATAAGAGTGATAATATTGTGCATGATTTAATAGGAAGTTAAAAGTCGGGTAAACGACGTTCAAGGTGAAGGTGGCTAAGAACTCAAGTCTGTCACAACAGAATGCCTTGTTCAACGAGTTGAATGATTGGTACAAGAGTAAGGGAGGTTTACCAAAAATTAGTTGTATGAGGAATTTTGTGAAGTAATAAGATTTTTTTTTTGGTTTAACGTCCGACTATTCTGCAATTACTGTTAATGCAGACGGTGAAGGATAAAATGATTTTTTTGTAACGTATGAAAATATGCCGTGCCTGAATGGGATTCGAACCCAACATCACATGATGAAAGGCGAGTAGGTTACCAACTACGCCAATGTGGTCGGCATTGGCGAACCTCTCGCAGTGCGTGTGCTAGTGGTAAGATATACCTGAGGGACCGGTGAAAGCGGTAGTCAAGAAGGTGAACATTCAGTATCAATCCGATCACTCGAGAACGTCAATAAGGAGAAGGAATGGACGCTCAATATTGAGTATTTCTTGCTCCACACGCTCATTTCCCTTCCGGCCCTTTCGCTTCACCAGCGACTGCTTCTCTTGCAGGCAGCGGTAAAAGGTGCTCGCTGTGTCAGTGACTGCTCCTATTTGTTTAGGCAGCGGTACAGATGAACCCGCTTCACTTCACCGGCAACTGCTCCTATTCGTTTAGGCAGTGGTACAGACGACCCCGATTCGCTTCACCGGCGACTGCTTCTCTTGCAGGCAGCGGTAAAAGGTGCTCGCTGTGTCAGTGACTGCTCCTATTTGTTTAGGCAGCGGTACAGACGACTCTCTTTTTGCTTTCCAGTGACTGCTCCTCTTGAGGTAGCGGCGAAGGCTTTCCCAACCAATTTTTTTGCTTTTTGAACTACGTCGCCGGATGCCCTGCCGCAACGGCCGGTCTTATGATGGCTTTACCGATTGGACTACTACAGCCGGTGGCGACAATACAATAAAACCTATGACAACAATGTCTCGATGCCCTATCGATAGACAGATACGAGATCAACTAGAAGACTACAAGAATTCAAGAATAAAATCGTAACTATAAACTATTAAAGTATATTTTGAGCTCATTAAACATTAATAATGAATTTAAATATTTTCATATCAATAATTATATTGTAATAACTTTATACAATTAAAGTCATTAACGTAATTAGATCTATAGATATAGTGTCATCAATTTATAAAACAATTTATCAAGTTATAAAACGATATCAAGAAAAATCAATATTACAAATTTGTTTACTTAATTTAAGAATTTTCATTTTATTAAAGTTTTTTATTTTAATTTTTCAATTCTTTAGTTTCATTTCATTTTAGTTTATGTAACAAAACCCATGTTACAACGTCAGGGCTGACATTCCTCAACTAATATGAGGCTGAAGGTAAAAATTTATTGAAATAAATAATTTTTTATTTGAGATTTGATTTATATATCGTACGTCACACCAAGCAAAAACAGTGGATACACTCAAATTCATAAAGAAAACCAAAGATGTTCAAATAGACTAAGTCTTTACCAAAAAATTAAAGGTTATGGTTACGGTTTCTTGAGACCAAATAGGTGTGATTTATTTGTTAAGTTTATTGAACTGATAACTACTATAAAATGAGCTCTTTCTTGTGAGACTCTACGATGACTGAGGTGAGGCATTCAAAACAGTAGAAGAGGAATGCTGCCTTTTGGAGTAGTATTAATTCATGACAACACCACTCTCACAGTGCACCTGCAACGAAAGAGTTTCTGGAGTAGCTTACGGAGAGGAAGTACCCTTAATTTTGTTTAAAGCGTAGAGTTCTTGTTTGGAGGCAAAAAATAGTTTAAGAAAATCGAAACGGAACCTAAACCAAATTTTAGGTTGAAAAAGAAGAAGAAAATAATGAGAAAAATGAACGACGATAATGACGAATGATGTGTCTAGATTTTTAGATGAAAAGAAAGATATAGATCGCAAAAATAGATAAAAGGAAAGAAAAAATATAAAAAGTGAAAGATTGAAGGAATTATATAAAAAATCGGAGTATAAAAAACATAATTGTGATCCCTTGTGTCGGAAAGCAAAAACGTAAGAAAAAATAACAAAAAAGTTAAAAATTTTACCTCTTTAGACCCACCTTAATATTTATTTTAAGGAAGTACGTCATTATAATAGGTAATCTAAAACAGTGGAAAAGATACTGGAGGAATTAAATTTGATTTGTTAAGCGATAAGATGCTGTAGGATTTCCTTAGAGAATAAGATTCACTGGAGGAATTGGCTAGATAGAAGGGAGGGAGTTGTAGCAACTTAGCTAATTTATCCAAAGCCTCTTGGATTTTAAATGCAAATTAGTTAATACTACAGTGCTGTATAATACCACCTCTTCAGCCAATGCTACCACAATTGTAATGATAAAATGAACACCGCATTCTAGTTCTGTTGATTTGAATACGACTTTAGGGTTGGGTATTACCCTGCAGCTACTGGTAGGAGCCACATTAAACTCTAATATTCTAAACCTATTAATATTCTGCATTATTATTTAAATACATTTATATTGTATTATAAGAGTACATTGGCACGAAAAACTAAAATGATTTTTACCCAGAATCTTTATCGTTCTTTGTTGTTTCAAAAACTGTTTAATACTGACACTTAAAGCATGAGTTGAAATGGGTTTAACTTGTGATAACTGAAGAGTTTAGTGCATGAAAATTATTATGCAAAAATATTGTAAAATTATTCTAGTTTTTTTTGGGATATGATTTTTAAATTGATAAACAAACTTCTTCTTAACTTACTAACCCACCGGGTTGGTCTATATAGGTTAAGTCATCACCGTGAGTCAGCTGTTTTACAGCTGTGTTTTGGAGACAAAGGTTCCTGGTTCAATTCCTAATAAAAGTAGTTACTTTTATATGACTAGACAGTAGTTACTGGTGTACTCTGTTGGTTGGGATTCAATTAACCATACTCTCTCAAGAATTATCGGCCTGATTTTGTACGAAACTACACCTCATTTATACATCATAGACATCATCCTCATCTTAATGGGTCATGGGGTATCTTACTGTTCTTTAATTGAACGGATTGCAATACACATATATTAGGGTTAAAAGAAAATTTACGAAAACTACATTAATGAAAAAAGCATAGACTAAGCCTACCATACTGTGGACAATTCGAACTGGCACAGCTCTTGCTCCACGTGTACACACAGTTCCGAATAAAGTATATCCATAACTTATTCTTTCAACAAGGTCTACAAATTTCAATGTACGCAAATGCCTACAATCTTATTTCAATGTGTAAACATACAAATAATTAAAATTAATTCCTTTAAAATATGTATTTAATTTGTCCCAGTAAAAATTTAGATTATAAATTACACGAACTTAACTGCAAAACTCACTTAACTATACTGTAAAAATGCACGCAACTAACTAAATAAATATAGCGCAGGTTTAGTCAATCAATTCAGAAAATAACTGCTACCGAAAAAACTCAACAGAAATACTACTTATTGTATTCAAAAAATTGTTCTTATATTTTACAATATACATAAAACTCTGGCCTAAAACACTCACATGACTTTCTCTTCCCAATGAAAATAATTAACAATGTAACCTGTGTTTAATCATGAGTAAACAATGTAAAATGAAGAATATAACTTAATTTTAGTCGTAGGTGAATGCACTAAGAAGATCAATTTCTGTTTTAGTTATTTTTAGACAGTATTAGACTTTTGTATTTGTGTGTGTATTTATACTTTCTAAATCAAAAAGATTAAATATGAAATTTTTATCACAAAAATCAATGTACCAATCTTGTAAACTGAGTAGGCTACTTAATTTGTTTAGACAACAAAAGTTTTAGGGCAAATTTAAATTGGAGTAATTAAAAGTCTGTAAAATTAAATTAAAATGGAACCCCATTCTGAAGAAACACAAGCTTCGTCCGCCTAAATGGATTTAGAACCAATTAACAGCCCTTTAATTGTTAGTCTTGAACTGACGGAAATATTTTCTTGGTAAAAGATATCGAATTTCGGGTTTTCAGTGTTTTATTGGAATAACAGATCGTTTTATTTATGATCATTTCTTCTTAACTGCATCTAAGATATTAGGAAACGGTATTACAGGACATGTCAAGGAAAAATATAAGCCTAAAATATTAATAATTTGTTTTTTTATCCGAGGCGGAGAGAAAAACTCATGTTCACAGTCAGCGGGACGTGGAAGGGAACCGTAGCCTATTCCCCTCTCGCTGTCACTGACCAACACTAATTGTCTCACTTTCATTCACCTCTTTCATCACTAGCTCAGGAAATTTGTGTGCCTACTTTCTGAGATCGGATTGATTTACGGTGGGAGAGGGCGATCCCGCTGATCTCCAGATGTCTCTTCCCTTCGCAGTCTCCCGATCACCCTCTCCGCAAACTGAGCGACCAACTTCCAGCTCTACTCATTCCACAGCACCACTGCTCCTACTCTCTGAGATACACTGTGCAACGCACATCTTCTCAGATATCTCCATTCTTTCGAGGCCAAAATAGGGACATCTTTCAAAAATATGCGCAATACTCTTCACTGTTGCGTAGTCGGAATTTCGGCACTCCACTAAGTTTGAACCTCATGAAATATGCCACTAAGCAACTATGGCCTGTTAACGACTGCGTCAGTTCGTCGGTGGTTTCACCAAATGTCCTCCTTATCCACACCTCGGCATTCGGAATAATAATAATATGTTAGATTATTATTACTTACCATGCCTCCAGAATATTGTAAGTAAATATACAAAGTTTAAAGCTAAATTAAAGAAATGGGTCTTTTTGGTTCATTTCTGGCTGAAAATAAGATAAAACTTTAATGTGGATACTTATTATCATCTGGAATAGGTATGAGAATAAAACAGAGCTTCCTCCTTCACTTATAGTGAGTGAGGTACTCGATGGTACATTTATTATGAAGTTTAACATACAGGGGATGGAAACGGGTATACTGAAAGCTCAAACGAACGGGTGTTTACCGAAAATTAATAATATTAAAGAATCTCCGTATGAACCAAAAGATAGAATGGGTGGAACATTACATAACAAAAACAGAAAATGAGATTAAGGACGTAAGGACGAAGCAGGATGGGAATTTCAGAGTTAAGGATAAACAATAGAATGAAAGGAAATGCGAAAGCAAAGCCTGTTGGTGGCGCTTTGTTTCAAGAACAATGTCAGTTAATTATAAGATATGGCAACCGATATACTCCCGGCTCCTCCTCTCGTGCACTCAGTCACTCTTCAATATAAAGCAACCCAGATTTTCTGTTCCTCTCTTTCAAATTCATTAATGATCTTTCTTCAATGATTTTACTTAACTTCCTCCATCTTTGTCTTTTAAATACATTAACTTTGTTCTCCTTCTTCTTCTTCTTTTACGGTTTTTAAATCTTTTATAAATTATTTAACTCGTTATCTAAATTATTGTTCTAATATTTAAATTAACTGTGTCCTGAAGGTGAATGCTAATTTTTGAAATTAAATTAATCATGTTTAATTAAACAAAAATCCCAATAAATTAATATTTTATCTCATTTCTTCTGTTATCTTCTCTTTTATGTTTTTATTTGTTTCAAATAAATATTTCGAGAATTTTGAATGTATTAAACATACAATAATTAGGCCTATTAATACTCTCACCGCATGGAGACAATAGCGACGGGTGTTCTATAATCTCAGCAATTTAGTGACACTGAAAAGGGTCTGTCAAGGCAATAAGACGGCGTGATAACAGGAAGTGAATGCAGTGTTAACCATAGCGTCTCATAGTCTAGAACTCGCGGAGTCGTTGATGTGTCTTAGGTTTACACTCCCTCTTATAGTGAGTAGAGAGAGAGAGGAAGGAGGTGCTGGGTGAGGAAGCGAGTGGAATAGGGAAGGAGATGTTGAGGAGGGGAAGAGAGAGGGTTACGAGGCATAGAGGGGAAAAGAAGAGAGTGAAAGAGAAAATGCAGGTGTAGAAAACGCGAGGGATGACAAAGAGAAGATATAGGGAAGAGCGATGAGGAAGAAGAAGAGGGAAGAAAAAATTCAGGAAAAGAACGACAGGGAGAGATAACGAGAAAAAGAGAGAATACAGGGATGATTGCAAGAGGAAGAGGGAGTGAGAGGGAGATGAAAAAAGACTGAATTGGTGGCAGGGGTAGCCCGTGTGGGGATTTACCAGTTACCTCCATCGGGCGCGTCCCCGTTGGAATCGGTGGGGTGCTCACCGGCTCTGCTGCCAGCAGAGTTGGGGGGTAGTGGCGAAATAAAATAGTCACCGTGAAACAAAAACTGGACTGGTCCTCCAGGTTGGGGGTTGGGCGAGGGGCCAATAACTCCTCACCATAAAAAGCAGTATATTATGAAACCTCAAATTGAGCCTCGGAATCGGACTGCCAACCTCGGAAATCAAATTGGAAATGAACAAAAAATCAGATTAAGGAAACGGAAACACGTATTGACGGTGGCTACTTGGAATGTGAGAACAATGTTGCAGCCAGGAAAAATGATGGAAATAGCGAATGAAGTTATAAAGTTCAACATTGATTTAGTTGCATTACAGGAGGTGAGATGGATGGGAAGTGGACGAATAGATAAAAAAGACTTTACCTTGCTATATAGCGGACCCACAGTAAGAACAGGACAATGTGGAACAGCATTCCTTATTAGAGCGAAATTAAGGAATAGTATTTTATTGTCTGAGCCAGTGAACGATAGAATATGCATGGTGAGACTTAAAGGACGTTTTCGAAACATATCTTTCATATCTGCCTATGCCCCAACAGAAGAAACGCCTGAAGAAGTGAAATGTGATTTTTATGATAAACTGGGCCAAGTTTGTGATAAAATACCAAGACATGACATGTTGGTATTACTTGGAGATTTCAATGCCCAGATAGGCAAGGAAAATCACCTTCAAGGCATTGCAGGGCAGTATACTCTGCATGAAAGAACAAACGAGAATGGTGTATTCCTGGCTCAACTTGCAGCGGAGCAAAACCTTTCAATTGCTAGTACCAGATTTCCTCACAAAACCATACACAAAGGAACTTGGAAAATGCCTGGCTCTGGCATAATGACTCAAATTGATCATGTTTTGGTATCAAGGAGACACGCCACCTCAATAACTGATGTCAAAACTTCAAGAGGACCAAATTGTGAGTCAGACCATTACATGGTAGTGGCAAAGATATTCGAGAGGATATCCATGATTGAAAATGTTAGAGGAGAGATAAAGCAAAAGTGGAATGTTGAAACCTTGAAGCAGGTACAAACTAGGAATGCATACCAGAGAGCAATTAGTGAGAAATTGGATTGCTGGGAGCAAGAGACTCCAGAAGAGGAGGAGAGTCCTGATAATGTATGGACAAAGTTGAAAGATATCATAATTGATGCTGCTGCTGACACTATTGGGCGAAAGAGAAGAGAAAGGAATGCTGACTGGTATGACACAGAGTGTGAGGTAGCTATTGAGGAGAGGAATAGACTGAGGCTGACTGTGATGCAGCGAGTAACAAGAGGTAATGTGGAGATCTACAGGGAAAGCAGGCGGAAGGCAAAAAATCTCATCAGAAAGAAAAAACGTGAATGCCTTAAAAACCAACTAGAAGGTATAGAGAATTTGCACAGGCAGAATGAAACAAGGAGATTTTATCAAACTGTCAAAGTTATGAGTAAAGGCTTCCAACCAAGAACCAATATGTGCAGAAATAAAGATGGTGAAGTGATCTCTGAAGAATCGAAGGTGCTAGAGAGATGGGCAGAACATTTTCAACATGTTCTAAATGGAAATAGTAGAGAACGAGAGGTTTGGGCCCCATCTTATCACACTGCTGATATTGAAGTTGAAACTCCTACTAGAGAAGAAGTAGTTGAAGCAATACAAAAACAAAAGAATTACAAATCATCAGGTGAAGACTCCATAACAGCAGAGATGTGGAAAAATGGAGGTGATAAGGTGATTGATAAAATGTTCAAACTACTTCTCATGATATGGAGGAAAGAGGAGCTGCCCAAAGAGTGGAGTATGGGACTCATCTGTCCAATTTATAAGAAAGGAGAAAAACTAGTGTGCAGCAACTATCGAGGAATAACTCTGTTGAATGTTGCCTACAAAATATTGTCCTCCATCCTCTTGAAAAGAATGAGCTCACTATCCGAGAGAATTATTGGCGAATATCAGTGTGGTTTTAGGCCGGGAAGAGGGACAACTGATCAAATTTTTGCAATACGCCAACTCATGGAAAAATGTACTGAATACGGTGTAGACTTACACATGCTATTCATAGATTTCAAGCAAGCATTTGACTCTGTGATAATTAATAATCTGTTAAAAGCGCTGGAGAGTTTCGGTTTCCCTGGAAAACTCATAAGATTGACGTCTGTAATTTTGACAAATAATAATGCCAAAGTACTCATTGGAGGAAAAACGAGCAGAGCATTCCAAATTGACCAAGGAGTAAGGCAAGGCGACGCACTATCAGCACTACTTTTCAATCTAGCTCTGCAGAAAGTAGTTCAAAAGCTAAATCTTACAGGGAATATCATCTTCAAATCCAGTCAAGGACTAGCCTATGCGGATGACATAGTATTGGTGGCTCGTAGTGCAGCAGCTCTAAAAGAAATGTTTCTCACACTTGAAAAGGAGGGGCTAGGGATAGGACTTGGAATCAACAACAACAAAACCAAGTACATGAAAGTGACTCAATCTCTGGCGAGGAGAACGGCTGAAGATTTTGAAGCAGGCAGATATAAATTTGAAAGTGTAGAAAAGTTTATTTACCTTGGTACTGAGCTCAATGTGAATAACAACCTCAGTAATGAAATAAGGAAGAGAATTGATCAGGGTAACAGAGCCTACTATGCAAACAGAAATTTAATAAAATCTAGGCTTATATCAAGATGTACAAAGAAGAAAATATATCAAACACTAATAAGACCGGTAGTGACATATGGCTGTGAAGCATGGGTTCTTGGCTCTCGGAACGTTAACGCATTGAGGATTTTTGAAAGAAAGATTTTGAGAAGAATTCATGGTCCAATATATGACGAAGGCGAATGGAGAATAAGAACCAATGCAGAAATCAACACCATTTTACAAGGAAAAGATATAGTACGGTATATAAAGTCTAGACGAATCAGCTGGCTGGGACATGTGCACAGGATGGAACAGGACAGGATGCAGAGACAGATGCTTGTTGGGAGAATGGAGGGAACGAGGAGGAGGGGTCGCCCTAGAACACGCTGGCTGCAGGATGTGGAAAAGGATCTGACGAGCTTGGGGGTGGGGAGCTGGAGGAGACGGGCAGGTCAGAGGGATGAATGGAGGCGTATTGTTGAGGAGGCCAAGGTCCACGTAGGGCTGTAGCGCTTCGTAAGTAAGTAAGTAGGTGGCAGGGGTAGAGAGATAAGAAGATAGAGACAATAGGTGGAAAGAGGAGAGTAGTAAAATGTAAGGGGTACAGAGGTGAAAGATGAAAAACAAAAAGAAAGGGAAGAAAATGGAAGAGAAAAGGATGAGAAAATATGTTAGAAGCAAAAACTGGAGTTTTTAATTTTCTACAAATTTGATTATATACACTTTTGCCCGGAAGTTCATGTTTAAGACGCAAACTTTAAAAAACCAACGCATATTTTACTATGAGAGGACAGGCCTTCACCAATCTCAGCAGAAATGGATGGCGTTTACCCTTTCTTGTAAAGCACCAAAAATGTAGTTAATGAGGCAATTTTAAACACAATCGTATCAACCATTTTCGAGAAAATCGCAAAAAGTGAAAAGTTGCATGAATGAACTACTAATTCCGGTTGAATGTTTGTGATGTAAGTGTTCGTGTTGAGTCTTTTTAAGTTTTAAGTTTCAACTTTGTACGATATTTCGTACTTATTTTTAAAAACATGTTTTCGGGTTGACGGGGTTTGAAAACCTGTAATTCCGGTAAAAACTCAATTTCGAAAAAATAACATAGAAACAATAGGTAACTTTTTCCTCGCAGTTTTTCCTCCAGGTTGACTTATTCACTCTACAAGAGATGATTTTAATGAAAATTACAAACGTAGTGCCGATGATGATGATGAAATAGCAACAGAATGTTATTGGAAGAGACTGCTACAACAAATACGGCGAAGACATAAAAAATATGAAAAGATTCGAATGGCAACAATGAAACAGTTGGCAACAGTATATAAAGCGTTTATTCATTGAGGTTTAGCTTGTGGAGTGCGCCTCTTACTCTCGTACAGTAAAGGTGCACACAAGTTCCGGCGTCGTTGCTAGGCAACGGATTTTGATTGTTGCTTACGTTTTGTTTACGTTTCTATCGTGATTATATGTACTATTTTGTGTTGTGTGTTTGTGCTGTGTGACTGTTGATACATTTTGTGATATTTAATATTAATTAACGTGCCTTATATAATAATAATAATAATAATATGGAAGACAGCTTCCCGAAAAGGAAGCGTAGGAAGGAGGGTCTTCCTGTGCTATTTGAGGACTCGTCCGACGATTTTGTTGCGACAGCGTCTAATGACACCGCTCCAGAAACCGCTCCTGAAAACTACATGGACCAGGCTCCTTCATCTGCGCCGGCGTCTGTAAACAGGTCGCGAATCCCACCTCTCGTATTCAAGGCCCCTGGCAACTGGGCCCAGTTGTCCCACCTCGTCGGGAAGGCGGTTGTCAACAAAGTATCGGTGACCTCTAAGGGGTCGACGTACATGCTATATGCCAAGTCGGCGGAGGATTTTCACGCCGTTCGCAAGCTCTTTATCGCGAACGGCGTGTATTTTCATACGTACCACTCCGCCGAACCAGATGAAGTGAAGGTCGCAATTAAAGGCCTTCACTATTCTCACGACCCCGCCGATGTAAAGGATGCCCTTGAAGCCGCGGGGTTCAAGGTCAACCACGTGCAGCCGATAAAAGGCAGGGGTGGGCACCACCTCAACGTGTTTCTTGTCAAATTACAGAAGACCCATAACATCTCAGAGGTGTATAAAATTGATAATTTGTTTCACGTGGCCGTCACTGTGGCCCCCTTCAAGCCTCGACCCGGGTTGCCGCAGTGCTACAACTGCCAGCGATACGGCCACGCCTCTGTGAACTGTTGCCATGCTCCTCGCTGTGTCAAGTGCGGCGGGGAACATGATGCCAAGATTTGCAGCAAGCAACAGGACGAGAGCCCTGTCTGCTGCAACTGCAGAGGTGCCCACCCAGCAAATTATAGGCGGTGCCCTGCGCACAAGAAACTTTTAGCGGTGCGCAGGGAAAAACATCAGGCCCCCCAGCCAACTCCATCGGCTTCGGCTGCACCATCGAAGACGGCGTCCGACTCCGTCGCGTCCCCCGACTCAGAAGCGGCACGCACGCCCCCGGTTCAAAAAACTTACAAAAGAACCATTACAAAGAGCACTACCCAGCGTGCTCCCTTTAAAAAGAACAACTCTATCCCGCAGGCACAGCCCTTTATTCTGACACCGTCCAAACCGGTGTACAACTTTAGTGCTTCTGAGTTCCCCCCTCTTCCAACACCGGCCTCACAACCGATCGCCTCAGCACCTAGTGCCACTCCTCTGATCGACCTGTTAACGTCGACCAAATTCATTACTTGGGCGATTTCGACGTTACAGAAACTGTCCAGCGCCACTTCGATACAGGATGTAATCGCCACTGTAATTTCAAGCCTTCCCGCACTTCTGGTGTAATGCCGTTCACGGTAGTTACGTGGAATTGCGCAGGCATCGCCCGGCGGAAAAACGATCTTCGGCGCTTCCTAGAGGATTACGACGTGGATGTAGCACTCTTACAAGAGACTCATCTTGTTCCCACCGGTGCTTTCAAGCTTGCCCCCTACATCGTCTATAGGTCTGACCGTATAGCAGCTGTCGCTGGTGGCGGTGTCGCTATACTGGTCCATCGACGCCATGTGCATCATCTGCTACAGTATCCTCCGATACCCCTCCTTGAGTCTCTTGCAGTTATCATCCCTTTTAATTCAATCCCAGTTACTTTTGTTTCACTGTATAGGCCTCCTGCTAATAGTGATTATCACCCCACTGCCCTTGCGTCTTTATTCGGCCTTCAACATCCTTCGTTTGTTGGCGGTGACTGGAATACGAAGCACCTCGATTTGGGATGTCGTAGTACTAATAGGGCCGGTACTACGCTCCTAAGGTTTCTTAATCAATCTGATCTCCCTTTCTCCTTGCACGTTCCTAACTCTCCCACCCGGATTTCCCCAGTTCCTGGTCATTCCTCTAACATTCTTGACTATGGAATTTCTGTTTCATTGCCTCTCCTCCCGGACACGCTCGTTATCAATGATCTAGATTCGGATCACCTTCCTGTCCTTTTTACGTTTTTCCCCCCGACTCTCCGACATTTTCGTCCCCCTTCTATCACTAAAACCTCCTGGAAGGATTTTCATTCCGATCTAGATCGTGCCCTACCCCCTCAACCGCCAACAATAGTCTCTACTGCCCAATTGGATTTTCACGCAGCCAATCTCTCGACGACTATTCAGCATAGCCTCCGAGTCTCAACTCGCACTGCCCCTCCGACCACACGCTCCGGCCTCCCTCCTGAAGTACGAAACGCTATAGCCGATCGGCGTCGTAGCCGTCGGCTATGGCAACTTACTCGGGACCCGCGCCATCGCACTCTATTTAACAGAGCTGTAGCGAGGTGCCGCTTCCTTTTGACTCAGCATCGTCGTCGAGGATGGGAGGAATACCTGACCTCCGTTCAAGATTCTGGTTCTCCATGGAACACTACACGACGCCTTCTGGGAAAGCAGCGGTCTCACCACCCGCTGAATTCACCTGGAGGACTCATCTTTTCAGCGGGTGAGATTGCGGAGAGATTCGCCTCGCACTTCGAATCCCACTTCACACCGAATACCACTCCTTCCGACCCAGCGCACGAACAATTTGTTGATGATATGGTCAACACTACTCTTTCTGACCCGACGCCCCTTCATCTAGCACCGTTCACTGAAGACGATTTGTCTGATGTGATACGCTGCCTCAATCCAAGGAAAGCCCCTGGTCCGGATGATATCACTGGGAGGGTGTTATTTAATTCTCCTCCTAGGATTAAAGCGCACCTTCTCCAGATTTTCAATGCAGTGCTTTCTCTGCAGCATTTCCCTTCTTATTGGAAAACTTCCAAGATCATAGTGATTCTGAAGCCTTTCAAACCACCTTCTGATCCGTCCAGCTACCGCCCAATTTCTCTTCTGCCATTGTTCTCGAAACTGTTTGAACGACTCCTGCTATCGCGGCTTCAAACAGTTATAGACCCTGTCCTCCGGCCGGAGCAGTTTGGCTTTCGGCGGGGGCATTCGACCACTCTTCAGCTCCTTCGTGTTGTCACTGACATCTTGGATTCTTGGAATGCCAGGCGCCAGACGACGGCGGTACTTCTCGACTTTCGGGCAGCATTCGATCGTGTCTGGCACCTGGGTCTCCTATATAAGCTTTCGCTTGTTTTTCCTCCCCCAATGGTGCGTCTACTGCACTCGTATTTGACCGGAAGGCAATTCTTTGTCTCTCCGAATTACCCTGGGCTCCGTGATACCGCTTCTAGTGTAAAACCCGTCTCGGCAGGAGTTCCCCAAGGATCGGTTCTTGGACCGATCCTTTACCTCGTCTACTCAAATGATTTTCCACTTGAGCCCGGTATCCGCGCTGGTGTCTACGCCGACGACATAATCTTGTACAGGTCCAGCCCCAGTCTCCCATTCAACGTTAACAGGCTTCAACGTCAAATACAGCTCCTTGTGGAATGGTGCGACAGGTGGAAGTTATCCCTTAACCCCACGAAGTGTGAGGCTATCTGCTTCACCAGAAGAAGGAAGATGCCTGCTCAACTGGAGATATCAGGACATCGACTGGAGTGGGCCTCTAGTGTGAGATACTTAGGGGTGACGCTGGATAGGTGTCTCACTTTCACCAAATTCGCGAAGGATAGGGTACGCCAGGGTAGGGTCCTCTTCTTCATCCTGGCTCCTCTTCTACGTTCTACTTGCCTGAACAAATCTATCAGACTCCTGATCTACACAGCCGTCATTCGGTCGTTTCTGTTGTATGGCTCACCCGTTTGGTGGCCATTGCTGTCCCCGTCTAACAAGAGCAATTTTTGCGCTCTACATAATAGGATCCTTCGAGCTATTTCAAACTTCCACTACCTCATCCCCAATTCTATTGTTCAGGAGCACCTTCTTCTGCCCTCGATTGAGGACTTCATCCACAACACCTCTCGGAAGCTACACGACGTGGGAAAGGATTCTCCATTTCCCAGCATTAATTCCATCTATGCTACGCCGCATCCGCCGGAAGTACTACGGAACCTGCCATTCCACGGCTACGTTTAATCACAGATAGCCCTACTGACCTCTTCTTCTTTGTAGTCCGCCCTTCACTGAAACTGAATCCCACATTATAAATACAAAAAAAGGCCGTACATAATAACATTTAAAAGAGCCGTACAAAAAAAGGCCACCGACACATTAAAAATTTAAAGAGCCGTAAAAAAAAGGCCGCACATATACACTACACTCACATTTAAAAGAGCCGCCATTTATTTAAATTAAAATTTACACACACTTTCTTCGTTTAAAATTTTCTCTGAAGTATCCCGCTCCTTACAATTTCTACGAGCGATCGGTTGGTGACCCCCAAGGTATCGCCTTCATCAAATCTTCAACACGGATTCGGATTCGGAGGTTTAGCTTTGGGGGAATTATTCTTGGGATCAAGGTTAATTGTTTTGCTGTGCAAATAAGTTTGCAGTTTTTCAAATAAATTTTTCAAATCTTTTGCGTTTTTTTTCTACGTGGGGAATGATTAACAAAAATACTTTCTTACTCAATAATAAATTTTAAAACAAGAGTATTTTTAAATGATACAATAAAATTTGAATTTAAATTAGAAATTGAATTCGAAGAAAAAACATTTAAGTTGAAATATTATAAATAAATAAGAAAGAGTTTAATGGGGAAGTTAGAGAGAATTTAAGTTAGATGTTATTTTAAACTTCTTTTACTTATATTCGGTTCCAGCAAATGTCTGAACGTTGTTAATATTTAATGTAGTCTACTACTGAACTTTTAACATAACCTTAAAACAGTTGGCAACAGTATATAAAGCGTTTATTCATTGAGGCTTAGCTTTGGGGGAATTATTCTTGGGATCAAGGTATATTATAACAGTATAACCAATGTCTTAAATAGGTATTTTATTATTACAAATTATGAAAGTGCAAACAAATAAATACGCAATAGTAATAGAATAATTCATAAAATTAATAGAATGTTTGATTAAGTAATCTTATGTGAACCACTCACACGAATTTTTCTTGCCAATGTAAATCAATTTAACGTATATTAATCACGAGTAAAAAATGTAATATGAAAAACATAACCTAAGGTCAAAAATCATGAGAGAACGATGCACAATGAAACATTTTAGTACGAGCGCACAGCCCTCCACAAATTTCAGGAGACTTGACACTTAATCTATCTAATAATGCTCCAAAATATTTAGTAAATAAGGCAAATTAAGAAAAGTTGGAACATTTTTTGAGAAACTTACGAGTTGGACGAATAAACGGTTACTTCCAGCTGACATATTGATGACATGTTTGTTTATGTCGGTTTCCATTACAACACTTAATTTTAGCTTGGTAGCTGAGAAGCTGAAGATATAGCTTCTTTCTTAATTTACCTTCCAGTTGGTTTGCCACATTGTGAGAGTAAAATGTAAATGCACGACTTTTTGCCCCAGGCGACGAACCAACGAGAAACTGCAAACAACGTAGAGACTCTAGATAGAAGGTCGTAAAACGACGCAACTTCCGCAATTGAGGACACCGCTTGGATAGCTAAATGCAACTCCTAGTGAGAGTGAAATGCACACCAGCCGACACACTACGGGAAAGCACTTATTATAAGACTCAGCCCTCACATCATTTATCTCGTTCTTAGTATCCACCCCCGCATAATTGCCAGCGGAAAGGTGCAGCAGAGAACCAAATTACTACTTTTCTTACCCACGGGAAACGGAAGTAACCTGTGCAAGCACAACTTGTTTTTAAGAAAGACATCTGGACAAAAACGGATGATCAGACATTGTCCATTGTTGTATCACGTTCTTAGTATCCACCCCCGCATAATTGCCAGCGGAATGGTGAAGCAGAGAACCAAATTACTACTTTTCTCACCCGCGGGAAACGGAAGTAACCTGTGCAAGCACAACTTGTTTTTAAGAAAAACATCTGGACAAAAACGGATGATCAGACATTGTCCATTGTTGTATCACGTTCTTAGTATCCACCCCCGCATAATTGCCAGCGGAATGGTGAAGCAGAGAACCAAATTACTACTTTTCTCACCCACGGGAAACGGAAGTAACCTGTGCAAGCACAACTTGTTTTTAAGAAAGACATCTGGACAAAAACGGATGATCAGACATTGTCCATTGTTGTATCACGTTCTTAGTATCCACCCCCGCATAATTGCCAGCGGAATGGTGAAGCAGAGAACCAAATTACTACTTTTCTCACCCACGGGAAACGGAAGTAACCTGTGCAAGCACAACTTGTTTTTAAGAAAGGCATCTGGACAAAAACGGATGATCAGACATTGTCCATTGTTGTATCAGAACACTAAAGTTTGAGGTCATATCTGTGACTGCAACCCTTATCTAGTAAATTTTTTCAGGCATTAAGAATCCTGCATTAGATAAAATATTTACCAGACAATCTCATCTTTGTGACCTACCGAAACTAATCTACTGCTACTGATATAACACGACCAAGGATTGAAACTGAAGCTATAATTTTATAAATCGTTAAAGAAATTTAATTTAAAAATATACCAACGTGTCATTTTTACAAAACAATAACTTTGAATACTGGTGAGTCTTTGTAAGATCCTAAGAAAGCAACCAGGAGGCCATTTTGTAGTAACAACCCACTGATACGCGAGTAAACAAAATGGACGGTACCAAAGTATTAGACATATTATTTTTTACTTAAAAACTATTCCCAAATATGCAATTTCGTAAATTTACTAAGACTATATACTATCCAGTAACATTAAAATTAAGACCGTTTTTATAAAACCAAATATTAGAGGAGGTAACATGCAAAACGTGTTTTGTCACAAAAAATTAAAAATTGAGTTAGGGGCGCCATTGCATTCTCCTGCATGAAATACATTATATTTAGCTGTGTTTTCAATCAAATAAAATTTTGTCCAATGTTAAAAGCATATTAAAAATTACTGTTTTGTGCAGAACATGTTTTGTCCATCATCAAGATTCAGTCAAAAAGTGTTTTGTCCATCTGACCAATAAGAGCGCTTCAGTCTACCAATCAGCTGTGTGGAATGCATTCTCATTATTTCACACTATTACCATTTTATAATAGTGTTAAGGTATCATCCACACTATACAACCATTTCTCAACAGTTGATTTTAAAGGCAAGACTTTGCTTTAATTGTTTAGTGAAAAAAAAGTTATGTAGATTAATTATTGAAAAAGATGTTTGGTGATGACTGGGTAAACATCATCTGATCACCGCCTTAAATGGTATTCATCATTGATATTCGAAGAGCCGTCAGCAGAGTGTGAAGCACAGGTCATCTTCTGCGATTGTCTTGAAGAAGAAAGATGTGATCTTCGGATTTAAACTTTTGAATCATTATTACTTTTATTAACTTTATTATAAGACTTCGTATAATATGTTTAATAATTTTTTATAGGTAGCCTACATTCAGTATATCATTTTTTAATATATCATATAAAAAATTACCATAAAAAATCATTATATAATATCATCTTTTTAGTGTATCAATTTTTTATATTTATTATTAATTACTTTCAATATGTCATCTTTTAATTTTTATGAATTATAAGTAACTTTAAATTTTTATACTGTCTTAAAATAATAAATAAGTCCATTACAAAAAAAACTTTGTCTACATAATTTCCACTCAAACCAAGTTATGTCCATTATTTTCATGCAGAACGTGTTTTGTCCAAATTTAAAATAACGTTTTTGAACACTTTTCCCATATCAATATTTTCAAAAATTGTTTATTTAGCGCTTTTTATCATCCTTTAAATGCTGGTAGCTAAACCCCGTATTAAATCTGCAGTAAAATCAAAACAACAGTTTTTTGGTTTTAGTGTAAAATGACATTATTGTGACAAAACACGGTTTGCATGTTACCTCCTATTTCTTAATATTTTTTTTTAACAGTATAGTTTTTTTGCAATCAGTTAATAAATATATATAATAATAATTCTTTATTTCTGTACATAATTTCATTTACAAATATTAGTATTAATAACAGTTTAATTTATAATAATCTTAAAATATAATACAATAAAATTTTTCAAAATAATAAAATATTATACAGCACTTAGCCTACCATATTTCTAAAAAATAAATATTATACCAATTTTTTAACTTTTTAATTTTCAACAACTTTAAGCAAATATGAGAAAATCTGAGTAATGTCCTTAGAATTAAAACACAAACGACACTCAGTAGTGTGTTTGAAAAAGACCAAACTTTGAAGAAACAAAAAAAAATATATCTATACAAAATCAAACTTGATGAACCGTGAATCAACATACCGAAACACAAAGAGTTGAAGTTGGGAGATGACAATGACGATGGTAGAGATGAAAACGACGCCAATTATGAGATGCTGATGATTAGGAGTTGAAGTAGAAAAGATAAAAAATTAAAATTAAAAAAAATAAAAATTAAATGACTAACAAAATCGTAGAGGTAAGTCTAATGGTTTAAAGCGTTTCAGTCTGTGAGTATCTTCGCTGTTGTCAAGGAGGCTAATTTAATTTCTTAAAATTAAGTGAACGAATTTAGCGGTTCAAACCTAGATATTTACCAGACAATCTCGTCCTTGTGACCGACCGGAACTGATCTACTGCAGATGATAGAACACATCCAAGCCTTGAAACTGAAGCTATAATTTTATAAATCTTTAACAAAATTAATGTTAAAACACACTAATTTGTCATTTTTATATAAATAATAATTTGGCATACTGGACAGTCAGTTGTAAGATCCCGTCAACTCAACCGGTAGGCCATTTTGTAGCAACGACTCAACAACCTTACCTAAATAAAAACCTTGGTAACGACCCACCTATACGTGAGTAAACAAAATGGGCGGTTTCAAAGCCTGATTTATAGTTGAAACCTTAATTTTAATCGGCCAGACTGTATTTAATATAAAATAAAACAAAATAAAATTTAAATTTTGAAAAAGTGGTTGTTTAGTTTTCCAAAAAGAGACTTTTCGCAATCCCGCATAACTTGGTTAATCTTTAAAAAAAGTTTAAATAATCTGAAACATGAAACTAATTTAAACAACATTTTACTTTTACTTTACAAAAATTATAACAGATATTGAAAGAGACCTCAACAGTCAATTGGTCAACATGTCACATAAGAATATTAAGCGATGATCGTAAGCACATATTAGATATAGTCATCGGAAGTGTTTCAGAATATTTTTTTTCTACTTGCATCCAGGAGACTCCAAAGGGAGTATACGACATGTCAAGATAAAACTGATAAACTGAAAGTTTATCACCAATGATAAATTCATCACTAACCACCAGAAAATTGTTTTTGCTACTGCTTACTTCAGTAGGCTTGTCATGAACCTCATTGAATCAAAAATCACACAAAATAAAAAATCAAACACAATGATAAATTCATCACTTACCAATAATTTTTTTCTGCTACTGCTTAACTCAGTAGGCTTGTCATAAACCCCTTTGTATAGTACACAATATTTGTTTAATTAGAAGTTAAATATTTTTCAATCAAAACTATTTGAAAAGGAATTCGTGCATACTGTAAAGTGTTTCATCAATCAAATATTGTTTTAGCTTTATTTTAAAATGACTTAAATTGTCACAACTTTTTAAACCTTGTGGCAATTTATTGATGTATTTTCTACCTGCATAAGTTGGTTTTTGTTCAAACAATAAATTCCAAGAGCACAGAGGTGGTGTTCCGTAAAATAAGGAATGGCTCCTTTAGAGTTCCTAGGTTCAACTTCGGACCATTTTTCGTTTTAAGATATACCGTTATCATACACAACATGCACATACGCAGACCAATCGGTAGAAACATGGTTTTCAGGCTCAAATTACTCGAAAACGTGAAAAATTGACATGAACCAGTACTTTTCTTTCCTACCGGTACATATAAATGGTAAAGCCTTTACTGATTGACCGTCTCGCCCATCACTAACCCTCCTACTTTTGTAATAACTGGAAAGCTGAAATTTGGAAGGAATAATCCATTTAAGGTAAATAAAAAAGTTAAACATAAATATTTCACCTTCAAACGATTAAAAAGAGTATATAACCCTTAAAACTATATTTTCCTTTTTTCTATGTTACGAACCAGCTAGATAGCAAAATCTCGGTGGAAAAGTTAACTTATAGCTCACGTTCAAAAATTAACCGTTAATCATATCCAAAATGTACCTTTAAGAGGATAAAAATGTTGTTCAATCCTTAAACCAATACTTTTTGTTTATTAAGTTCCAGACTAGATGGCTGAAACTTGGTGGAGGTATCCAGATATATTTATATCAGTTTTTTCCAAATCAGAAAATTTTATCTGTGATTAATTTATAACAATAGTTTTAAAATGCGCCATAAGGGGCTTCTGTCATTAACTTGAAGAAGACACTTTAATTACTTTTACAAAAGGCATAAAGGAACAGGCCGGTGTAGAAGACTAGTGTCTTAAACATACATTCACGTTGTATGGCCTGTTAGTAACCATGTGATCGCTCATCAGCATGATGACCGTCTCATGGTGAACAGAACTGGTAGAGCTGCCCATCTTATCCTGGAAGAGGGTGGCTTAGGCCATTTAGTCTGCCAAGCAAAAAGCTGAAAGCAATTTTGTAAAACAGCTTTTTCTGTCTGACTAGAATTATCGTGGGAAAACTCTCTCATGTATGATTCTGGTTTGACTTGCATAGTATATGCGGGTCTTCAAGATCTTCGAAAACTTAATTTAAATGAGCTTCGAGAATAATTTAAAAATTATTGAAACAAAACAAATTATACCTGAGTGAAAACGGGACGAGCAGCTGGTATTTCACATAGAGCAAGAAAAAGTAAAAAACAAAAACGTAATAACTTCTTTCAATAGAAAGTTATAAACCATTTAGACTATATATGTACTACTAGCGTATAAAATACAGAGTTTTAAAAGAAAAATATTTTAAATATTAAACTATAAAATGTGTGTAATAGTAATCACGTTAAGAACTACATAATTAAAAATAAATGTGAAATAAAATAAGTAACAATATTAGTGTAATTCATTCAATTGAAACAGTTGGTTAATTAAATAAGACACTATCAAAGATTATTAAGGAAATCTCTCTGGTAACAACACTGAGATATCTTCTGTCACATTAAAGAAAATACTTATTTAGACTGTGACTACTTTTCCGTTTCTCGTTTTTCCTTTATTTTCTTTATTTCTTTTTATTTCTTCTTCATCATCTTAGTATTATTGTTTTTAGTATTACTGTACTTTAAATGCTTCGGTTAACGCGGTTGGTTTCTTAAAATTACAGAAATTTTTCGGTTAACCGTATCCCACCTTACCGGTCTTCCTGATTCTTTAATCAGGAATTTAAGGAATGTAATCTTTATGATTATTTAACCCTAGAATTCCCAAGGGAGGGTTTCCTACTGTCCGCTACTTTTTTCTTAATATTTTTTAAGTAATTTGTATACTCTCGCCATTGAAAATAATTGCCTGTTACAAGTATATTTTACAATTCACGCTGAAACAATTGCAATAAATAAATATTTTACACGTGGTGGACGTAAATGTTACAGTCGGGCATCTGAAGCTTCCTACAACTTCCTACAACTTTCCGACAACTAGGCATAACATTTCAGTATTGGCATGCTTGCAATAAACATCTATGCAAGAAGAATTCAAAGGTTATTGTGTAGTAAAATATATGTATTCCTTCAGACGAATCAGAATAAATTTATATAATGTTTTAGTTAGTTTCATTAACTTATTTCTTTATCAAGTAATTCTTTTTAGTTTTAGTACTGAGTATTTCACAGGTTATAATATGAAAATACATAACTACATGTTTTTATTGAGTGTATAAATGATAGAATATTTGAAAATAATTAGTTTTAAAAATTAAAAGTTGTAGGCTACTTCGTTTCTGCGGTCTCGTGGGACCCCCTCCCCATGGGACTGTCGTAACAAAAAATAACCTTGGGAATGCCAGGGCTAATCAGTTTTCCTGTGCTTTAATAGCTCAGGCCAATATCCCATTTTCCCATTTGAAGAAAGAGGGACCTCTTTCTTCATCAGTGACGTGATCAATCTAAGAAATTCTTAAGGAATGTTTTACAACCAAATTTCAAAACCCTGAATCTTCTTTTTCGTAGCGTCCAATAGCTCGATCCTTTACCATCACTCATTAACGTGGAGATGACATAGCATTAGATGATCCATCGGTTAGATCCAGGCAGGGATTCCTCCAGCAAGAAATCGATTTCACAAATTTAAATACCATTCCAGCTTTTTCGCTTAGACTTTATATCTTTCTAATGTTTGTAATATTATGTTGAGTGGTTATATTGTATAAACTGTGGAAATAAAAATATTTGTTGGTTTTATTATTATATTTTATTTTTGGTTCAGTAAATAATTCTAAATATCCCGGTATCGGTTGACGAAACCTTACATTTGAAATTTCAGCTGAATTGATTTTTGGCAGATTTTCTATTTCTTGAGCTATATCAAAATATAAGGAAAAAAGTATTGTTTTCATGTCAACATTTCAGAATCGAGTTTTCACAGGAAATACACTTTTAACTTCTTGAAAACAAAAAATATATTTTTAGTGAAATTGGTCTATGTGTGTTTGTATGTGTTTTGTATCCTCTGTGAGCAAGATACCGTAAGAACGGAAAAACGTAACTCAACATTTACACTAAGTACCACTAGAGACCAGACACGAACATTTTGTTTTTGACAATACAAGATATTTTTATTTGCAACTGTATAAAATTAACAACAAGCAAATTTGATAAAAAACGTATACAAATATTGACAAATTTTAAAACACTGAGGAGATCGCTGCCCATTGACAGTACTCCAACCCTAATCATTAAGTTAGTTCATAATATTTACTTTATTTTATTTTGTTTTTCTTTAATATTGACATCTCATGATATTCCTACTCCAGAGTCGTTTCAGTCTTCGTATGGGGACAGTTGGTAAATCTGGTGGGTCTAACTCAACAATGAGTTGTTTTGGATTATTGGGTAATTTCTTTAAAATCGTGTGTATGTGCGTAGAAACATACCGTTGATGTACGGGACGTTTAAGTCCGTGTGTAGTGTAGGCTTATCGTTCATTATGCAAAAGGGAGCACTAGTTATCTGTCTTAACAATTTGGACTGAAAGCGTTGTATTTTCAAAATGACTGACGGTTTGGCACAACAGTAAATCTGGCTGCTATACATCCGAACGGGTTTAAGGTAACACTTATAAACTAGTATTTTTAGATGAAGTGGAAGTTTAGAAGATCTGAAAATCAACGAATACAGTTGTTTATGTCTAGCGTCCAAAGTTGTTCGCGTTTCTACGAAAATTTAAATCAAAATCGATCAACTGAAAGTAGTAATTTATTTCGTGAGATTTTTCACTTTTTTGCGATTTTCTCAAAAACGGCTCCTACGATTTTTTAAAAAAAACACCAAATTTACTAATTTTTTTATGCTTACAAGATAAGGACCATATCTGCTGAAATTTCTGAAATTCTGCTGAAATTCTGCTGAAATTTCTGGGGGGCTGTGGTGGTAAAAACCTGTCATGGTAAAAACTCGTTTTTAAAAATTGCGGCCTTAATATGCATTTTTCGGGCCAAAGCGTATATAATTAAAGTTTTTATTTTATCAAACATCCTATGTAGGATTTTTAAACGGCCGTATTATTTAAAATTGAAATATATATTTTTCTAACCACCAGAATACGGTAACATAAAACACTTACCAATGTTTATAGCGCTTTCGTGTATCTTGTACACATCTTCAGTAAATTAAAATTTATTTCAAGTCAAAATTTAAAACTTCCTGCTCCTACCATGGTAGATAAGGTCCTTATTTACCATGTTAGGAACAGGAAGTTTTAAATTTTGACTTGAAATAAATTTTAATTTACTGAAGATGTGTACAAGATACACGAAAGCGCTATAAACATTGGTAAGTGATTTATGTTACCGTATTCTGGTGGTTAGAAAAATATATATTTCAATTAAAGCTTTATGAGTTCAAAAAACCTTCTTTTTTCTAAAATGGTTTGTTTAGCGTCAATATAGTGATTTTCTATATTTTTCTCATCAAAATCTGTACAAAATTGGGTTTCTGGAGATTGCACCCTTAGTATGTATTTTCCGACATATGTGTGTACAATAAAATTCAAAAAATTAAACAACTTTTATTTAAAATAAAAACCACGTATAATGAACCACGTTATTACGAAGGTCTGATGTAAGTTACTTATATATAGACTTTGAGTCGTTTCTCTGAATTTCTCTTTTCGCTTCCTATTACTGTTACATTTAGAGAAGCAGATTAAATTGATTTTACAACAATTGAAATAGGATTTAAATTGGTAGTTTGTTGGAGAAGCAGTTTATCTTGGTGCTCCAGTTCTCTTAAATAGTGACATTTTAGTTTCTTCAACGAAGACGAGAGAGCTGCTTCACCCAATTTCAAGTGACTAGTATTTTAAATGACATAATTATTCCTTTCCGGAGATTAGAATTTATTTTATTCTATTTACTGATTAAAATCGTAGCTTTTACTAATTTATATATCGACTAAAAGTCGACAATTTGTTTTCAATAAATTTATATTATTAACAATTTACCACGATCTGGTTGATTTATTACCAAAATTAATGGTGTTGCGTACATTATTGAAATTAAATTAAGGAAATGTATCTGAAAAGTTTTTCATGGCAACTGTAACACCAAAACACTTTGCAATACTAGCTCCTTGTATAAGCGTTCTTTTTCACGGAATTCATCATTTGCGTGGAAAAATCTGTATTCTTGGTATACACTAAGTAATTTTTATTATATAAATAAATGTTCTTCAATGTGCTTCAATGTTCTTCAATGTGCTTCAATGTTCTTTTGGCGCAAGGCTGTTTGCTAGTAAAATTTTTGGATGCGGTAAACCGTCAGTAAAAGCCCCGAGTCAGGTGTTTTAATCGAAGACGTTACGATTATTCAAGACACTCTCTTACGTTTCTGACGATATTTTACATAACGATCTGAAAACTTTCCAGATATAGTTATTTGAGTCACGAGTTTGCCTTTGTTTACAACGAGGGGTAAAGGGAGGAAAACATCAGTGCGCATGCGAGACGGGTTTAATTTCATTACAATCAACACAAAAACTTATACTATACCCAGAGCACACACAGCGTACGGCGGAACCTTTTATAGATTAACTGAACGAATATAACTGTTCGCTACCGTAAACATAAAAATGTTAGTTTTTCGAAAATGCGGTCGCACTGTGGTGAACGAACATATGCAGTGTAATAAAACGCTGTGACGGTGAAGCTAAACAAAAATGCCTTTCCCTGCCTCTTAACAAAAGCCATGAGCGAGTGGGTAACTACTGTGATGTTTCTCCTTCCGAAATTCAAAAAATAAAGACGTGAAGAAGCTATCCTTCTTCAACAGTTTTATTGACACCTGGAAAAAAAGAAAATGGTTAGGTAGTTATTAGTGAGACTAATAGTGAAGACGCCGGTGGCAGCGATAGTAAAGAAGGCGATTCATTCGTAGAAAATTTTGTTCCATGGAATAAAATGGATCTACAAATGGAAGATGAATCTACATCAAAAATTGAAAAAAAAACATAAATGTAATCCCAGAAATGCTTCAATAGTGTGATAACAGCTAAAAATTTCGTTACGAACTTATGTCATGAGATGAGGCGAAATCTTTCGCTAGCCGTAACATGCCAACAAAGTATTACTGGACCTATGTTTTTATAAACTTCTATGTTGTATGTTATATACGAGGGTAGGCTGATAAGTAATGCACACATGCTTGTAGAAGACAACTAAATAAACTTCAGTAGCGCGCCTGGTGGCATGTGGAAGTACTATTTCTCCTCTACAAGTCTGCGCAGTTTGAAGGCGTTGCTTTCATTCAGTTTGTTTTGAGTAGTGGAAGTATGGCGTCGTGTTCTGGTGCTATGTCAACGAGAATTAAACAACGCGAATTGAACAACTTTTGAAGCGCTACCGTGACGAAGGAGACGACTTTCTTTTGAATATTGTGACGGGGGACGAGTCATGGGTTCATCATTACGATCCCGAAGAAAAAAGGCAGAGCGCTGAATATCGTCATCCACATTCTCCTGTTGTGAAAAAGTTCAAAACACAACCGTCCGCAAAAAAAATTCTTTTGACTGTGTTTTGGGATGCTCGCCGAGTTTATGTGACTGATTATCTGGAACGAGGGGCAACGGTAAATTCTGCTCAGTATATACAGACTCTGAAACACCTCCGACGTCGAGTTTGTCGTGTTAGAGGCAACCTGGCGCCAATAATTTTGCAACACGACAATGCTCGTCCACACACTTCGCGTGCAACTGGAGAGGCTCTGAGAAACCTGAAGTTTCAACCAATTTTACACCCTCCGTATTCTCCCGACCTTGCGCCTTGCGATTTTTATTTTTTTCCTCTACTGAAGAGAGACCTTAAGGGTAATCATTACAGCTCGGACAATGAGGTGAAGGCAGCTATTGCGTCCTGGGTTCGAGGAAAGTCGGAAGAATTTTTCAGTGACGGAATGAAAAAACTTGTTAAACGTTGGGAGAAATGTGTAATGCTTAACGGTGACTATATTGAAAAATAAATAGATAATTTGGTAGGTTAAGATTTGTACTTTAATTTGTTATTTACCCCATCTTGCTATTTCTTTTTGTTCGTCTTCTACAAGCATGTGTGCATTACTTATCAGCCTACCCTCGTATATATATATACAGAGAGAGAGAGAGAGAGAGAAAGAGAGAGAGTGTGAGAGAGAGAAAGAGATTCATCTTCCGAAGTATTTCCATCTCTTTTTGAATTTTATATTAGGAAGTTAGGCTTTATTCCCCAATTGGATTTTTCTTTTCTCTCCTAATTAAATTGTTTTGGGTTTACGGTGTTCCCCAAGTACTGAAATTCCTTAACTGTACCAAAATTTAAATAATTTTTAATGGAAAAAAATACTAGATATAGAATGTGAGGTAATAAACACCTAATACAATTTAATGGTTTCAGTACTTATAGATCTATTGATAGACTCAAATAAATAATTAAAAGGAAAAGAAAATATTTTTTATACGCTTTGAAACGGTCCGATGTAGTTTATTGTCTCCAGGGAATAAAACAAGGCAAGGAATGAGAGAGAAAAAATTCGTTACGTCCTTCAGTGTTAGCGTCAAACTTAAAATAAAGTGGGAAATACTGTCTGCTGCCAGTGAATCGTTGTCAGTTCTTATAAGCTACTATAAAGAATTCACTAACTTTTCACTTTTATCTCCATTTTATAATTTTTGAACAATAAATGGCGGCAACTACTCTAACTTTCATGTCAAATTTTACCAGTATGAACAAGTTAAAAAAATTTAATTTTGCAATTAATCCATAATAAAGGGCGAGGAAGCATTTTTATATGGGAAGAGATTTTCATTGAAGCATGTTAGTTAAAATGTTTGGGTTAGTGTAAATTTATTGGTTTAATGTTACAGTATTTATTATTTTTATTGTAGTGTTACACTAGTGTTGTTTTTGTTTGACATTAGCCAAAAAAATTAGGCAAAAATAAAAAAATAAAATTATATTAGAATTTTCTTTTATTAGAATTAATTAAATTTTGGCAAAATTAGCCTGGTTAGAACCTGTAGAGGTTTACTAAGTAAAACGAGGATTTACCATCCCTTCTTCACTGAGTTTAAAAGTATGCTTATCAGCATTTCAGGCCCTATGAAAAACATATTTTTCACCCTGCAAATTCCACCACTTCATTCACCACAGGGTCTGGGTGTATGATAAAATCCATTATTTTCAGAGGAGATAATTCTGACTAGTGTATTTTACAATTCTACTGCTTCTGATCTTTTTCAGAGATACTTTATTACTTTTTAACAAATTTAAAATAATAAGGTGTCTTTTTGTACGTAGCAAAATGTTTTGTTGTTTAGGTCATCAGCCCAAAGACTGGTTTCAACCTCTAGTAGTTTTACTAAGTAAAACGAGAAGTTAAGTGGTTTACCAATGCCTTACTCACTGAGTTGAAAAGTATGGTTATCAGCATGCCAGGCCCTCTGAAGAGCATCTATATTTCCCTTTGTAAATAACACTTTCACTTCATTTACAAGATCTGGATGCATAATGAAAGTACGTAATTTCTTTCAGAGGAGGTAATTATAACTACTGTCTTTTACACCTCTACCGCTTCTGATTTTCAATGATTCAGTTATTTATTTGGCTGTTCATGGATGTGATACGAAACAGAATTATCTTTTATAGCTATGGAACGAACAGATTGAGTGCAAATAACACTATATTTGTCTGTTTAGGGCATACAATAATGTGTATATAACTTAAAATGTAAACAAAAACATGTAAAATAATTTATGCAACATTATAGCATATATAATATTCACAGTTTTTATGATTTTTTTTATTTTATTTATTGAAAATATAACTTTAAAAACTAGTATTTTAGAATATTATGTGCGGAGTAAAATCGGAGGAATACCAAATTAATATAATATATTATAGTTTTTGAAAATGTTTACCAAAAATTACCATTGTGAAGGCAGTAGTGTGCTAATCTGTTGAACTTATAATTTGGTCTGGAACTACTCGCAAAGTAAGCTATTTGTGCGAAAATGTTAGTAGGTCTATTGTCCAGTAACAGTAATTTATTTTTTAATTTATAAAATTAAAAATCTCTTTTAAAGAATAAAATCAAGTAGAATTAAAATAAGAATTCTTAAATGCATAGATGAATAAATAGTATGATCTTTTAAGAAGCTTTATTAGTTTTAAATAAACTCCCGTTAAGTAAGGATGAGATGAAAAGCTTTATCAAAAAAAGATAAATAAAACTAAAAACAAAATATACCAAAGTGTTCTTTCTCTCTCGTTGTATTTTTAATGTTTTTATTTATTTTTAATTATAATATTATTCTTCCATTTAATACAGTCCGACTTTAAAATTAATTGCGTTCGTTATATAATTTAAAATTCTAATATAAAAATTAGAATACTTTTTATTAAGTTACTTACTTATTTACTTTTTTATTTGAAATGATTTTTATCCTCTTTTTCAGCTACCGGTCTGGACGTTGGCGTTTATCAAAGAGATACAAACTTTCCCTAGTTTTTTCGTCATAAATATAATATAACGTAGTAAGTTATTACATCACTTCTCTTTGAAATTTATCCTTCCAAAGTTTCTTCTACCTTGTGGTATGTATTCATCAACCAGACAGAAAATTCTCGTTACAACCATATCATTTACGTGATTATATTATTTTTTACCTACTCCATAGGTCTATCACTCAGAGACTGAAGATGCAGTTCACCTCTAATGTTCATTACTTCTTCTACTTGAACTGCTGCAGCCACCTACTGATCTCAACATTCTCCATCTCAGCACTCTGTAACAGTAGGGTAAGTTAGATTTTAAGCGTCCTAACCCTTCTCATCTACTCGTCAAAGATAATCATATGAGTTGTCGTTCTTTGATAAATCGATTGAAAACAATTTCATTAAAATTATCTTTCATTAAATTTTTATTAATTCATGATATATAACACTATTAACTAATAACTTCTTCTCCAGAAAATCATGTCTAGATTTAAAATTTTAATTAGAAAGTCCAAATCTCTGAGACATAAATGGAGGAGCTTTCTATAAAAATAACGAAGATTATCTTCTTAGTGTCACATGTTGTACGATTACCCAACAAAACAAATTGCAACATTCTGGTGACAGCCAAAACTACCAAAATTTTCCAAAATAGTGTAACACCTAAGCCTAGATTCGTTCAAGATCTGAGTACAATAAATAATAAACTTACAATTGTTTATTGACACAATAAATTACTATTAAACTTATATTACTAACAAATTTCAATCGAGTTACTTAAATTAAATTATTAAAAATACGTAAAGCTTAAACTAACAACAAAATTGCAATTATTTTACATTTAATTACGTCTTACCTGCTACCAAATACAATTTGTACATCACGTCAATGTTTTATAAACGTACAATGTATTTACACTAAATAACACTCCATATGCCTACTTGAACTGACTTGTATTCAATTAACTGACTGATAAAATAAGCTCATTCTCTTATAACATTTTAGTATCCAAAAAAAGGAATAGAATGACAAGGTCATAAACAAAATACCTAATAGAAATACATAGGCTTTCTTCCGAATTCTGAAAACAATAATAAAAAGGTTAATTGTACGAGAAATATGGAAATTAAAGGAGTTCTTGCTTGCCTCTCATCATGCGGTCGTGGTTTCAAATCCCACTTAGGCACGGCATATTTTCATACATTACAAAAAATCATTTTCATCGTCCTTGTAAAAAGTTACACCCCTACGTCGTCGCTAATGATCGTTGCAGTTGATGCGACGTTAAATAAAAAAATAAAAAAATAAGGAGTTCTGATAAATGTTGTAAACACATCATAAAACGATATATATGATGCCTACATAAATACAAAAATTCAAAAACACGAGAAATAGTAAAACACTTTATAACAAAACAATAAAAAAAAGACAATAAAAGCCGATTATCCTTATTGATACACCACCACTCCATCCCTTCACAGGTAGCAGCTAGTCACATAACAGTACATTTTAACAGTAAAATTATCTCATATTAACTACTGTATTTCTAGCGTACAACGAACTACTACTATTATTAATGTTACAATATTGTTTTCTGGTGTACGGAGTGTAGAGACAAGTCCGCACAAAGCTCAGGTTACCCCTTAAAACGGTATTTCGGGGTGAGTGGATGTGGACACTCGTAATGTGTTTATTTGGTAGAAGATCATGCAGTGCTCTTTTCAGTTGTGCTGTTATGAAGTTGGCTGTTACTCATCCAACGTGACGTGGGGAACCTGGTCGACGTGAGAGTTACCCCTTTATAGGGCAGTACTACGGGGAAAATATATATGTTGTAAAATGTTAAAGTTTGTTTTATAGGGACTTCAATAATGTATTTCTAGTCCCAAAACAGTAAGATATTTCTTTTTTGTTGATGTTAAGCCCTGGTTAAGTATACTTACCAAGGAATGTTTATCACTTAATATTTAGTGGTAAGAATGCTTATTAAAACAAATTCTAGCTGTATATAACAGAAAAATGTGGCGAATAACTTATCTTAACTTTATATTAGCATGAATGCTTGCTTTCCCGTAAAAAACTGGAATTTTCTAAGCACTGTACAGAAGTAACAACAAAACGACATGGTAGCGTACGCTGGTATGAATCCTTACCACATTCGTGTAACTCACAAATAAAATGGTCGCTGTACGCTAATTTCAATATTTGGATAGCCTACTTACCAGCTAACATCTATAAAACCATAAAATGCCAATAAGGTTCAACTGCATAGCTTATTCTTAAAAAAATTGACCTTATTGTCAGTGGTTAGTATACCTACCACACACCTATAAAGGCTTAAGAGAAGTAGGAATTTTACGAGTTTGATTATGCACCCATTCGTTCGGGTTTCACGTCTATGTGGCAAGATTAATCTAAGGAGTAATTTATATTTTGAATCAACGCTGGATTAGGGACATTTTTGAGCAGACCTGGCTGTCATGGTGGTGATAACTCCAATAATCATGATATCTGATTTACTACACGACGTTATAAGTAAATTAACATATTTTATAGTCGTACATCAATTCAGTGACACACTAATAGGTTTGCATTTATTTTCCCTGTTTCTTCAACCAACATAAATGTTTAGGTCATCAGCCAAAAGGCTAGTTTGAACCTGTAGAGGATTTACTAAGTAAAACGAGGAGCGAGGAGGTTTACATTGCCTTCTTCACTGAATGGAAAAGTACGCTTATAAGCATGCCGGGCCCTCTGAAAAGAACTTATTTTTCACTCTGCAAATGACAACTTCACTTCATTCACTACAGGGTCTGGCTGTAAAATTAAATTCATTACTTTCAGAGGAGATAACTCTGATTAGTGTCTTCTACACCTCTGCCTCTTCTGTTCTGAAATGATTCAGTCATTTAATTGACTGACCATGTGATAAGAAATAGAACTATTTATTTTATCCCTGCAACTAACAGATTGAGTATAAATAATTTGACATTCCACCTGTCTGTTATGGGTAAACGACCAACATAAATAATGTAAAATTCCCATATAAACTATAGTTTTGGGGCTTCTATACCGGGGTACCGGGCTCGATTCCCGGTCACGTCTGGAATTATTTCATCTGTGTATCATCTCATATCACTAACTACGTACAAGCCAAGGCTTATGTAGGCAACATCGTATAAATAAAAATGTGTATACATAAAAGTGTAAAACTCTTGGATAGTAAAAATAACAAGATGTAAAGATAAATGTATAAAATTTCTGGAGATTATTTTTGCAAAATATAACTTGTAATTTTAAAATAACTTACTATCTATTGCACAAAACGTATATAAAATAACATTATCTCATGAAATTTATGGAAATAAATTTGAAAAGAATCAAGTAACACACAGTAGGTAAAAAAAGGACGGCAAGACCCAGATTATTGCACACCCTTATATTTTCGCCTACCCTTAAAAAAATTAATTAAAAGAAAATTAAAATTAAACCCGAGTAGTTAAAAGTAATCCAAAAAGTTAATTAGATGTTTATTAAATTTAATATTTAGAGCGAAAAATTTAATTAAGTCGTTGTATAAAAATCCGACCTCGTCCTTCGTATTACAAATAAAACTCACTCGGATTATGTTATTTAATACTGAAATGTAAACCATTATCATTCTCGTTGAGGGATATGAGATTTATATAATATTTGTTTTAAGATGGAACAAACAAGAGGTTTTATTCTTTATCATTCCTAAATAATTAAATAAATTTTCTTAAAATTTCACCAACTCTCTCGCTTATCCTCAAGAAGTAGTATATTTTACAACTTTTATAGTCAATTAATTATTAAAATATTGCCGCCATCATTGTTGAATGATATAACGACATGCAACTAAAGTGTTAAATAAGCGTTTAGTAAGTTCGACTCCTTTGATAATTTTTGTTTCCGCTGATGACCTGGTGAGTTGGTCTAGTGGTAAAGTCGCCGCCACGAGTCAGCTGTATAACAACTGATATACGACGACGAAGGATGTGGTAAAAATCCTAGTGAAGGTAACATTTATGAAGATTTTAGTGATAAACAGTAGTTACCCCTTTAAAGGAACGTACTACGGGAAAAATATATATGTTGTAAAATCATTAATTTTGCTTTACAGAGACTTGAATAATGTATTTCTTGTGCCAAAACAGTAAGCTATTTTAGTTTTTTGTTAAGCCCTGGTAAGATACTGACCAAGTTTATTGAAATGGAAATCACAAAATGTTTAGTGGTAAGAATGCTTTTAAAACAACTTGTAGTACTATATAAAAATGTGTAGAATAACTTATATTAACTTTATATTTGTACGAATGCTTGTTTTCCCGTAAATAACCTGAATTTTCTAAGCACTGTTCAAAAGTAACAAAACAACAAGGTATCGTACGCTGGTATCCTTACCACATTCGTGCAACTCACGAAGCAAATGGTCGCTGGGCGCTTATTTCAATATGTAAGTAGCCTACTTAGGCTACCAGGGAACATCTATAAGACAATAAAATGCCAACAAGAATCAACTGCATAGCTTATTCTTAAATAAACTCGACCTTATTGCAAATGGTAAGTATACTTATCAAAGACCTATAAAGGGTTAACCGTGTACTTTGATAGTTGAGGTTCAATTAACCATACTTTCTCAGGAATAGTTGACCTGGGTCTGTACAAGACTACACCTTATTTTTCACGATGTCATATATCATCCTCATCTCATTGAGTTGTTATTGTTCTAAATTGAACAGAAAGCAAGTACAGACGTTATTTTTGTTGTTTAGATCATCAACCAAAAGCTGGTTTGAACTTTAGAGGTTTTACTAAGTAAAACGAATAGTGATATGGGTTTCTTACTTTCCTCACTGAGTGAAAAAGTATGCTTATAAGCCTGCCAGGCACTCTGAAAAGTATGTATTTTCCACCCTGCAAATGACATCTTGACTTCATTAACCAAAGGGTCTGCCTGTGTATTGAAATTCATTGCTCTTAAAGGAGATAACTCTGACTATTGTCTTTTACACCTCTTTGTCTTCTGCTCTTGAATGCTTCAGTCATATAAATGTCTGACCATGTGATAAGAAACAGAACTATTTTGTAGCTCTGGAACTAGCAGATCGAGTGAAAATAAATTTAACACTCCACGTGCCGTTTATGGGCATTATAAAGAAACATTTTGAGTTTCTTTTTGCTATAAATTGAAGAGATTGCAACGTGTTACATGTCAGGGTTAAAAAAATGTTTTGTTCTTTTACGTCCTTTTTTACTTTGTTGAACCAGATGAACTGGGTCTTCGTTTCATACTTGATATGTTCATAAAAGCACACACAGTGTTCTCGTTCTGCATAAAGTTGTCAGTTTGTCAGTCATTATTAAAATATTATCAAATAAATGTTTATATTACCACAATCATTGCTAAATAAAATTACTGCCTCCAAGGATAGGATTTTATAAGTTCAATTCCTTTAACAATTTTGACTTTCGCTTATGATTTGGTGCTATTTGAGGAATCTGAGAACAATTTATGGTGTTAAAATATACATGTACCTACTTATTTAATTACTGTGTTAAATAACCTCCTCATTTCTGTATAGAAATGGAAAAAGGTGATTGGTTTCAGGGATATAGAAACAAAGTAGTTTTTAATAACGAAACCGTGTAACAGGAACATTCGTTTGTTTATTTGGGATCTGATGTTTTTTTTATGTTAAATCACGAATTGCGGAAATAAACTTGGAAAGAATTTAAAGACTTATTAACGCTTTGTCGAAAACCCTGGTGGCTAAAGTACGGAAGGAGACCGTTTTAAAATTTTATTTCACTTTGGTTCATTTTCAGAAACATCGTGTTTCTATCAAAGAGTTGTCAACATGGCCGGTTTTAGTCGTAGCTTGAGTGTAAATGATATCACTGAGAATTTTGCAATAACTGAATCGGACGTGAAAAATTCCGATATGAATGAACATTAGAGTTAGCAAACCACAGTCATAAATTGAACATTTAGCAAAATGGGAGTAATAAAAAAATCATATCAAATGAGCGTAAAGATAAAAGAACGTTTTCAAAGGTTTGGCAATGTTTCATATCAGCCAAATTACTTGAACTCGACAACGAAAAATATGTTGACAACGCTTAAATACTCTTTTAACAAGTTTTGTTCATTATTTTATTCAATTAGACTATTAATTACCAGACAAAGGAATAGAAAACAAATGATCAACTTTCTTCAAATCCTGGGGGAATATAAAACGTAAAACTACATCAAAGTATGAAAAAAAGGAAATAAATTTACTCACAATTTCTTTAATAACACCAATAAAAAATAATCTAATAACAATTTAATTTAATATGCAGACATTTTCTAAGTTTTATTTTGGGAAATACATAATAAAGAAAAATGACTACATTAAAAAAATGAGGTAAAAAGTTGGTAAGTTAATAGAATCAGCAGACCGAAGAAAAGTTTACTGATTAAACTTGTTAAACAAAAGTTTCATTTTCACAAAGTAAAAAGTTTTTTTAAAGCTCTGGTACAATATAATATAATACACTTGTAAATTTAGTGGAGGTAACTAAATATAAAATGAGTCTTTACAAAGAGATATAATTTTATTTATATGTTATGCAAAGATATTATTTTTGGTTCATTGCTTATTATTAGTTTCTTGCTCTCTCTGCAATAAATAAGTCAAAACAATCACCTGACCTCAAGCCATAATTTTTTTCCCTGTGGTGCCGAGGAGATCGTCACAAATTTACCTAGAACAGCGGTTTATGAGACGATTTTAATCAAAAATATCGGAACCATTTATGAGGAACTTTCAAAAAAGTAAAAAATTGCAAGAATAAACTATTACTCTTGGTAAACCGATTTTGATTCAATTTTTCATGTCGGCTTTCTTTCTCTTACCTGACAGTTTGAAGTTTTAATCTGGTAAGATTTTTATTTTTTATTTATTTTGTTTACACACACACATCAATTTGTTAAAACATTTTTCCAGACTAATGTGAAAAGAAAACGTATATTTCTGGTGAAATTTCTATTTTAAAAATTTGACACGAAATAATAACTTTAGTTGGTATATTTCAAGAGAATTCAATAGAGGAAAGAATGATTTGAGGTCGAAACTAGTGGATGCATTTTGTTGAAAAGGAGAAATTTGTTCAGTAGAGAAACTCAAAAGGTGTCGTTTATTTTTGCATATTAATACAAATGTAACATTGCAGTGTAATGTAATTAAGGGATGGGTAGGTTGTATTTACTTATAAGAAGGGGTGAAAGTTTAGGCTTGAAATGAATTAGATAAGGGATGATACCAATGCGTGCGTGCGTGCATAGAGAAATGTAAGTGGGAAACAAGCTGACTGTATTCCTGTTGTATTATGCTTGTGTATACGTAAGATGTAACTAGGAGAGAATTACTGCCATCATTTCCGTACTGCTTGTATTCGTGTTGGAGTGGTGGGCGGAAAACGCATTATGGCATTATGGATTAGCCGGGTTAAAAACCTCTCCATTAAAAAGGTTAAATTAACATTAAATTTAAACGTTACCCTTTACGTTACTATGTTACCCCTAGTTAAAAACTTAAGAGTGTTTAATTCCTCGCATGCCACCTACAGGATAAAGCTATTGCAATAGACTGAAACCCTCTGAAGCCAAAAAGGTATTTTTAGAAATTTTAGTTATTTCTTTAATGCCATGTTCGAAGGACGTTCAATAATTTACGAGACAAATTAATGTAGAGAAAAACGGTTCATTCAATAAAACTGAAACTTTTCGTAAGTGTTGGTAATAGGTTTGGGAAGGGGGAGAACACTATTAATCAGCTGTTTGATCACAATTTATATTAACGTAACTTTTTTTGTTTATTTAAAAATGTCAGCTCTGCTTGAAAAGTGTACACCGGAAGAACAATATAATTAAATAGTATTTTTGCAATCCGAAGGTGAAAAAATGTCTTTAATCCGTTTAATCCGAGCAGAATAAATCTCTCTGTGGCCGCCTCCGTAGCGTAGTGGTTAGCGCGTTAGCCTACCACGCGGAGGTCCTGGGTTCGACTCCTGGCTAGGATCTAGAAAATATAAGAAGTCAAAACAAAGTTCAAAAACCCAGTGTAGTCGCTAATGATCTAGCTGTTGATGCGACTATAAATAAAACTGAAAATAGAAAAATCTCGCTGATCTCCATTGCTGTGAAAGAAAAGTTGAAGTTTCGAGTGCGCTGCAGAATCATATTAATGATCTCATTTGCGAAGACAGGAGTTTAAAATTTCCAAAATTTTTATTTGGGGCAATATGCATGTTAGAATCGCTCATTTAATCATTTGCTTTCTTATAGGCTTTTCTCCTTTCTTCTATTCCATCGGCGTTCTGTTTTTGGTTCTTCATGGAAGCCCTTAACGCGTAATTACTTATCTGAATTTGGTTTGGTTGATTAACCGACGCGGGATTATTTTAAAGTTCGTTATGTATTTAGTTTTCTTGAAGGAAATCTGTAGTGCTGCTTTTCCTGCTTGTATTTCAACAATTCATTTTTTTATTGCTATTTCCGTGTTCCTAGAAACGATTGCTAGGCCGTCTACAAAAGCAAGACTGTTTATCTTTATGTCGTTCATTGACCCTTGATCTTCCAATGATCCCTTGATCTTCCTGGTTTAACAATCCTTTATTGGTAAGCTTCATTTCCCAAAATCATTGGAGCCGTTTATGAAAAAAAAGGTTTATAGTAGGTTTTGGTTATAATTGTAATAATTATTAGAAGCAATTCATTTTTTAAATAAATATTTGTTACAGAATAAAAGGAAAGTTTTTTTTTATTTACAAACAACCATGATCCTGAAAGAACCTGGAAGAAATGTCAAAGTATGTAAAATAATAGAGCCATTCGGACGTTCGGAATTTTGACGGTTTGTAAAATTGAAGTTTAGATTTTCAAGGCTCTAATGTATTTGTAGATTTTCAACAAAGAAGTTTGTTTAGTTTAACGTGTTTATCTAAAAAATCTTTTCAGTTCACATTGATAAACTGATTTGAAAGATTGTATTTACGCCTTTCATATTTTTTGTTAAACTCTGTTTGAAAGTGTGTTATCTATAGGAACTCTATATGGCCTACAGCGAATTTCAATTATAGTATAGAATTTTGAAAAAAAACTTTTGAAATACAAGATTTTATCCAATGTTTTAACGTAAAAAGAAAACATATAAGAAAAGGGAACTTTAAAAACTTCTCTCTGTTCGTTACATCCTTACAGACATTCCATGTGTCTTTTATATCCCTTTTTTACCTCCTTCTCGGTTCTCGTATTTTTTTTTTAAAACCTCTGTTATCTTCTAAAACTACTAGTAGTTCCTTTTTTAGTTGGCACTATTCCAACTTACAAGTTAAGTATTAAGACAGAAGTAAACGTAAGTGTCTACAGTTTTTACTTTTGACTTTTTTCTTTAACAAAATCATGGATCCCTTAGGTAATCGAAAAGAGATTGTTATTCCATAAGAATAATTATGTACGATCATGTACGATTATGTAGTTGATTGCACCAAATTTCATTTGCTATCACTAATCATTTCATAAATTTTTAATGGTAAGCTACTCTTAGTAATGGGGAACCTCTTTATAACAAAAACCTCTCTGTTACGAACGAATTGGCTTAAGAATTCCTGACAAATCTATGAAATGATTTTTTTATTGAGAAAAACGTACTGCGATGAATGAAATGTTTTAATACAAATTCTCGGAAATCAAAACTAGTACTTTTTTGTTTTATTTTGATTTCTTCTACCACATTCCGGTTAAGCGGAGAAAGTGTTACAAGAGTCTCGATTGTTTAATAAATTATTAGACCAAAGATAAAAAAAACAATTAACGCGATTTGGAGTAAGTTAATTCAGTAATTGAACTGTAAACCGTTTCAAAATAGTGTCGTTGCGGGACCGGTTTTTTGGTTTTGGAATAATAGTGCGTTTGCGTACGGGTAGTAGCAAGTGGTTATAGACAGGTAAATCATTGTTTTGATTGTTAAGTGACAGTGTCTTATTAAAAGTCAAGTTTAGCTTAAGCTTTCTTCTTCTTCTTCTTCTTCTTCTTCTTCTTCTCTTCTTTCAATTTCTATCACTTCCGATTGTTGGCCACCATATTAACTATCTAAACCTTATCCACTGCTGCTCGAAACATCTGTGTTGTCGTTTACGAGTACTACATTCTCAGATTTTTTAATCAGGAAGTACGTCTTCTCTCCACGCTAACTTTAAGCTTTAAATTTTGTAGTAAATTTAATTGAAGATATCTAACTGTAATATTAATCGTGTCAATAAATAATTGTTATAAGTTTAAATGAAACCTATTTGTCATTTACTATATCCAGATTGCAAACTAACCTTAGGTGTAACAATACACAAGATCATCGTAAAAAAATGGTTGGGTTGTAGTAATTCAGAACAAGACAGTAGGGAAATTTTCACTTGTTTTATTGATAGTTATGATAGCCTCCAACCCAAAATTTTGTACTAACAGCAGTTCTAACTTCAATTAAGATTTTGCATTGTTGATTTGGTCTGTTTAGACTATGTTCACTGATACAGAAAATTCCGCGTTATCTGTTAAGAGGTTCCTAGCCAAGTACAGAATCTCAGTGTTAGAACATTCACCTTATTTGGCAGATCTTGCACCATGTGACTTCTACCTGTTTCCTAAGGTGAAATCTGCATTAAAAGGGACAAGATTTGAGTCTGTGGAAGCTGTAAAAGAGAAAGCGGCACGTGTCCTAAAGGAGCTGACAGAAGATGACTTCCAGCACTGTTTCCAACAATGAAAAATTCGCATGGAGCGTTGTAGGGATAGAGAAAGAGTGTATATTGAAGGTGACAATAAGTGATTATGTATAAAATAAAAATTAAATTTTTTACAACGTCAGTCTCTTTTCTAATAGCCACACCTCGTATGCTTTTATAGGTTTTTGCGTTAATTTTGACTAAGATTAGCCGCAAAAGGTCAAATGATATTAATACTGAAGTTTTGTGCTTTATGTAATTATAAAAGCAAAGGAGAAGAGAAAAAGGTTGATTGTGTTTCAAGGAGAAATCTAATAAAAGCAAATCTGTAGCATTATTTTAGAATGCACTGTAGCAGTTAGTAAGCACTCCAAGTGTTGTATAACAGTAAGGAAACCCACATTTAATCCTGATTTGCATTGTATATGTTAAAACAAGTATGCTATCTGTACTCTGCCATCTTAAACACGTTAAACCTTCTCCTCTAAATATATATTAAAGCCAACGGCAGTGGCGTTATAAATTTATAATGCTTTAACATTGTTCAACCGAATTTAAGCCTACTTTTGAATTAAATATTCGTCGAGGTTTGTTTTATTCAGTAATAAAATTATTATACCGTACGATCTTAATTTTCCGGATGCGTTTGTTTATCCGATCTATTACAATGAGATTAACAGAACCAGGTGTCAGAACAGAAGAATTTACTAGTTACTTTAAAACTATAGAAAGATATTTCCCATAACTTTAAGACAAGAATTTCAACTTTTGATCAAAAGATTTCTAATTCAGCTGGGGCAGAACTCTCACTTGCAGTCTTATTTCCCTTTGCCACTAGGGTTAGGCGGGTATTATTGGCTCACTAAAATATTAGTCATAATACTAGTAGTAATTATAGTTATATATGTATATTTAGGCTATAATATTTTTTTGTTTCTGATATTGCGCTAGTATTTTATTCTGTGTTGCATTTATGTATGGAAATAGTTTAATTTAAGGGAGATAGTTAAGGCTAAATTTTGTTTTCATTTTTTCTCTATAATAATGTAAGTAAATTGGTAGAGGTTTTTTTGTCAAAGGCAATTTAATAATGCTATTTCATAACTTTGCTGATGTTTTTATTATCATTTATTGACATTTTAGTTTTGTTATAAGTTTTAATTTTTATTTAAATTTGTATCTGTCAGGTTTTTTTATTATTTTAATTTTTAATTTTGTACTAACGTGTTTTTTAATATTATTTTGATCATTTTCTCTTTTGTGACTTATTTTTTTTATGTAATAAATGATGTAGTACTGGTATCAGCTATTTTTTCTTCTTATTTTTTTATCAGTGCTGTTATTGTTTTATTGTTGTTTTATTTTGTGCTATGTATTTTTTGTAATTAGAGTAATCCTTCTCCAAACACGGGCTTTGCTCTTTTGGAAGAGTAATGAAGGAAATAAATAAATAACAGGTAGTTGGAGTGCTGAATTATTTGCACTAGATCTGTTAGTTCCAGGGCTAAAAAATAAGTTCTGTTTCTTATCGCAGGGTAAACTATATGACCGAAGCATTTAAAGATTAGAAGAGGTAGATGTGTAAAATACACTTATATTAGTCAGTGTTATGTACTCTGAGAATACCGAATTTTATCATAATACAGCAAGACTCTGTGATGAATGAAGTGAACTAGTCATTTGCAGAATGGAAAGTAATTAGGGCTTTTCGGAGGGCTTTGCATGTTGATAAGCATATCTTTCGACTCAGTGAGGAAAAGAATGGTAAACCACCTCACTCCTCCTTTTACTTAGTAAAGCCTCAACAGGTTTAACAGGTTAAACAGCCTCAACGGGTTAAACAACAACAAGGTCCTTGATTTACCGGTATCGTAATTACCGTGGCTCGGATTTAACGTCACTCATTTGTGAAAATATAATTATCGCTCCTACTTATTACGTCACTTTTTTTATTAGTTTGATTGGATAATTTTTTACTACTATGTTAATCAATAAATACGGGAACTATTGCTCTTATATTATAATTATTCACTAAGGTAATTTGTGGTAATAATTCTCCTGAAAATATGGTTAAAACATACTAATAAAATGATAAACGTGAATGGACTACCATTAAGGATAAAAGTATGATTAAATTCATTAACAAAAGACAATGGGTTATTGATAATATCCATCTATATACAGTAGCATTTATATTATGTTTATTGTTCTATTATAAGTTCTAATCAGGTACATTAGGATCACAGTAGGCCTACATATACAAATACCAAAACGCATCCACTCGTTTTTTCAAGGTACATCGTTGTCCAACCAGACTTTCACACGGTGAATCAAGGACTCACTGTAGATGAAAATATGTCAGACCGGACCATGAATAAGTACTGGGGCCCAGTCAGGGTTCATTCAAGAAGTTTGTAGCACCATTCATTCATGATTGAAATTAGGTTATGTTTTTAATTTTACATTGTTTACTAATAATTTAATAAAGGTTATTTTTATCTTCCATTATTTAAATTGTCATGTGAGTGTGTTACACAAATTTTTTTATATCCTTTCAAATTTCTTTGAACGATTTTCCGACATCAAATTGTTTAGTATCACTCATTTTTTACAAGCGTTTGTCATCTATTTCAATCAAGTGTAAGCAGAATTTTAGTCTTCATTCTCTAATAGTTTCAATTCATCTTTCATTTTTTTTCTACAGCTCTTTTCGTTCTCGTAACTTGTCTACTGTCAATCTACTACAGTCGAACCCATTATCTCTCGAAGGAACTTTCTTTCAAATTTCTTTATCTCTCTAAGATCAGCAACCCTATATTTTAAGGCATACATTTAAATTTAAATTTTAAAGTAACTTTTAAGGTTTACTCTTTCACAGACACGGAGGTTTTGTGACAATTATGTTTAATTTTACCTTGTCTCGAGAGTAATTTTTTCTTATAAAGGTGATATGTTTTTTGGAAAATTTTCATCTACTGTTACTGCTGCTACTGTTTGTTTGATATTAGTGTTTTGAAAAAAATCTGCAGTCTCGCTATTTTTGCTTCTGGTTTTAACACATTGATTAGTTCCATCGTAGTTTCCATGTTCCTAGAAACGATTTCCAGTTTGTTATTGCTTAGAATTCAAACTTTCAATCGGGTCTCTAGGCCTATTTATGTTTTTTTAATGATTCCCATTATTTTGAAAACTACTCTAAAGTTTTCTTAAGTATTGAGAAATAAATTAATAAGGGTTAAAAATATTGTTTTGATAACAGTTGTTCTACGCCTAGTCGAAAAAGTACTTTGAATTCAATGAAATCATTAATGACCTTGATTATTTATGCTACAGTAACCCCTCCTATAAAAATGAATAAAACATAAAAGAAAATTTATATAAAATAGACTGAAAACATTTTTATTATATAGTGTATTATGTGAAAGGGATACACCACTTAATCTGGGGAATGCTTTTTCCATTTTTAGTTCCCATCACCTCCGTATAGATGGCGCTAAGCCAACTGTCAGTTTTCTTTACGACGTCATACTATAGCCTACATGTCTTTTGTTTTCCTTTTTATGAACGGATCTTCTTTGGCTGGTCTACACCCGAGAAATCCCTTTTACTTTACCTTACACGAAACCTTTTTCATGTTAAGAACTAATATATCATTACATAAATTATATCTCATGAACCAATTTTATCGCCTAACAATATTTACGCTGTATTAATATATAAAATGTTTACCATCAAGAAAATAAATTATTATTCTTTTTGTAAAGGGTAAAACTAACGGTAAACTTTTACTTTCTCTTGCCTATATGAATATATTGTTTTCATGTCGATTTTTGAAATCGAATTTTCACCGGATCTACACGTTTTCAGACCCCCTGAACCCAAAAAACATGTTTTTAGCGATAAGTCTGGGTATGTGTGTGTGTGTGTGTGTGTGTGTTTGTGTGTGTGCGTGTGTTGTGTTGTGTGTGTGTGTGTGTGTGTGTGTGTGTGCGCGCGTCTGTGTGTGTGTGTGTGTGTGTGTGTGTGTGGGTGTGTGTGTGTGTGAACAGAATATCTCAAGACCGGAACCTCGTACGAACTTGAAACTTGAATCTTAAGTTAGACACCACTGCCGAACACGACTCGAACATTTTCATCAAAATCGGTCAACCGGAAGTAGTAGTTTATTTGTGCCATTTTTCACTTTTTTACGATTTCTCAAAATCGGCTCCTACGATTTTTTAAATCACCACATTAACTAAATTTTTATGCTCTAGAAGATAGGGTAGGTGCCATGTCTGCTGAAATTCTTGGTAAGGCTGTTTTCTCATGAAAAATTTGTTTTTTTTCTAAGATTGAGATTTTAATATGCATTTTAGTGCAAAAATGTATATGATAAAATTTGTACAAAATAAAAAATCCTACAACTTTTATTTAAATTTTTTTTTTTGTTTAACGCTTTGTTTAGCGGTAATTAGCTATTTTCTTTTTTTTCTTATGAAAATTTGTAAACAATCGATTTTATAAAGATCAGCCTTAATATGCATTTTACGACATAAATGTACGAAATAAAATTTATAGGAAATTGAAACATCTACAACTTTTATTCAGAGCATTTTTCCCTACGAAGCCTAGTTTATCGGAAAACTGTGATTTTCCGTATTTTTAAGCCAAACTGATGTTGATTTTCATTTTGCATCATTCACTCATGATAAAAATAAGGTTATGTTTTGAAGTTAGTTTTTTTGTTTATTTCTAATGCTTTATTACTAATTTTAGGTTATATTGTTAATTATTTGCATTGACAAGAGAGAGTTTTGTGAGTGTTTCAGACCATATTTTTTCTTTATTTGTAACAATTACAATAGTGTTATTCAACCAGCAGTATATATGAATTACATGTGTGTTTAATGCCCTGTTTTCATTTTGATTGAGAAAATCACTCAGACAAACCCTTGCCGCTATATTATGTAAGATCCCTATTCTAGCATCTCTTTAATCTTCATTGTTGATTTCCGGTAGGTGTAGGTGAGACAATGTTCGTATCTCCGGATTCGTGTGATTTATTAATTTCGAATAGAAATGAGTGTATAATTTGTTAATGGCGTGTATAATGTGTCTACGTTGAGATCTCAATGTATGACAGAGTTTCGTACGTAATAGGCTACATTATTATAGTTAAACGTAGAAATTTATATTGAAAAGATTGTGTCCTGTTAACGATTGATATTTTCGCCAAACCAGATCAAAGTTCCAAATCGTATTAACGCATTTAATGCTGAGCAATTATGAGGTATCTCTCCCGTCGGCCTGATTACTCCTGCAGCATGTTCTCCACTTACTTTATGTTGGCCTACAACTTATGTTACTTATGTTTTAATAAATTTGTTTTATTTGCGACCTACACTTGAATTTATGTTTGTTAATAACATAAAAATAAACAATTCAATGGTTTTCTACGTTTATTTTTACCTGTTATAGTAAATGTATTTCTTCTTTGAATTTTTCCATTTACCGTTACGATTTACGAGTAATTTATGATAATAATTTCAAACTACACATTATATACTTTTAAAGTAAATCTAAAAAGTTAAGCTAGCAAAGATACTAAATTCACAGCTTCAACTGTACCCTGAAAACCCGTTTAAAATACTGAACGAGGGTAAAAGATCGTATGACGAAAATTCAAAGCGAACTGCATGGCTACAAAGAAAAACCCTTTCTGAGGGCTATACGAGGTGTGGCTATTAAATAACGAGACTGACGTTGTAAAAAATTTAATTTTAATTTTATACATAATCACTTATTGTCACCTTCAATATACACTCCTTCTCTATTCCTACAACTCTCGATGCTAATTTTCCATTATAGGAAACAGTGTTGGAAGTCATCTACTGTCAGCTCCTTCAGGACACGTGCCGCTTTCTCTCTTACAACTTCTACAGACTCAAATCTTGTCCTTTTAATGCAGATTTCACCTTAGGGAACAGGTAGAAGTTACATGGTACAAGACTTCGTGAATAAGGTGGATGTTCTAACACTGAGATGCTGTACATGGCTAGGAACCTCTTGACAGATAACGCGGAATGAGCTGGCGCATTGTTTTGGTGGAGAACCCATGATTTGTCCTGCCACATTTCAGGGCGTTTTTCTTTACTCTTTGTCGTAGTTTAGAAAGCACCTTCAGTGGATTCCTGAAGGTCGAACAATTAATCAATATTACTACCTTGAGGTACTTTCTTAACTACGTCAAAGAGTAAGGAAGAAACGCCCCGAAATGTGGAAAGGACAAATCATGGGTTCTCCACCAAGACAAAGAGCGGCAGCTCATTACGCATTATTTGTCAAGAGGTTCCTAGCCAAGTACAGCATCTCAGTGTTAGAACATCCACCTTATTCACGAGGTCTTGCACCATGTAACTTCTACCTGTTCCCTAAGGTGAAATCTGCATACAAAGGGACAAGATTTGAGTCTGTAGAAGCTTTAAAAGAGAAAGTGGCACGTGTCTTGGAGGAGCTGACAGAAGATGACTTCCAGCACTGTTTCCATCAATGTAAAATTTGCATGGAGCGTTGTAGGGATAGACAAAGAGTATATATTGAAGGTGACAATAAGTGATTATGTATAAAAAATAATACATTTTTTACAACGTAAGCCTCGTTATTTAATAGCCACACCTCGTATAATAGCAACAAACTAATATCCGACTTGGGGTGTCCCTCCGGAATTATTTAAAATGATAACAAAACAGAACCCACTAGGTGAGACAGCAGTCTGGCGGTAACACGTACACATGCTCGCTAGGAGAGTCTATAGCACCAAATGTGTTAAGCGTATTTTACTGTATTCGACTAACAAATTAAAAATAATGTAGCAATATTTTTCATTCTAAGTAACGGTGTCTTGTTATTGGTGGCAATTTCGAAAATTATCATCAGACATTTATCGTGGTCCGTCCATCCGTCACACCCAGATGTCAGAAACTACAAGACATAGCAACAAATGGTTTTTAGACTCCTACTCTACTCAAAATGTTAGTGGGCTAAAATGTGGTCAGTATATCCGGTTTTGACCTATAGTGGCCCAAAAGCAGAAGTTAATGAAATTTAGAAACTACATGAGATAGCATCAAACGGTTTTCAGATTCGTAATTTACACGAAAACTTAGTGGCTCAGAATTGGGTTTTAAGTTCCGGTTTTGATTGGAAAAGGCCCAAAACCGGAAGTAAAGGAATCGAAGTCCAAATTTTGAAACAGAAATAGTGGCAATCGATTACTCTTATGGGTAGCACTAAATCTCCTATCTAATCCATGTTAAATTGACCTCGTATTAGGTACACGTTTCTAAGAAACCTTTACGAGTTAGAGCTTCATTTTTTGTGCCTTTTCTATGACGTCTTTTTAAGCTCTGGTTCTAGAATTATTAATGTATAGCTTGCGATACCATTTCAAGAATTTTTTTTGAAAAATGCAAAAACAATAATTTTTTTGCAGAATTTTCTATTTTATTTCGAAATTAGTAATAATACTGAAATGATTCTAGTACCATATGTCACAATTATATTGGGAAACATGCTTAAAAAATTTCTACCTTCAAAGTCAAACAGTTTTTGAGAAAACTGTACCTTTATGGAAAAAAGAGAATTTGCGGGAAATTAGCTGTAAAGTTTTACTTACCCTAAAATCGGCCTGCACCATAATATTGATTTTCACCAGACTGTTCTTTTTCCTCAAATAATTTATTTTATTTTTCTCGTGTCTTGCTTCTTTTTACACACTTTCCATTGCTTTTGAGCTTTCTGTGTTCTTTTAATATCGCAACTCTTAATTGTTTTCACAGATTAACTCAATTAAAAGAAATTCTGGTCAAAACGTTACTTAACAAAAATCTACATAGCTTCCGTAGTTTCTATGGTACAGTTATAAATTTTATATGTAATTACACAGAAAAAAAATACAGAAGGCAATGGCGCCAAAATTAAAAAATCGATTTTATTCGATTTTCGAGGTATAAAAGAGATACAGAAATCATTGGGTTTGGAGTTCCGGTACAATCGAAAGTTTTTCAAAACCGGAAGTCAAGAAATTGAAGTCGGAATTTGGAAACAAAAATAGTGTCATTCGATTCCTCTTAAAGAGTAGATACAGAAACTACTAGTGGTTTTTTGCCATAAGCCTTTTTAAAAATTGTCAACAGATCTGTGACGTGTCGTCTCATGAAAGGGATTTTTTTATCAAATATTATTATTAATTATTTTATTAGGTTGTTTTGTTAGTCTAGCCAATGTAAGTTAAATTTGTAAACCTTAGTTGAAAATTTACCATATAAATTTTAAATATGATAGAAAGTATGAGAGTAAAATTTGTGCATCAATCATTAAGTTTAAAACGCGAGCCAAAAGCGAAGGTGAGCCAAGAATCCTCGAGGGTTATATTATACGAAACTAACTCTGACCGTTATTTACAGGAAAGGTTGATTGTAATTTGTGTCGGGGTCAATTTTAGGCGGGAAAAGGACACTATGGAATTAGGAAAGGTCATACACATGAGACGCAGTATCTAATCTAGTTAACGTACTATTAAGTAGCAAGTTTCTGTTAGAGTATGCAGTACCTATAGGCTATATCAATCAATTTCAGTTTATAATTATATCTCTCCCTTGCCGATACTCTCATTTCTTCTTCTTCTTCAGCTTCCTTCTCTCCACCTCCTTCTTCTCCTTCATCCTTCCTTCAACTAACTTTTCTTCCCCTTCTCTCATTATTCTCTTCTTCCTAGATGCTTTATAAATTCTACTTCTACTGCACTTATGTTCTCGATATCCTTATTCAGTTAAGAACTTTTACTTATAATCGATTATTATAACTTATTATAACCGTTTTTGATTCTTTACTCACATATGTAATATTTTTACTCATTTAGTAAAAGTTATTGTTTAGGTCATCAGCTGTAAGGCTAGTTTGAACCTCTAGAGACTTCATTAAGTAAAACGAGGAGTGAGGTGGTTTACACTACGCCTTCCTCACCGAGTGAAAAAGTATGCTTATCAGCAAGCTGGGCCCTCGGAAAAGCATCTACATTCCACCCTGCAAATGATACCTTTCTCTCAGAATTATACTCATTTTTTTGACTATACTATTTTTCAGGGCTGATTAGCTCTGAACGTACACATTGACCCCTACCCACTTTATAGCTAGCCAATGACTTGCCAACAACGTTGCCATTACTTGCTCTTGTAGCTCTGTTAATACATATTTAATCAGTAATTTTTTTGGTCTTTCAATAACAATTATAACCTATGAACATACAATCAGCTGATTGTATCATAAAGTATTGCATGTTAACGCGCTCTATAATCGATGTGTTCAGTCATGGCGTTCTCTATTTACTAAAGAATACCAAAGGTATTTCTTTAGGTAACTAAAGAACGCCATGGTTCAGTCCGAGATGCAAGACATGAGTGAACTACTACGGCTCTTATACGCATGCGCGCGTAATGTTGGTCAGGCTGAAATATTTGTACAATCTGAAACGCTGCAAACGTTCTGATTGATCTAAACGCGTGGAACAGCTGATCTCATCAACCGTGAAAATCATTATAGTGTCGTTTACTATTTTTTTTTAATGAAATGAAATGGGAAAGAACATAATACAGACACAAATAAAAAATACACACACATTCTTACGTCTTTTTAAATACAACTTTTAGAGCTAAAGGTCTTTAATAAACCCACCGGTTAGTCTAGAGGTAAAATCATTGCTGCAAATTAGCTGTTTAAAATCTGAATTTCAGAGTCGAAGATTCCGAGGTTCATGTTCTAGTAAAAGCTTTTTTTATACGGATTTGAATACTAGATAGTTGTTATCGTCTTACTTTGATGGTTGGAGTTCAATTATGCATACTCTCTCAGAAACAGTCGGACTAAATCTTTAAGAAACTAAACCTCATTTACACTTCATACATCCTTATCTCATTAGGTCATGGGATTGCTCATTGTTATTAAACTAAACAGATTACAAAGTACACACATTAGCAATCATAATTTAAATAAAATAAAACACGTGTTTATTAAACGTGAAGGCTATTTTGGGGAAATTCCAGCTGTAGAAAATTTTACACCTATAGATATAATAAAATTATATTTCCTGTTGAAAAAAATCCGACAGTGTTTTGAGTTTATTACTAAATTTTGTAATGTGTAAATTTTTAAAACAAACAAATTTTCTTCTATATATGAAAAAGAGTAGGTAACGCAAAGAAACTAGGTGTGCG